>OU611966.1:17178861-17731976 GCA_914767545.1 Sesia apiformis
AGCAGCCTATTTTTTTTAATTTACCGCTCTTTTTGTGTGCCATGTGTCACTAACCAGACTAGTAATGAAAAATAAAATGAAAATTTCGTTTAAAAAAAGCAATGTAAGCATCGTAACCTGGAAGTGTTACTTCCCTAATTTTTATTGGCGCATGTCAGCGCCAATAAGCACCGATGAATGTCAATCGCGCCGCGGACATGGCGCGAGACGCATGCGTACTTCGCGGTTTAAATCCTTTTGTTTACGATACGAGTTACCATCGAGTTACGTTCTCGTAGCCTCGTCACAAAGACGTATATTTTATCATAACTTTCCAATACTTTGTATAAAAGTCACAGTGAGGTGTAAATGAATGTGATTACGAAAACATTTGGGTTTTAGTGTTGTGATTTTTTTATTATTTCGAGCTGCGAACGAAGCCGGCTGAATTCTGCGTAAGATTTTTTTTTTAAATTTCTATTGTAATGCAAATAGTTTGTTAGTTATTTTAGTTATGTGAATTTATTGCAAAGAATTACATTACATTATGCGGATTTGCTAAAATATATTTTTTATACTAACTTGAAAAGGCTGAAAATTAAAATTAATTGTATTCCTTGGACGAATTATGCTGCCAATTGTATCGGGAAATATAGTATATTTTGTAAATGAAGTTATGTTTCAATAAAAAAGCGCCCATTTGAATGGTTAAAAGATCAATGGTCGGATTAAGGTAAGGAGGTCGAAATTGGGATAGCTTTGCGTTATTTTCCTTATTTCTCTTATTTTACGTCAAAATTCAAGAATTGCCATATTAATATGCAGATACACTTGAGATCCATTCCGAAAATATGTTTTCATTTAGGTACTGCGTCTTCATGACTAAACGATTTCAATAAAATTTGGCTGAGAGAAAGGCATGGAATCCTTTTTATCCCGAAAAATTAATTAGTTTTACCAGATGGACCCAATTAATATTTTCAAAAGCCGCGGTCAAAGGCGATTTAACTATCATATATTGAGAGTACAGAAAAATAATTTTTTTATTAACATAACTTACATGAAAAATATGCAGAAAAATCTTTGATTTAAAAACTTCTCATAATAAGTAGACAAAAAAAAAATATCAGTCGGTTCCATTCAATAAAATTATCAATAATCAAACTTCCATTCAATAAAATTTTGTGTTATATTCTTCAGAATGCTCATTGAGCAATAAGTCTACAAAAAGCTTGGCATTTTGCCGATTTTTTCTTTGTTACCGTAAAGTTGTGTAACTCCTTATTTAGGCAAATTCAACAAACATACCCCGAGATTTGCATGTTCATCTCAGATGAATTATTATCCTGTTAACATGATTGCTACATAAATAATAACATTATACCACAGTTTAAAAACCTGAAAGTTTTATTGTCATTATGATTATACTATGCTCCTCATTACCTATACTATATTAGGTACATACTATCGATTACCTACGAGTACCTAGCGATAATTATTCATTACTGTTTTAGTTTCTAATCCAACCGGTAATATCTAACATTTCAAAGGATAGAAATTACAATTTAATTGAAATACATTAAAATCCCGCATAATAAATTAATCGTACGAATAATTTTTAACAAAGGTATTAATCATTGTCTCCCAATTCATTCGTTGTAAGTTCACATCCACGGCCCGTACTTCAGAGGTTGCACTTAAGTAATCGTAAATGTAACCAGCTTCTTACCGTCCACTGAGTCATCTCTTCGTGCTCAATGTCCTTAAACGCCACTCTGACCAAGCAGGTTGGCGAATCCACTCTTATAATTGAGCCGTTCTAATAGGTCGGATTTGACATATGACCATATAATCCACCTATGTGAAATATTAATAATTGTCATAGACTCAACGCTTCCAAGAAAAGACGCTTAAAATTGATCGAGTTATATCACCACACGATACTAATATAACTCGATCAATTTTAAGCGTCGTTTTCTTGGAAGCGTTGCGTCTATGACAATTAATATTTCACATCGGTGAATTATATGTCAAATCCGACCTATTAGAACCGCCCAATTATAGTGGTTGGGTAGCTGCTTCGTTCACTATTAGTCGCGTTTTACGTCACCGACGGGAAGAGACGGGATAGTACTATTCCAAAGCCGACTGACATCAAATAGCCACACAGCATAGGTTACAGCGACTTGCATCTTAACTGGTATTTACGACTAGTGGTGGGTAACTCTTGATTCACCTTCCGAGAGCGTTTCATTCCCTTTCTCTAATGGTTGTTGCATAAGCAAAAAAAAAGGTCATGTCATCGTAGCATCTCGATTTTGAGCCCCCGACAAGTGCCGATGCGCGATTACACTCACGATCATGATTGGCGCCGGAATCGAAATCTGAATGAATAACAATTAAGGGATTCTGCCCCGCTCGCGGATTCAACTCTTTTGATTCATTAACTCCGGAGTTACCCATCACTATTTACGACTGCTAATGTATTTATTAATTTATTTATCTTACAAGTGACGTCACAGTGCGTAACTGATTTTTGACAAATATTACCGGGCCGTTCAGCTGTGACGACATTGAACCGAGTTTCTATTATCACCGTGACGAAAAATTGTTATTTGAAAGCGTTTAACACCATTATTATACATCAACTCTCTGGCTATAAGATTATAATAAAGCACTTAGTATGTTTTGACGTCAATCCATGTAGATTATTTTTAACATAACAAACCATGTATCGACTTGAGTTTCTCCAGTGGCTGGATATAGGCTTCTCCCAAGGCCCGGCTTCACACATGACGTTCCGTTCTTCTCGTTCAGCTTAAATTAGAACCAACATGAAGTAAGTACTGCTCACAACTCTGGACCAATCCATAGAATCCACCTTGAAATGTACTACAATTCCTACTTTATCGTATTTGCCCAATGTACGTACGTGTTTCCATTCCCATCTCATCCTATCCCACCCCATTTTCCCAATCCATTCCTTAATATGCAAAGGTAGGCAGCGCATCCGGGAGCGTGCTGTTCGAATTGTTGAGAATCATTTTCAAAGGCGCATCTCATCACATAGGTACGATCTGTTCTGCTCTTGTTTAGATCAAATTAGGTTCTACGTGAAAATACTGCCTTGGGCACGGTGCATCTAAATACCAACTGGACGTATTCAACTCTGTCTAACGTCGTGCTGTTCGAATTGTCGACGATCCCGCTCTCACAGCCAGTTTAGAATCGCTCAGCGTCCGAAGAGATATAGCGTCTCTACGTTTTCTGCCGCCTATGTAAAAGATCTGTTTAATCTGTAGCCAACTGCCGTTATTCTATCATTGCACCTCTCGTAACCGGGAGGCGGTTCATCCCCACTTGACAGACTACATATTATAATTACTATTTACATTTCTACTGTTATACAGGTAAGACTAGGTTTTAAGTATCTGTAAACCAGTCTATCGTAAAAAGGTTATCATCATGTTCTTTACATATATAGTACTTGTGGCGTCGAGAGCCGACCTCTTTGGTCGAGCTCCTAATTTGATTTATTCAATTCTTTTTAAGAGTGTTCTTTTTATAAGTTTTACTTTTGTTATGTCTTGTCAACAAATTTTCAATACATACACATGTCACTAGACTAGAAGGAAGTTCTTACCATATTAATTTACACTGTTTTAATTCTAATGTATGTTGATTTAACAAGCTTATTCCCAACGCTACAAACGTTGTACTGTATGTTGGTCCAATAAATATTGTTATTTCGAAGATGCTGATTTCTTCTCAAGGTAGCTCCAGTAATACTTACGCACAAATAATTTGGAGACCATTCCACCAAATTGGTGACCCCGACGTGATGATGAGCAGCGGGAGAGCTTCCTCCAAATACTTATATGTACTTACTTAATTATTACTAGCTCGTTGGTAAAGGAAAGCATCATGAGAGAACCCACGTATGCTTTTTCGAATGACCTGAAAATAAATGTGGGAGCTGCATGGTAGACTGTGGCCCGAACCCACCTCGTGGTTACTAAGAAAGGCGTGTGCTTTGCAGTGGGAAAGTTATAGGCTGATGTCGGTCTAAATCTAAACCTGGCTGAAATCGGTTGACATCGATTTATTTAGATTTAGTATGCTTTTGATAACCGCAAATGTATAATGAGAATTAAAAGCCACATCTAAACGATAAAAAAATCAGAACCAAATGTCATGCCACATGTTTTCAATGAGTCTGAAAAGCAAGAGTCTTGTCAAACATGTATTATGGAGTGGCCATATGATGTTTCAGTAGATGCTGTCACTTCCATTATGACAATTCACGCTCAATTTTTTTTTAGTGTAGTGCTTTATGTAAGTCTGTCAATCTTATCAAATTTGAAGTTTATGGTATGTATGTGCCTATGTCTATCTTTGTCACAAA
The DNA here is from genome assembly GCA_914767545.1 of Sesia apiformis. Taxonomy (NCBI): domain Eukaryota; kingdom Metazoa; phylum Arthropoda; class Insecta; order Lepidoptera; family Sesiidae; genus Sesia; species Sesia apiformis. The sequence goes on from OU611966.1 coordinate 17,183,246, forward strand.
CAAAGATAAAATAATTGCGAATTCATTAGTAGTCGTTATAAGTCCACGACGGTAGGTAGTTGATTGAAATGGCTAGGTTTTCTCATTGTTTCGCACTCTTGCATAATCACATCCAAGCCGGTGCCATTGTTGAGTAAGAAGTTGATAAATCATCTACAATTATTTAATTGACTGTTAAAAGTAGATAATTAAATGATATGACGTTTTTTTTGTAGTGAAGTAGGCGGACGAGCAAGCGGTCCCATGTGATGGTAAGTGCTACCGCCGCCCATGGACACCTGCAACACCAGGGGGTATGCGGGTGCGCCGCCGACCTTGCAAAATCCTATTCATAGCTTTCTTAAAGAACCCCATATCGGAGCTTAATGGAAAGACCTTGCGGCAGTTCGTTCCACAGCCTACGGGTTCGCGGTATAAAATGATTTTTGGACCGAACAGTGCGCAACACCTCTGTATCGAGAAAATGCGGATGGACCGCACTTCTGTAACGGGAGGTGCGGTTGTAGAAACCCGAGGTGGGAATTATATTGAACAATTCTTCAGAGCATTCCCCATTGTACAGGCGGTAGAACACACAGAGAGACGCAACGTCTCTCTGAATGCTGAGGGGTTCTAAACCGCCCGTGAGAGTGGGATCAATTAAACAGTTACTGAAATCCGAATTAAAATATCTTGAATAGTGATTCTGATAAAGGAAGTATTAATAGCTCAGAGTTTCTTTGCGGTATAGGATTCGGTTAAAGTGGCAATGGGCAGGGTTATATTTGCTGCAGGACCTATGGCCGATGGGGTAGACGAACCCTTGAGTGGATGCCACGTATCGGGAAGCGCGTCCCACGCCCTACGACCATGTGGACCGACGCGACGAACCTCGCCGGTGGTGTCTATAGATCTATGTCTTGATGAACCTTGGGCGAGGCCTATATTCAGCATTGGAGACACATAGGCTGGTGTGGTGAGTTATCAAAGGACCGCAATATAAAACAATCACATAACTCCTCTCGGATTATTCTACGGTTGACTGGAAGAGAGTCCTTCTAGAAATAAGTCCCGCAACAATGACGTCAATCCCACTAATATTATAAATGTGAATTTAATCCGTACACAAGTAGAAATTCGGCCGAATGGTCTAACTAACCTCATAACATCACGAATGTTAATCCAGGAATCAAGGCCCTCACAAAAGATGTAGAAATATAAATTTGGAAAGGAAATGTAACCGTATTTGCTTTCGTTTTACAAAACCAATGCACTACGTCCGAAAATATAAAATCCAGTAGGTACAACAATCTAACGACTAATTGCGATGGCCTGGTAAGATTGCCGTCACGAACACAGCAAGTTATTGACTTTATTTATTTGCTTAAGACTACCAAAGTTTGTCTGGCAGAGATTGCTATTAGCGATAAGATCGATTTTTGTGCATTTCATGTGTTACATTGTCTGTTACTGACCTGTTTTGTTTTGGTGTGCAATTAAGAGTTGTATCTATCTATCTTAATACAGTTGTGTCATGGCGACAACTTTTCAGTAGTATATACCGATAACACAACTAGTTGTGCATTGCAATTGGTCCATGGGTATATCTATATAGGTATATGATATATAGGTACCAATATATCTGCCCCAGTGAGGGCTCACGAATCTGTACAAACTAAATGCTGCTCGTGAATTAGGTTCTCCTAGTATCTTATGGAACATACAGACATCATTCCTGTTCTGATCGAGAGCCCTCACTAAGGCCTCCCGTTCCTGTTGATCCAACCAACAAGTGTTGGGCATCTTCAACAATACCACATACATGGCAATTTGGAGAGCTAAGTCTTTTTCATGAGGTATCGAAACTTATTGAGTACTAAAGAGAAAAATTAAAGGTCAAAAGGTTATAGCTTATATATCCGACTTATTAAACGTTACCCAATGTAAAAACGTGACAATGTAAACACAAAAAAGGTAAAAAATAAATATTAACTCATTCTTTCACACGCAATAGCCTAACAATCCGTCACGCTAACTTCTCGCTAGCCACCTACTTAAATAGCCCCTTTTATTGACTGTTGGTTATTGTACCTAATGTTTTATATGTGAGTATAAGCGAGAAATTTATTATGATACTTTCTCTACATTAGTACGTGATAAAATCCGGCCTCGGCACGTGCCTGGCGCTTCCCACCGACTCGCGATTCCGCGGTACCCTCCCAAAGCAACGCCCTAAGCCGAGGTGCGTTCCTTCCGCCGGTCTACCGGCGGGGGAGCCCTTAGGCTCCTTGCTGCACACACTCTTTGCTCCTGTATGAGCGCCTTCTATATGTCCAGTGACTCTTGAAAGGCCATTGGGGCCACAAGAATTTAACCATTCCGAAAAAAGAAAAAAAAGTGATAAGATAATAGGTGATGTACTCTTATTACTACAGCAACACTTCAAACTATACTCATCGGTATATACGAGTGAAATCACCAATTATTTATTGGTGACGACCAATTAGCATAGGTATCCTGCCTGCTGTGCAATAGGTCCCGGCTTCGATTCTCGGTCAGACAATCATTTGTTTAAAGACATTTGTTTGTTCAGGGGCCCTACCATAAACTTTTACAAAACAATATTGTTGCAGGAACATTTTATTTTAGGCCTAAAACAATATTACTCATATTCGTACCATGACCTCCACCAAAATATTAATGCTTAGTGCTGCGAAAGAACGAATGATTTTAATTATTTGTCTATTCCCTGCTAAAAAACAAAACGAGATAACGCTATATGAACTGTATAACGCCATTTCATTCATACAACGTTCCAATTTGCACTACAGTTGACAGTTGACGTCACCAAAACTTCTTAGTAAAACATTACTAATATAAGCTTACATTAAGGACGCTGTGGTACGAAATTGAGAAATAAGGTTAAAATAATACTGCTATAAGGACTTGTGGGAAGGCCCCAGGTCTGGGCGTTGCACGTGTTGTGGTCGTCTTTGTACGACACAGGGAATCCTAGTGTGGCCCATTGAGTGTGATGTTATTATTATTATTACCTATTGTTGTCAATGTTCTAAAATTTTTAGATGAATATAATTTTGGTGTACCTAACTACGTAGTGATTGACACAAAAAAATATTTTAAAATATTTATATCTTATATAAACCCATATTTAAGAAACACTTAAAATTAGTGGAGTGCAGGCTTTCTCGGCCGGTGTCCATATCAATTGAATCTTCCGGGCTACTTGGCCGAGGTCTTCTGGAATCTTTTCTCTTTCTTCCAAACGTTTCGTCAACAACTGCGGTTGTTGACATCTTCAGTGGCGGCTATCAGTTGCGCTCGAGAAGCCGAAGAGATAACATCTCTCCGAAAGTGAACGCAGTCGCCACTGAAGATGTCAACCGCAGTTGTTGACGAAACGTTTGGAAGAAAGAGAAGAGATCCCAGAAGACCTCGGCCAAGTAGACCGGGAGATTCAATTAATAAACACTTAAAATTATTTCGTGGAAAACTATTCCAGTCGCTTATGCATGATTGTAATTGCACTGAAGAGTGACGTCGTTCTGCAGTACATATTACTAACTTACTACTTCAATGCAACCAGCCCTGTCAGTATCCATTGCTGGTCACGGGCCTCCTTGTGCATGTAGGATGAATGGCCTTAAACGCCACTCCTGGCCAAGCGGGGTTAGCGAGTCCACTCTTTTAGAGGTGGTGCTATTCTACAATCGGCCGACACCAGACAGCACATGACTTCAAAGCTAAATATTTCTGGTTTTTAATACTAGCTTCATAGTCAATCGCACTGCGAAATTGCGTAATGTATCCAGTTAATTTTGTGCCCCAGTCGCGAACGGCGCATTGTATCAATGTGAAGCCGTTTTTTATCTACGTATTGTTTGCAAATGAATACCGTTCTCAGTTTCTGTAATCATCTTGTGTGTGGTTAACATTAATATCTACACTAGAAGTAAGACATGTGCTACGAGTGAGCTTAAAGTAGAGATCGGCCTCCTCTACCAGCCCACTAGACGGTCACCATTAACCACCAACTGAAAAGTAATCTATACGTAATCTAAAGTCACTTATAACAATGTAATTCAAAAATATACTGAACACCTAAACACCTAAATTGAAGACGATAATATACTTTTTTTATATAGAATAGATGACAGACGAGCGGGCTGGCCACATGGTGGTAAGTGGTCACCGCCGCCCATGGACACCTGCAACACCAGGGTGCTTGCGGATGCGCTGCCGACCTTGCAGAATCCTGTTCACAGCTCTCTTGAAGAGCCCCATGTCGTAGCGTAAGGGACATACCTCAGCTGGTAGTTCATTCCACAACTTTCTGGTTCGCGGTATAAAGTGTGACCGCACTGTACGCAGCGACTCTGTACATTGGGGATATCTTCCCATTATATCCCCATTCCCCACCTCTATTGAACTAAAATTTTAATTATTTATTTCTCTTTTGTTGTATAGTATTACCGCACGAGAATAAAACGTACCTAACTACAATAGCAACTTCGTTAGGTACCTAGGATCACTACATTTAGAACTCTCTACCTCGATTAGGCAACGAACCAAGAGATATACCCAAGTGTGAAAGGAAAATCGGATGTCAATCGATGTAGGTACATCGAGTGTGTCAATTTAATTTACCATACCATCAGCCTATGTGTGTGTTCACTGCTGGATGCCTTTCCCAATCCTCGCTACCACACACGATCTTCCGTTTTCCTCTTCTAACCACCATCAACAAACTTGCAAGTGGGACGACTCAATTTCATTTAACATTGCGAAAAGTGTAGGTACTACCGAAAATATTTCAATATGTTTCGAATCGTACGTAATTGTATAAATAGTGAGTGAGATATGCCAGAGTCCATTTTCTATCCGATCCCATCCCCTCCTATGTATTCAAACGAAGAGTAGTTTATAACAGAAAAAAAGAAATTTATTATTCTATATACTCGTAACCGTAACACACCTCAATACACCCACATACACCCACCTCAATCTTCCCCAAGGGAGGATTGGGAAGTGTAATGATAATTGTTCGAAATTGGCGCGAGCGTCTTTGCATACATTGAATATTTTGAAGCAACATTTTTTTGTCCTCGCCATATTGAAGGCGGTTTGATATTTTTGAGTTAAATTGAGCAGAGTTAAATTGAGATAAATTCACACCGCGGCTTCGGACAGTTGTTATTTGTTATTAGCGCCTAGTAATAGGTCTTGTTCGCTGATATCCTGTGCCACGCGAGTGTTTTGGTTGGATTTGTTGTGATTGTGCTTGTGGTTTGGAAGTGATTCTCGAGGTGATTTGCTGCCGGGTGTGAGTTGCCGAACGATAGCGGCCACCGGCTCACCACAGGACGAGACTTGGATTACTACACAAGTATTTATTGGGAATGTATATATATATTCAATCACACTAAGATAGGTCACGTCTAGTAGGGACTAGCGTAGGTACACTTTCCAGATTTGTGCGTGGGCAAAACCACCTGGGGTAAGTGAGACCTTTAAATTGTGTAAATTATTGATTATTTGCTTACCCATCATTTTGGTGGATATATTGAGTAAGTTTTAACATTGGGCCCGAGTGCACATTCCTCGGGCTGCTTTCGCGTAACGCGAGGCCTAGTGTGCGCATCGTAAACAATAATTCTTCGTCGCTTTATACTTCCTATTCGCAATTTTCTCAACCCTCTTTCCAAATCCATTCAGAAACCTCCGAAGGTAGGTAGCGCCGCAGACAGCATAGGCAGGATCCGTGCCAACAGTGTCCACTTACCACCAGGTGGACTGTCTGCTCGTCCGCCACCTTTTTTCAATGAAACCAAAAATTAAAAGTATTGTTAAAACCCCCGACGGCTAAAAAGCTAGTTATCTTTGAAAGGGTTAAAATAAAAACCTTAACCAGTCGGCATTAGCTTAACAATCGCTTAACAACAAGCTTAACAACCACCGTCGTCGTACGTCACGGAAACTGCTGTGGTTAACATTCATTAGCGAAATTTTAACTTCATTTTGTTGGAAACAGCGCATCCTGCACATCAGCATTAACAACCCACATAATGTTTACGGTTATCGCTGGCTTTTTCTGGTGGGTAATCCGCTTAAAAAGGATTTCCTTGCGTGTGACCATTTTCGACAATTTACTCATTTCGACGTGACCTGGTAATTTGCTATACGTAATCATAACCAAACATCGCAAGTGCGTAAAAGTAAGCAGGATTTGCGAATCTATCAATGCTCGTATAATTTTGACAAAGATTTAGCTTTTTTTACTATAACCCTAATGCTTCCTCGAAAACTTCCCCCAGACGTTTCCCGGTACGCCGCAGTGTAATCTGCAGCCAGATGATACGAGTACTAAGGGCACAAGCGTGTGACAGATTTCCAGCAGTTCTACACACTTATTCATTTTTTAATTAGTAAATTAGGAGGAATCTACATTTTTATTTTTAGCTCAGGTGTGTGCCGCAAGTGAAAAAAAGGTTGAGGGGCACTGGTATAGGGAATAATCATTCAAATAGCTACGTCTCAATTATCCGAGGTCGATCATAGGCTGTATAAACCTCCCAATACTCCTCTGTACAAATGCAATGCAACCAGCCCTCACAGTGGTCACTGCTGGACATGCACTTATATTCACATTGTGTTATGCATGAGGGATGTATGGGTTTAACACGCCATACTGATCAAGCAGGTTCGCGACTCCACTCTATTAGAGGTAGTGTAGTTCCTGGCTTCTGGTAGCCGCTTAGTTATCCTTCAGTCGGCCATGGAAAGAGATGGGGTGGAACTATTCTAGCGTCGGCCTATGTGGTAATACTTGTAATCTAGTAAGCATTGCATTTCCCGCACTATCGCCGCACAGACTTTCGCGCATAGCCCGCATGCGCATCGTGCTGCATAATTCATTCCCTTTGTTAGCCGCGCCCGTTTCCGCATGCGTGGTTAATAAAAATGTGCGATACATTCATTGAAGGACTATAACTTTTAATACCTGGTATGTATGAATCTAAGGAGGTTGGATAGCAAGATAACAGGGTGTCTGCCATTGTGATCGGCCTATAGCGTCCTACTGCAGGGTACAGGCCTCTGGGTTTCGGGGCGTTATCCTCCACACCCCAGATTTTTTTTAAATTTCAGAGCGCGTTTATTACACGTTTTCCTTCGATGAACCAGTGATAATTATACTTTTAAACATACGTACGTCAATAAATACTCAGTTGTGCAATGTGAGTCGAAAATGTAGATATCTCTAGGCTATCGTCGGCTCTTAATAGAATAAGCGTTGCATTTTTTATAGTTGTCACTTTAATGCACTTCGATTGCATCTCCTAAAACTCTAAATGATTTTTGCATTGAGAATTAACACAAAGTATATTACTATCACAAATACATAAACTTATTTATAGCACACGAACAGCCTATGTTGCTCACCTAAGGTACTAGGCTTCCATATTGGACGGTGGTTGTAAAAGAAACAAATCAACTCACCTGATTTCACCACGTATTCCAGCTGAAACACAGCGCTGTGTGTCATCAACATACACAAATGTAAATCTGAACTGGACGCCCATTTAGTGCAGTCACAGGACACGCTGACACCAGACTACGATATTTCTTTTCATTTATCGAATAATTGTTTGTTGTTAGAGTTTGTATTTTCATTGGTAACTGTAGTCTCTTGTAAATGTTTTATCTAGCTATCTATCTATCAACTTATGGTTTTTTTTTATAATATTAGCAATTATCTTCATGTTTGTATGACAATGTTTTCCCAAATACGGCCAAGCTTATTTGCAAATACACACCTTTGCTAGCACATTTATAGTCACTATTTGCCTACCCAACCTAACATATTTATGTCCGTTGTAGATAGGAGTGAATAAGCCATGAATTCACCATTATTCTCGTGTGTATTGAAGAGGCAGCTGGCCGGACGTGATGTGGAAGGGAGCGCCAACTGGAGAAGCCTTGTATTTAACCGATTACCAGAATAATACCTCTAGTATAACCAAAAAATCCTTAAGGCTGCCAAATCAAATAAATCGTTACCCAATTGCGATCTTAGTTATCGTAATTCAGTGATTGGACCTATTTTAAAACTGTGACTTTATAGTCAAAAGAAAAACGGGAATAACAGACATAGTTTTACTCAGTACTTATTACGCTTACAATTGCCATATCATCAGCGTGTGTCTCTCCACTGCTGAATATAGGCCTCTACCAAAGCTCACCAACACATACGATCCTCAGCTCTTTTCATCCAACCACCACCGGCGAACGGATCCACCTGGCCAGAGGGTGTCCCCCAGTGCGCTTCCCGGTACGTGATCTCCACTCGAGGACTGGTCTCCCCGATCGCTTATCGGTCCTGCGGTAAATATGACCTGCACATTGCCACTTCAGCATGCCCATTCTGTGAGTTCTGTCGGTGACTTTAGTTCTTTGGCGAGTCTCTTGGTTTCGTATCTTATCCCAGAGGAACTTCGAGCATAGCTCTCTCTATACCTCCATTACAAATTAATAAGTAGTTTTATTGTTACCGACAGTTGAATCAAGTTAGTCTAACTAGTTAGTATATCGAGTCAGTTTGGGGGAGAGTGTACGCTGCAATCCAACAGCCGCTGGGCGCGCTCGACTGGCCTCGTTACCCCTCTCTCACAGAAGACTACCTTGATTTGTACTGCATTTCCCACTTTATCTTATTTCTCTAACGTACGTACGTGTTTCGGTAGTGAGTGAGATGTGCCAGAGCCCATTCCCATCCTATCCCTCCCCTTTTCCCAACCCTTTCTACAAATCCATTCCTATATCTCCAAAGGTAGGCAGCGCATCCGGAGTCGTGCCAACGTTTGTCATTTTGGACTGATGTTGACATGTATCGCGGATGTCTATGGGCGACAGTGTCCATTTACCTTCAGGTGGACTGTATACTCATCCGCCACCTTCGTCCATAGAAAAAAAAACTAAAAAAAAAATTAAGGGGGTTCTGAGAACACTAAATTCTACTCAAGTAAGAGATAAATAAATAGATTAGTTAGGATTTACTTATACTTACGTGTATTTATTTAATAGATGAGATTTATATTTAATTCCAAAATAAGTTCCAGCCTATTTTCGTCCCCTAAGTTAAATAACAGTAGTGACCTAATTTTGGTGTGCAACTTTAAAAGGGGAGTCCGTACCTGCGTCTAGTCAGACCCCGCTTTAGACAGGGGTGTTTCGAGGTCAACGACCCCGCTACTGAAGGTCAACGGTCGATTGTACGACTTGGAATCTTGTAGAAAAGTAAAGATAAGTTGCTTAATTCAACATGATAACTTTGTAATCGTTCAACGTTAATTGTAGGTAACATGTATTTAAAAAATAATAACATAAAGTTAAAAGTACAGTACCACGCGTTATGTATGTCACATCGTAAATGTGAAATCAATCAATCGATGAATCATATTTTTTGTATAATAATGTTTGTTTGCCGTCTCCAAGGTAGGTATGTGTTCTTTTTACTCTATAAAGTAAAAAAAAACATCTAATAACGTGCCTGCTTTGGTTAGTACAAATAAAGATAATTTTAATTCAAGATGTGCCATTTATTTCGTCGGGAACAATACATACACACCGATTACAGCGTAGTATGTGAACATTGCCATTTGTATTTAAAATTTAGTATTTGTATTTTAGTATTTTTAAATTAAGTTGTATTTAAAATTTTGGTTGGTACACTATCGGACACTCGTGGCCAATTTATCTCTTTTTAACCAACGATCGACTGGTAAAGAATGCCTTAAGCCTAAGGCATTAAGTCCGCCTCTGTACAGTATAGTGTAAAAAGAGTAAATAAATAAAAAAAATAAGTTGAAAAATCTTAACCAAAGTCAATAAGTACATACCGACTACTCAGATAACGTCACGTGACGAGTGAACCTTTGCATAATGTTGTAAATTACCTCATAGTTATGGTCCAATAGTTCTTGTTGAAGTGCCGCTGACCCGACTTCAGGACACACCTTTCGGTAGAATCACTAGTGCGTGGATACGCATTGTTCAAAACTTAACACTGTTGTTATAATGTGTTGTGTTCTTTGTTGTGAAGTCAATAATACACAACACAGATATAGGTGTGTCGCCCCCTTAGAGGCAATATACCTCTAAGGGCCCTTACCGGGGCACTTTTCCTCAAAAATGAGTAATATATTTTTGAGCTATTCTACATGTGAAACCGGTTTTTTGCTACGGTGAAGCGTTTCGGAGATATTGAAACAATAAAAGCGATTAAATCTTATTTTATTCAATCCCCCCCCCCCCCCCCCCCCATACTGAAATGTTTCTTTAATTTTTGACAGGGAATAAAAAAAATATTAAATTTTCTAATCAAACTGATTGTGGTAGTCTAAATAAAAAATTGAAAAAATGAAACTTGTTCCAGTTGTCAAACTTAGGACGATATGTGAGGATGGTTAGGAATTTAAAAAAATATGTAGGCTTACTTTCACACCAATAACAACTCTGCGTAGCGTAATCGGCAGACTGATTCTGGCAAGAAAAGAAGAAAAAAGGCCTGAAGTGGTCCGCATCACGTAGCAGTTACTTCTTATTGTGTCAATACCGTTACGATAGCGAGTGTTGTCGATGTTGGTGCTACAAAAAAAAATCGGTCAGAAACCAATCTTGTCACCAAATATTTTTGACAACGAGCTCTTTGCTGTTACCAAAATAATCGAACTTTGGTTATTATAACTTTATGAAACACTTTTATACGCGCGGTATATAAAAGTGTATACTCGTCTGTTGATAGATAGATATACTTTATCGTACACCAAAACATATAAAGAAATACATAATTTGAAGTGCAGCCAGCGGCCTCATCGCTAAAGCGATATTTTCCAGGCAACCTTTGGGTGGTAAGGACAAGTCTATAGACGAAATACGTAGATGTATTGCATTGTAGTGCATTTGACGTAGATGGGTTTAATCAGTACAATAATTCCAAAATTACGTTGTTAACCTTTCAAAGAATCCCAAAACAAATTTCACACTCCATGTTGTAAGCTTCTGTAAGTTGTGACAGAACCCATGAAACTCTACAACTGTTCTCGAAATATATTTTTTAAGTTTCGAAAATATCGTAATCTATCTTTTCGACTAGCACGTGTCATCGGTTGTTAGAATATAATTCCACTTTCTATTCACGTTCATTTACTGTTAAAACGGTTAGCTTATGGAATGCATCACCTTTAACTATAAAACGCCCTCAATGTCTGGTAAGTTTTAAAACACTCGTACCACCTCGCAGATTAAAACCAAATTCTTTTCTCTTAATCTTTTATCTATCTTATGTAATGCATATATATATGTCTGTTTGTATCTATGTATGTATATAAAGACATGATTCCTTTATTGCACTATCTACTTCTAATTCGAGTACAGACTTGTCCTTACCACCTGAAAGAAACAGGTTGCCTGAAAGAAATCTCTTTAGCGACAAAGCCGCCCGTTGTACTTCTAATTGCATGTACTTTGTAATTCTCTATAATATGTTTTTGTTGTACCATCTAATGTTAGAACATAATATTGCGACTCCTTTAATACAAACAAGTATTTACACAAGTTATTTTTCATTAACGGTCTGTCATGTGATAAAGCAAAGAACATTGCCCCACATTGCAAATTGGAACCACTTTTTATTCATGTTTCAAACGCTATCGCTACAAGAACTGCACAAGTGCATACTTTCTCTACTATCATAATATTCAATGTCTTCTCTTATTCGTTATTAACAATGTCCAAATGCTTGCGCGGTTAAAACAAGATATTAAGGTACCATACTATAAGTACCATATCAGCATGTGTCGCTCCATTGTTGGATATATGCCTCTCCCAAGGACTACCACCAAAAACGGACTTCTGCTATTCTCACCCAGTCACAACTGACCTGTCACCCCGTGACCACGTCCACTGCAAAGTGTTCGAAACGTGGGGATATAAATAATGTTAAATATATGCGATTTAAACCGTTCAAAGTTGTTTAATTGCTTGATATAGATATATTTTAATATTTACTTACACCAGTTCTTTTTTCTATTCTCTTTGTTACATTTATCTACTCCCCTACCACTTCATATCCTGCACAACCCAAAGGTTGACTTGGAGACAATGCTCTAAAGTATTAAGTCCGCCTTATCTAATAATTTACAAAAAGGAGTGACTAAATAAATATACCTGTCTATGTAGACTCATCAAGACACAGCGTGACAACAGCAGCGTCTTGACTTTACAAACGTATTCCCCTGTTTTCTCTCTGTTTCTGGCAATAAGGTAATTGTTTTTAATATGTTGCAGATGTCTACCATGGCCCTACTTTTTGATTTTTTTATTAGTTAGTTCTTATAGGAACTAAGACCGTCTAAAAACTCAAAAAAATGCCCCGTTTAAACGTTAGCCAAAAGTAACCCAGTGTGAAAATTTTACAATACTTTTTTAAAAAAGCAAAACGTACCGACAGAAGAACTATTATTTAGTGTCAAAAAGAAATAAAATCGATTCGTTTTTATAGGAGGAAACAGGGTAATGTGAAACCTTAATTTTCTCAAATTTTCAGCTTGGTATTATCAGTTGGAAGTGCAACTGCCCTTTTCTCTCAAGGAAGTTGCAATGCTCGCTGCCGAGACACTAAGAAATTGTAAAAATACCTATTTTAAAATCCGCTTCTGGCCATCCTCCCTTCTTAACAAACTGATTCCGTATCGATGTCTGTTATCAAATACTGAGATTTTATTTTTATTTTACGCTTGACTCAAAGTTTTTATAACGTTATCGCCAGCTTTCGAGCTTTCGTCACATCATAATGAGTCATACTCAACACCTTTAACTGTGTGTGCACGTACTTATCAACTAGGGTGGCGCCCATGACTGTCGCGCGTAAACTTCAAAGTTTACCCAGCGATAACGTGCACGGATTTATGTGTATTACACACCTCGGTTGACCCAAGAATATTTTAAGTGCACGACATTATGTTAAGATTAAGTATGTTAGCCATTATAACAATTACTAATTTTGAAAATAATTTTTTCCGTATTGCACGTAAAATAAAGTCGAGTGACGCTACTAAAGTTGGTTTTCCTAAAAAACGTAACGTTGTAATAAACAATATTTTGTGATACCGTTAAACAAATTAAAACCAAAACAAAAAATAACGATGACACGTGCCATTCTTAACGGAAATTTCTAAATTTAAAATTTAAAAAGATGTTTAGACATAACTTGTATTGCAAAGATAACGACTTTCGGATTTCAGAAAAAAATCATTACCTACATCTCGACTAAAGGTAGGTTAGGCCAAGTCCAAAACATCAATCAGTTTATTTAGACTCCAGGGTGCATTTCTTAGCAGATTGAAATTAAATTTGGCAGAAGAATACTGTAGTCTAATCGGTTCAGTAGTATCCCAAATATATCCAAAAACAAAAAGTCTACGTCCATACAAGCAAAGGGGTTGGGACATTTTTGTATGGAGCCTGGCATACCTACTTTCTGCTATTTTAAAATTCTCGATTTTGCAGCCGCCAACCAAACCTTAGCAAGTCGATAGAAGACGTCAAAACAGACAAAAAATGTTCTTAGGTAAAATCTCCTAAAACGTCTCGGAACTGAGTTATCAAGGTTAAAGTTATAACTTAGCCACTAGTGAGTCAAAGTTATAACTTAGCCACTAGTGACTCAAAGTTATAACTTATATATATATATAACTCACTTTGATTTTGATTTGATTTAGTTTGATGATCTGAGATAATCAAAAATACTTTGATTATCTTAGTTTAGAAGTTTCTATCTCAGGACATCTTTTTCTTTATGTCTTCTATCGATTTATTTAGGTTTGGTTGACGGCTGCAAAATCCAATTTTTTTCAAATGGCTGCAAGTATGCCAGTTAAGTCACATGCCCTTTTATATATCGTTGGATAGGGCTCGTAAAGCTACTACATATTTTGACTAAACACTTTATTTCTAAAACGTATGGAAAATACCGAAATCTTGGCTTCGTCTTCGACGATCCATTGAACTGACTCATCAGTGGATCCCCGAAGACTCCAAAGTCCCATGCACTAGTGACTCTCTGAAGATTAATAGCAATCTCCCTCCGACTGATACTGCCATCGATCGATTTGAATTTAATTTCAATTCTATAATGTTAATAAATGCCTGGGATGCACGCTGCAATCCAACCGCTGCTGGGCGCACTCGACTGGACACGTTGCGAGTACCTCTCTCTCACAGAAGACTTAAAATGTACTGCATTTCCCTCTATATCCTATTCCCCAATGTACGTACGTGTGTCGGTAGTGAGTGACATATGCAAGAGCCCATTCCCATCCCATCCTATCCTATTCCTCTCGACTTTCCGAACCGTTTCTCCAAATCAATTCCTACATCTCAAAAGATAGGCATCGCATCCAGGAGTTGCGCTTGTCATTCTGGACTGATGTGGGCATGTATCGGGGACGGCATGGTGGGCTATGTGCTCGTCTGCCGCATGACTTATAAATAAAAATTAAAGAAATGTTACATCCAAGAAAGTCCGCTGTCTCATCGGAGAAAACCGCCTTTGATTACCATACAAAGCCGGTGCAATGTCTAATGCACTAATTGTGTATGCATCGGAATGCGTAATCTATTCACCGGTACGCGGGTGTGTAACGGACAAGTGCGTTAATGAATACACAACATTGAGGGTAATGTGGTATGAATCGTCTTTGATATTTGACATCGTATAAGTGAAAAGGCTCTTAATATATACCCTGTAAGTGTAAGGACAATTTAAAGAGAGGGGGGGGGGGGCACGCTGTAATCCCACAGTGTCTGGGAGCACTTAACTGACTACGTTACCCCGATACTCACAAAACACTACTGTCATATGTATTTTTTTTTTGTTAGGAAAGACAATCAAGGAAAATCCTCACGGACACCTGGGAATGGGGCCCAGGTAGTGCCGGACTCGTACCGGCTAAAAAACCTTGATTTGTCTTAACATCGTGAATGTGTAAATTCTTGTGGCCCTAGTGGCTTTTCAAGAGTCACCGGTCGTGCCTGTCATATGTAGGTACTGCGTTTCCCACTATATTCACTTAATGTACGTACATGTCTCAATGACTTCGTGGGAGTGAGGAGTGAGTACGAATGAGTTACGATTCCACACTGCTCTGTGCAATGTTAAAAAAATATATTAAAACAAATATTTTTAATAGGCTGGATAGGCTGTAGATTGTTGAGGGTCTCCCCAACAAATATACTGACGAGGTGACTCTCAGCTATCAATGCACAATATATATATATTGTGCATATAGTTACAGTTATTATAATATAGTATGTTTGCTGCCGACAAACTGTAGTTCAGTTTGGTAGTTACAATTATTCTTAGTCTGGCCATAAATACCGTTACAATGAAGGAAAATAAATAAATTACATTTGTATTTGGAATCTGTCATTCTCGTGTGAAAATAAATGTCTTTTCTCAATGTGGCACCAATCATTATTAAATATTATACTAATATTAAAATGGAGTGGGGTGATAACGAAAACCGTATTGGTGTAATTGCATTACACAAAGCAGGCACGGAGACAAATGCAATTTTTAAAACCCCATTCTCTTGGTATTAGCCGAATGTTAGTGTACCGGGCTATTGGTAGGTGCATTGAAATGTCCACTGTTTATGAAAGAAAAAGGCGAGCTTAATGTCTGGAGGTGCGAATGTATAAAATAAATATAACTTAAAAGATAATTAGTAAAAATATTCAACACGAATGCTACTTATACGTACTTATAAATAGTACGATATTACAACTTAATACATAAATAAATAAATTCATACACGTATATATATATATACATGTTTCCATAAAACAAACATTGAATCATAGTTTTATAGATAGGAAGTTACAACTAGGTAGTATTTGAATAGCTGTAATCTACAAATCTACAGCTAACATTGAAACCGATTGTGTGCAGCTAAATAGAGATATACTAATGCAAGTTGCATTATATGACAAACGGAAGAGCTGCAGTGTCGAGTTGCAAAGTAACAGACAGTCGGACAGCCGATAAGTCGTTCTACATGCATACCATATATGAGCGTTTGAATGAACCGCAGCGATCCAGTACAATAGAAGATAACTTTGATAATTTCCTTTTTTAGGTTTAGTATTTATATAGATATCTTGTGATAAATATATAAAGCCTTTATATACAAACAATGAAGTTACATTGAAATACAGTGAGTCTTGTCATATGGGGGATTCCTATGTTTGTTAGGGGGAGAGCGTATGCTGCATTTCCACAGCCGCTGGGAGCACTCGACTGGTCGGTCACGTTACCCGTCTCTTATAGAAGACTACCTTGAAATGTACTGCATTTCCTATCTTATCGTTATTGGCCCGATGTACGTACGTGTTTTGGTAGTGAGTAAGATATGCCGGAGCCTATTCTCATCCCATCCTATCCCTCCTCATTTTCCCAACCCATTCCTTAATCTGCAATGGTAGACAGCGGATCCGAGGGCGTGCCAACGTTTGTCATTCTGGACTGATGTTGGCATGTATATATATTTATGGACGACAGTACCCACTTACCATCAGGTGGACTGTATGCTCGTCTACCGCCTTTTTTTCTATAAAAAAATCCTGGTATTATTTATTTTCAAATTATTACATTTTAATATTTTATTTTTTTGTTAAATATTTTATTTAAAATGGACAATATTATTATAATTTATTATTATTATCGATTGATTATTTATTAATAATTAACTATTTATTGCTACTAATTTTACTAAACTAAGTAGTTTTTTAGAATTGTTGTCTGTATGTTTGTCTGTTTGAGCATCACTTAGAAACTATTGAACGGTATTTGATTGGGGTTTCACTATTGTATAGGCTAAGTATTCAGAAGGGAAATTGGTATATTTATCATCTTTATATGACACAAGGAAGTTGAGTTATAGAAGAAAATAAAAATAAAAAATGTTTAATATAGAACTGAAAAACTACTGGAAGGATTTTCGTGCGTGAAATAGATCACGTTGGTGCCTCAGTCCACGCGAGCGAAGCCGCAGGCAGAAGCTATTTTAAAATAAATATGTACATATAGCAAGTAGTACTTACGTACACCGACGTTACATATACATATGAGTAAATACACCGTTGTAGTTAGAGGCTGGCGGCAGGGGCGACTGCCAGGGCCCCAGAACCCAGGGGCGCAAATTTCGACTCTCTTTCCTAGCAACACTATCAAAAATACCTAGTGAAAAATGTTCATATAATCTATAGTCAATAAAAAACTAGGGATAACCCAGGCATGTAGGAATTCTGTGTTTATAATTTTCGAATATTTTGTGGGGCGGCGTATTTATGTTTAAACTGTGCGCTTATACAAAAATATAGCGCGCAGGTATTTGACAAAATGCCTCCAGAAAAAGCTAGAAGTGTTTTTTTTTAATTTAAATGTCTTAAATCACTAATTTCAGTTGAGGACTCAAAATTCCATCTTGCCCAGGGCGCTCATGAGCATGATTCTACCTTAGCTGCGACACTGAGTAAATATGTATAATATAGTAGTTTTGTTAGCATTTTTCTCGTTAGTTGTTTGGGTGTACAAACATAAATCACCTTGTGAAATATGAAAATCACACTACCACTACAATCTCCATTTCATTTCACTCTTCAAAAAACCCCTTCGATTGATTTACTACCAGCTTATATGTGTTTGTTTATAGATTAGTCCTTGGGGAGTGCATTATCTAAATACACAGCACTTCGTCTACACACTTAACACTCTCGTAAATCGCGTTCGCATAAAAATTATGCGCAATAAAATTGAAATGCGATGCGGGGAAATGGATAACCTATCCACTTCCCCGCATCGCTTATCGCATATTTTATATTTATGTGGTATTTATATATTCGCACATAAGCTATGTGGGAATATAAAAATACTTACCTATTCTATACTGCTTTGCAACTCACTTTGATATTAAGTAGGAGTGTACAGTGTACACTTTACAATTGCACACAATTCAATGACCCCCAACTGTTTGAACATTTAAAAGTAACTTTTATGGGGCGAGAATTCTAAACAAAATATTTCACACTTACAATAGTGATCGTTACTACTTAAAGCATTTTGTATTCAGTTGTTTTATAAATAACAACAGAAATGGGATACATAGTAATGATAAGTGTCATAGGATTTGCTATCAATAAGTCTCATTACCGCAATATTTTTTGTCAATGATTATCGTGTCAGTACATCGAGGTAGATTCACGTACTTACACGTAGTTCTCTCACAGAAGCCACAGCTACTGGTTTAGTTTTAACTCATAAAATTTTAATATATTCTTTACTGAATGTTACACGCTGTATTAACAATGTTATAATAGTTTAGTTAGTGTTAATGCGAACAGATGGCGCTGTATCGTTTCTACATCGCGCTATGGTTGTGTTCCTATGTAAATCATAAATGGAGAATTTTGCTTTTAGCATACTTATGCTTTTGTTGGTCGCACACCGGCACCCTCCAATTGGAACCGACTTTAACACTGACCTTCTGGTAATAATTAATTATCAGGTAAATTAAATGATTCTATAGGATTTTATAAAAATCCAGTACTTGTAGATCCATTTTTAAGAATTATTCTAGATATTTTATATTCTAAATCGGGTCTGAACGCGTATAATAAAGGTATTTGATTACCTTTTATTCTCAGTCGATGTTTCGGCGCCCGGCGCACGGGTTACGCCAGCCATATTCGTCGGTAAATCGCAAGCTTTAAATTTGTTAATCACTGGATTCCACGTCAACGACAGTTTATATCCATTTTCTCGATTATTTTTTTATATTTTTGTCTTTTCAATCGCTTCACGTACAGTCCTGGGGTATTAGGGGACGTTCAGTGGAGAGGATTTTGGGATTGCAGAGTTCTATCCAGTGATTAATTCAGTTAACTCGTGACAAAAAAAGGTAAACAAATACCTTTATTATAAGCGTACAGACCCGAAACCTTTATTATAAGCGTACCTACATACCCGAATTAGAATATAAAATATATACAAAATGCGAAAGTTTAAAAACTTATACCCCAGATATCTTATAGATTTTTATAGGTATTTACCAAAAATCCTTATATACCTGCTAGGTACACAGAGTTGCTAATGGGCCCCGCACTAGGATGATCTGTGGCGCGGGCGCCCACGTTGCGAATTACACAAACAATTACAAACATTGATCGTAGATGATCTTCCAATGATCCTATTTTCCCACACTATTAGTTCACACTTGAGGATCTACACAAAACGATCTTTCATATTTTCACCGGTCGTAAGTGGCAGTGCTAACGCAAGTTCGTGAAATTACCATATGAGAACGAAATGAGTCACTTTAGTGATGGAAACCACTCACCGATGAAACGAATCATCTCGTCACTTTTGACGATTTGCAACAATTGATTACAGAGCAATTGCGCATTTTTGTATTTTGTACACTGTCCATTTTCCCAACCCTTTCTCCAAATGCATTTCTAAATCTTCAAAGGTAGGCAGCGCATTCAGGGGTGTGACAACGTCTGTCGTTCTGAATTGATGTTGGCATGTATAGCGACAGTATCCACTTACTACTGGGTGGATTATCTGCTCGTCTGCCTCAATATTTCTATAAAAAAATATAAGGAAGTCACATATCTGTGCCTGAAATCATGAATTTCGTTTATGGTTTTAAGTTGTTTTGCAATACATTCAAAAACATTTTTTTTTTGTTAAATATTTCAATTTCTATTTGCCACATATAAAATGCAAAAAAAAAACTTACAAAAAGTACGTAACATTTCGTGTCAATTAACTCACAATTATGAGTATAAAAACAATAGTTTAAGTTTTCAGGAATAAATCTTTAAATGCAGTCTGCATATGTAGAAGATATTACGATATTCCGCTTCAATCACAAACTAGAATTCATTGCAATGCATTATTCAATTTAATCTAATGCGAGTGTTATTTCTGCAGAACTGCAGCGTTTACGTGGTCATGATTTCCTCAAGGTCAAGTTTTTTCATCGCGAGGACAGTTTCTTGCCACTTTTTCCGGTTCGCTTGCTTTCCTAGTCACTACGTTGACTCGCGATTGAAGGTTTGAATCACTGATTCAGTCCAATTCAGTTTATTTATTTGCAATGTGCGTTACAAAAAGTGGCAAATACGTAGCTAGCCAATAATTAAAAATTACATATATCCAACATAAACCACAAAGAACATTGTACTGATAGTCTGTTGTCATAATGAAGACATTTATTTAACAGTTCCAACCCTTTAATTGGGCGTGGTCTCATACGCATTGTCTCCACGACTTACACGACGGATGTATTGTCTCAAAACGCTGGCCAAGTAGCTTGGCAAGTCCACTCTTGTAGAGGTAATGTAGTTTCAGAACTTGTGGCGCCAGCTTTGTTAACCCTTAGTCGCCTATCACGACACCCACGGAAAAAGATGGGATTGTGCTGCTTTATAGCCGACCACACGGCAATTATTTGATTAATTACCTAGGGAACATATTTGCCCTAGCACGTTGAAGACTGTGTCCATTAGGCTCACTTGAACCTTCTAGCTGTACTAAATGTATTCATTATTAATTCTAAGCAATAAGACTTTGGAGCGTGTCAATCATCACGTTCGCCGGCCGCTTCAATTTCATTATTCCTTCGGCCCCGCTAACCGAATAAGATTGTAGGGCTAACTCTTTTCGACGCCACTTGAATTTAAAAGGGGGAATCCTTTCGTCGGCCCTTTGACCTTGTTTCTGACTGAGTGCTTTTACTTTTTAAATGTAAACGATTTAATTTATTCGGATTTCTCGCTTTGATGTGACAAATTACTCGCCACAAAATAATGTAACTTTTTGTTCTATTAGAACTGATTTCTGTAGTCAGTTTGCCTCCTTATAAATATAAAGCCGCAGCGCCCGTGCGAACCGTCAGTTAACTACGGGGGCCTTCAGACTTGTAATGGGTTCCCTAAGGTTGAAATCTACATATAAGCCTTCGATATCAGCCTCTGCTGGGCGGCATAGGCCTCCCCAAGTATATCACCACTGCACCCTGAATCATAAACAAGCGGGCTCAGTATAACAGATTTATTTCAATTCTCGAGTATACGTGTCACGAAGTTTTCTTTAGAATAAAATATTCCTAATACATACTTTTTATTGGGATTGTGCTTCACTATCTAAGCTTACAAATTATAGATAGGCGTTCATACAGACAAAGATCCCAAAAAAATGTTATGCTCTATATATCATTCGTATTACACACTGCAGGGTATTTTTCTGTTCATAAAATGTTAATTGTACAGACACAGATTTCTTACGTTTCTATTATACATCGTATAAATTGGATGACCTTTCCAATTCGACCTGTGCGACAATACCCCTGCGCTCGTGTTCAGCATACAAACTCCTGCATTAGCGCACCACAAGCGCATCGTACATTCGTACTGCAGTTCGCGGAACCATGCCATTGGACGCTGGCAGAAGCTTAAAGGTTTTAATGGCGATATATAACACCATTACTCGATAAAACGATACTATAATAGCATCTGTGAATTTGAAAGTATATGTTGTGAAGATTCAGGTGTATCTCTATTGGAAGTATAGTGAAGGCACCATAACACCATCCCATCTCCTCCCGTGGGTCATATAGGCGACTAAAGGATAACAAAGCTGCTACCACAAGCCCTGAGGAACTACACCACCGCTGAAAGAGTGAACCCCAACCCACTTGGCCAGCTCGACCTTTTAAAGTCATACATCCCTCATGCACGAGGAGATCCGTGTTTGGCAGTAGACGAAAAAAGGCGCCACTGTTATAATTTTTTTAATTACCGGACAGGGGGATTTCTTGACAATGTTTTTCTTCGTCATTAAATAGAAACTGAATGTTCGAACTCCGAATGTTATAATCATAGTATTCAGGGTATATTTGTATATAAATGTATACGTTTATCAATATATATATATTATGTATTGATGTACGTATATATTACATTTGTATTTAATTATACCATGTATTTAGCAATTAAACAACTTTGAACGGTTTAAATCGCGTATATTTAACATTATTTATATCCCGACGTTTCGAACACTTTGCAGTGGACGTGGTCACGGGGTGACTCAGTCACCAGTCACGGGATCAGTCACGGGATCAGTCATACTTCTGTTTAACCAAAGGGCGGACTTAATGCCACTAGGTATTAAGTCCGCCCTTTGTACAATGTTTCTTTGTGCATTAAAGTTTAAATAAGCAAAATAATAGTTATCCCTAGACATTCCTGGGCCATCATCAGATAATCACTGACTCTGTACTAAGAATTTAAATATTTTTGGACAGCGAACGGTGGGTGCGCGTGCGTGCGATGGTATGGTGCGGGTGCGGCATCGAAGCGGGCTGCGGTCGCGGCTCGCTACCGTCGTGCTTGCCATCGCCATACTCGACACCTCCGCCGCTGACGTCATCTTCAGGGTGCCCGAAGTGCTGGTAAATATATTCTTACCTTAGAAACAGTACTAGCATAGGTTTAAACAAAACATACCCACCTACGCCCTCTTAACACTAAAACTAACATTAAAACTTTTGTTCTATACCTTTTTTCTGAACTTGATATTTTTTCCAATGAAGAAATATAATTAAAAAAAAAATCTTTTCTTTTTCTTCCTTTTTATTTATTTTATGTTATGTGTATACAATAAATTATTTAATAAATGAAATAAAATATTTTATTATTAAATTTCTATTTTTTTTTTTAATTACCACTAACTCGGCGGTGATGGAAAACATCGTGAGGTTCCACATGTTCCGGAAATTAAAGGTAAAATCTAGAGTAGGTACGTGATCCACCAACACGCGCTGGGCCCACGTGGTGGATTACAGTCGGAAATTCCGCAGGGATTTACTAGGGGATGCCTGTGCCCTGCAGTGGGATTTGATGGACTGATGCAAGTACAAGTACTTTACTGCTGGCTCCACTTCAATCATAAATAGCTGCTAATCGCATCGCTAGTAGGTATTTGATGCCTATGTCTGTGAAAATCGGTGCGAATGTGACAGTCAGTGGTATGTGTTAAAGAAGTAGGTACTGAATTTTAAAAAGCCATCGAAAGAAACGTGATGGTATTAAAAAAGTTTTTTTTTATAGAATAGATGGCAGACGAACCTGCGGGCCACATGATGGTAAGTGGTCACCGCCGCCCATGGACACCTGCAACACCGGGGGGCTTGCGGGTGCACCTTGCAGAATCCTGTTCACAACTTTAATTCGGTCAATTCATTAATCGTATCAGTTCAATGATAAGAGGAAGCATATATTTTTTATTTAACCCTCTATAAAAGTTTTAAACTCTATATCAGTTAGAAAAATGTGTGGGAAATTCTATTTCTCTCCAATGTTACATTTCCTATTTTTATACTTATTCCTTCGTACCAGGTCCGTCACGCAGCGGCACCTAAATCAGTTGGCACCGGTCGGACGAACGCCACCCGCGCGAGTGACTCCCAGCGTCTGACTGACGACGATGTTCTAGAAGTCCGCTATGAAGAGTACTTCATTGAGCATGATGTCTCCACGGCGGACGCCAGGCGAGCTGCCAATGCATTGAAGTTAGACGATGGTGAGTTGTATGACATACAACGGAGCTTTTTAATGGCCACAACACGTTATTTTGATCCTAAATTAGGTCTCAAATGTATGCAGGTTCTTTTCAAATGAGTTACGAGTTTCGTACTCGTAGGGGAATTCGATTTTTTCTTGTAATATCTCTCTTGCATGATAATTATGGACCAATTCGCTGTGGGTCAGCGTGCTGATCACAGGCCTAATCACAAGTCATAGAGTCGGCATCGAGTTGACATAGAGTCGCTGTGTCAAATAGACACCTTATACCGCGAACCCGAAGGTTGTGGAATGAACTGCCAGCCGAGGTTTTTCATTACGATATGGGGTTCTACAAGAGAGCTATGAACAGGATCCTGCAAGCTCGGCAGCTCACCCGCAAGCCCCCTGGCTGGTGTTGCAGGTGTCCATGAGTGGCAGTGACCACTTACCATCATGTGGGCCGCCCGCTCGTCTGCCATCTATTCTATAGTAAAAAAAAGCAATGGAATATTAAAGATTAATATCCAAAAGGAATAGATTGAACTAAGAAAAAATAGAATGACATAGGACTAATCCACAAAACTATAGCTATAATTGCTTTTGCATGGGTTCAGAGAAATACAGAAAAGTTAAAAAAGAAATTATGAGGGATGCACAAAAGAAGTAATCAAAAACATAGCTAGGTAGAAAACTATTCGTATTTTAGCTAACAATTTTGATGTAATTTAAAACAATGAACCGTAAATTATTCTTCAAGTCCAGCTCTTCTGTCGTTCCTTGACCGGCACAGTTCGCCAAATCAATGGTGACGCAACAACAATTACTTGAGCCGTCTCCTAATTAAACCAGCTTGCCGCCTGTTCCAATTGGACTGAGCTCATCCGAGGCCGGTTTAAACAAACAATTACTTTGAATTTTGCGCGAGTGAGCTCGCTATAGAAAGATTATGGAGTGGAATTGACGCTGTTCCGTTGGTGATGGTGTAACAAAAGCTTAGTAGGGGTTCGTAATAAAGCATACTAACTTAGCTTCACTTGAAACTTTATTATCCAGTGCATCAATGGCAGGGGCCAGTCGAAAGGGACATAGATATCCATATTTTCCGTATGTTTTGGGAAAAAACGTTTATAAGTTTTTACAACTTACAGGTTTATGAAACCTACATTTCTTTTTAAACATTCGCTTTAAGTACACATTTTAGATTGCAATTCCGATCTAAACGTCTAAAATTTATGGGTTTTGTTTACCTTACGACTTACGCGTATTTACGACAATTCCTTTGTATGTATGGCTGTTGAATATATATATATATATATATATATATATATATAAATGTCTATATATAATGTTTAAATGTTTAAATATATGTTTTTATATATGTTTCTATATATAATGTTTAAATGTCTTCCATAAACTTCCTTCATTAGGAATTCCGTAACTACTGAACCGATTTGACCTATCCACGATGGTGGGTTAAGAATTACGTCCTCCAGTTTGTCCAGTTTGGAAGTGTTATTGTGTTCAATTCTAGCTATTACCCAAAAAGGTCTAGATTTTTAACGTGAACTGCGCAATTCTTGAGAAGTCACAAGCACTTTATGGGAATTGACATGATTACGGTAGCGCGTGGGCGTAATGTGGTAGCATTAGTTGACGCCTTTAACAAGTTTATCATGTGGAGGTCAGAGGGAATACGTTAACTGAGACTTCCAATCAACAGAATTAATATGAAGGTGGTTTAACTGATGATTGTCAGCTCGGCAGCAACAGGGAATTATCTCTATAGATAGTTTAGTTTTTTTTTTATGTACGGAGGCGGCAGACGAGCATACAGTCTACCTGATGGGAAGTGGATACTGTCGCCTATAAACACCCGCGATTTATGCCAACATCAATCCACAAATGACAAACGTTGGTACGCCCCCGGATGCGCTGCCTACCATTGGAGATATAGGAATGGATTTGGAGAAAGAGTTGGCTAAATGGGGAGGGATAGAATGGGAATGGGCTCTGGCACATCTCACTCACTATCGAAACACGTTACATACGTGCACTCTCAAATAATTTGTATCATATGGAATTAAATGCAATAAAAATTTAATAATAAATTATTTTCAAAAAAATCCTGCATTTAATTCCAATACGAAAATATGCTGAAAATTGCATACAAAGTTGTTCTCAGATTATTTTAACAAAGCTAATTTAAGATAAGGCCCACCTTTAGTATACATATTAATTTAAACTTTTGTATCCGTTTGTATACGCAAATAAATAAAATTATTGAAATTAATATGTAACGGTTGCGGTATCTCCATATTTAAGTTTTGAAATACAAATCTCTAAATCTCTTACAATGGGACATTTAATGTCCCACGCGCGCCGTGTGCGCCACGGACACCTCATAGAGCCCTATAAACGTGACGTGCCAGCTATCGCGGGACATTTAGCAACTCTGGCGACACCGTATAGATTAAACCGTGAATGAGCGCCACAATGATAACTACTCTACACTGAACAACAGTAGTTGATGGGTTATTTATAGATGTGACATTCATTACTATGATTTTAATAGTGTTTAGTTACGAACTCGATTAATTCGCAGTATTAAAATTACTATTTTACTTTGTATTTGGCACTATATTATTATTATTATAATAAATAGCTTAAAAATCAATATATTAATTTTATATTATAATAATTTCCCTTCGCGTAGTACATACACTTATGTGTTGTATGATAAACCTTCGAGAGGGAATGATTTACACGAGAGTGAAAACCGCATCGAGACCCGTCTAGTAGAACATGCAGGCTTAAGGACAGACAGCCGTTGCGTTTCAACAACTTCGGAGTATAATCGGAGTGTGCACAGGGCACTTTTTTACAAAATATCTTCTTTATAAGATGGAGTTATGGGAGGGGGAGAGTGCACGGTGCAATCCAACAGACGCTGGGCGCGCTCAACTGGCCACGTTACCCCTCCCTCACAGAAGACTACCTTGAAATGTACTGAATTTCCCACTTTACTATATTTCCCTAATGTACGTACGTGTTTCGGTAGTGAGTGAGATGTGCCAGAGCTCATTCCCATCCTATCCCTTCCCATTTTCCCAACCCTTTCTCCAAATCCATTCCTATATCTCCAAAGGTAGCCAGCGCATTCGGGCGCGTGCCAACGTTTGTTATTCTGGACTAATGTTGACATGTATCGCGGATGTCTATGGGCGACAGTATCCACATTACCATCAGGTGGACTGTATGCTCGTCTGCCGCCTTAGTATATAAAAAAAAAAGATAGTTGACGAAAACATCTTTAGCACCTGTACTAGTCCATGATGCTTCTTTTTTTTTCTACGGATATCCCTAAGTATATGAATAGTTCAGAAGATAGAGGATGACCATACATGAAGCAGACATAATACCAGAACAGAGAGAGAATAATTAAAAATAATTGGTAAAGGTGACACATACACTAGAAATTGGCGGAAAAATAACAGTCAATCAAATGAAGATCTCTCATTAACACAGAAATTGCAGTGGACATGATTAGTCATTTGCTGGCCATAAATGACATGCACACGACATATAATTATGGCGCAAACATGACTACTGTGTAATAATAAGCTAAGTTAATAACAATAATGCATGGCAGTAGACCATTGTGAACCTAGGCTTTCACATTCAATCGGTTACTCGGTCTTTTATCAAATACCCAACCCAGCTGTGTTCCAAGGAAGAAAACCGTCACCGTACCATACCATCGGCCATGTCCACTTCAGGATATATATAGGCCTCTCAAAAAGCTCGTCACCACATATCAAAGTGACTGCAAAACCGCATTCAATGTTGCAAAAGATGGGAAAAATAGACTAAATGCTTGTCGTATTATCTTCTGTTCCACAACATAACATACCCTCTATCCAAACCAAAGGTGTCCATGTGCACAGCGATGAATATTAAAACAACCGTATTCAGGATGAAGACAGCTTTATTGCTTAAAACTACCATTCTATAAAGTAAATACAACCATAGCGTGTTTTAATTTAAAATAAAGCGCCATCTGTTTTCAAACTGCAGAACTACTTTTCAACCTTTATGTTTAGAGGCCTGAACAAAAGGTGTCAGAAGAAAGAAAGAAAATGATTATATTGACAACAAGAATATTAGAACAATTTGAGCGGAAAGTAAGAAAGAAATCAATTATAATTGTTTCATCAATCGGCTCCAACTCTTCATATGTCGCAGCTGCGACGCAGATTTTTTTTTTTTCATTTATTTAAGGCAGCCCATACGATTGTTAATAGTTTACAAAAATAGACATTATTAATAAACAAAAATAAAAATAAATGTCGTTATTGTCACAATTCAGCATATGACATAATTTCTTATCAATTGAATTAAATATGTTATCGGATTGTTTTATTTTCACTAGCCCCTAATCCTTTCTAAATGACACAATTCTCGTGACCAAAGTGTGCCTCAGCAAACATTTGGGATGCGCTGCAGAATGGGGGGTGTTTCATAAGCATTCTATACGCATCGCAATTCTATTACATTGTACTCTAATTGTGTTAAACGCCTTTTTCGTGAAATTAACCCATAGGCTACATATGTAAAATGTTTGACAGTATGCACGAAACGAAGTATTTCTAACTTGCGTGCTACACTTGCGAAACCTTCTAATCATTGCAATACCTTACATTAACAAATGTTACCATGTTATCCGAGATAATGTGTCCTAAATATTCAAAATTTTCAAAATTTTCTACTGTTTTCAGTTCTACACCATTGAGATATACTGGCGGTATATATCAATTATATACCGTATGTATATATATACCGTAAAGTATATATTCAGGGCATTCGTCAGCTTTGAACAAAACACCACACTCTAGGACTCTTTGTATACTAAACCATGCATTTTAGCATACTTGTAACATATGTTTTTTTTCTTTTTTTTTACGGACGGAGGCGGCAGATGAGCCTACAGTCCAAATGAGAGTAAGTGGATACTGTCGTGGATGGATGAGAAATGCAGTACATATCAAGGTAGTGTTCTGTGTTCAAAAGTTTTCTTAACTCTTTGATTGAGAGACTGAGCAGTACCATACCGTCGGCATAGCTTAAATTATTTACGCACATGTCACCGGTACGGCAGCCAAGATCAGCTCTGATTTTCAGTTGGAGCCGCACCGGTGACCACGGTCTGCCCATAGCGGCGGGAGGAGGGACCGGTATACTACTGCGACCTCGTCTCCTCCGAAGCGAACTTCCGCGGGCTCAGAGAGTTTGCACACCGATGGCACAGGAAAAGGAGCCCGAAAGAGCTGTTCGGGACTGAAGTACATCGTCTAGTGGAGTAGAACAGCCCCAGAAAGGGGAGAGTGCTTATGGGACACAGGCAAAAGAGAATACTTGTAGGGAGGCAGAGCACATACGCGCCGCAACATAGCCCTAGCAGGCGAACGGCGCGTACCTCCCGACGATTTAGTTCGTATAACCAAAAGGTTGGTAAGACCATGGGTGGAGGTGGGTCTGCCCACAGCAGTATCACTTGTAATATTTTTTTATTACGGCCGTGTGATAAAATGTCCACCCAATAATTCAGTGTCTAATCGCGTAATGGTGTCAGCAACTAATTAGACAGCTCTGTTAATAACGTAGCATGTGAGCACATCATTATCGGCACCAAGGCTGAGAAATAAATTGTTATGTGCCACGATTCTGCAGTCTATGGTTGACCATTGTCCAAGCCTTGAAGTCAACCTGATGATTAGTCCAAGTAATTATATCTTAATTGGCGGCTCCCTTAATTAGGTTAAGGTTAATAAGAATTTTAAGTGATGAATCTCATAAAATTCCTTTTGGATGACGGGAACCTTACCATACGGAATGCAGTCATCGATTGTCGATTGACGAATATATCATTTAACTAAGTCTGTATGTCGAAGTCTAAAATGAACACAAAAGAAGTTTAGGTCACTTCGTTTATTTTTATTGCAATTTAGAAATAAATGATTTTTCCTTAGCTCTATGTCTGAGGTAAACTCAGTCTGAATATTTTTTTTTTTATAGACTAGTGGGCGGACGAGAAAGCGGTCCCACGTGATGGTAAGTGTTACCGCCGCCCATGGACACCTGCAATACCAGGGGGTATGAGCGCGCGCCGCCGATTTTGCTAAATTTTAAAATTAGAACGATGACACTTTTGTTTAGCGGCACGCAAAAATTTCTCGGGCAATTGAGTGTTCGTGACTTACGACTATGTGCGTTTAGCGTTTAGCACCGACCCAAATAATATAAACCATTCCCAGAGACTCACTTGTAAAGAACTCCCATCCTCTCCTACTAGCTGAATACATGTCCCACTTAACAGTAGCTTCTAACTCTCTCTCTCTTATGTTCCTTGTTCCGGTTTGAATACTCTTTGATGTCTCCACTTAGCAAGAAATTCTACATGTATCTATGTTGAATCTAGTCTTTTAATTCTCGTGTTGCACTACAAAAATTATTTTGCATTACAACTCTTATTCAAGCGGGTTTACTTTTTGAAGATTTTTTTTTATTGCGTGTTACAAGTGTACATTGTAGTAAATATTTTATTGCATCATGTAACATTTATGAGACTGAAAAGTTTCAAGAGTCCGGTTAACCGGACTAATTATGATGGTGCCCCAATTTTATCAATGTTATCGCCTCTGCCCCTTGGGTGTCTAATTTCTACCAACTTAAAATTAGTTGGGTGTCCTTTTACAAACACACAAGCTTCATGGATATATAGCGATTTTAGGGTCAATATTTTAAGCTCTATGTAATATAAAACGCAACTGTCTCGGTATTTATCTGTTCCAAATAGAGGTAACATGCGTACAACCCGGCAGCATCTTCTTAGTGTAACATACTATACCCCGCAAGTTTGAGGTCACGCGCAATTACAATCAGTTTTACAATCATTTAATACTGTCACTGACTAATTGCATAGATATGTTTTTAGCACGCAAACGTATCCTTGTCAGCTTCAAGACCTGGGATGCAGGATTGTTGTAGTTCATGACATGTTCAGGTCCGGTATTTTCTATAGCAATATTTCACTACAAGTTGGTTAGTATACGATTTAGCGTATTATTATTTGAAATTATGTGTGGTAATAGTCCAGTATAAGACCGACGACCGTTGGGGTAAAAGAGTCCTTGAGTGGATACCGCTTACCGGAAAGCGTAGCGTGGGACGTCCTCCAGCCAAGTGGACAAGTGATTTAAACAGAGTCGCCGGTAGTTGCTGGATGAGAAGAGACGAAGGCCGAGGGTGATGGCGGACTTTGGGAGAAGCCTATATCGTGCATTGGTGAGACACAGGATGTTAGTTATAGACAGGTGGCTACAGATGCGTATTTTTACATAACTTTTACATACTTGAGGGGGAGAGTGCACGTTGCAATCCAACAGCCGCTGGACGCGCTCGACTGGCCACATTACCCCTCTCTCATAAAAGACTACATTGAAATGTACTGCATTTCCCACTTTTATCTTATTTCCCTAATGTATGTACGTGTTTCGATAGTGAGTGAGATGTGCCAGAGCCCATTCCCATCCTATCCCTCCCCATTTTCCCAACCCTTTCTCCAAATCTATTCCTAAATCTCCAAAGGTAGATAGCGCATCCGGGGGCGTGCCAACATTTGTCAGTTTGGACTAATGTTGGCATGTATCGCGGATGTCTATGGGCGACAGTATCCACTTACCATCAGGTGGACTGTATACTCGTCTGTCGCCTTCGTCCATAAAAAAAAAGTTTGAGAATTGCAATACTCAGTCCCTGTCCAAACTATCATACTCAAACATTTCTCGGTTATAATGATTATCATTGGCCGGTATTGACTGAATGAGAGAAACGAGAGATCGTGTGATCGTGATCAAGCCTTAGAAGCGCCGTCCATACTTGTTAAAACTGCGTATTAGCAAGGCAATTGTTGGCTGGGGATTTCTATGTGACGTCATCCTTGCGCCCCACTACACGCCGACCACCCTCTTCTCCCAGTTTTATGACGCTATAAAACAGGATTAAACGAATAAATATGTTGTTATTTGGGAACGTGACCTAATTTTCATATAAAATTAGTTTACGGTATCCGCACTCTGCTGACCTTCCGGACTATAGAGAATAGGAAATCACCTATACTATAGAGGAAACAGCTTCAAAATGCGTTCAGTAGAAACCAAGTTATAAGCGAACAAACATACAGAAGGACAGCGTTTTATATTTATTTATTCAAGATACACCAACAGCATTTATGTTTATAAAAATATAAATAACTAAAACTTTATAATATTATATACCGTGTGCAAAATTTTAACAGGTGCATACAACTTCAATACTAAAGGCATGCGAGTACCATAAAATATAACCAGTATTAAAATTGGATTAAACATAAAGTTAAATTACAATTTATTATAAGGTACATTAGACCATTTAATTTAAGTAATACCAAAAGAATACCGCTTGTATAAAGAAGATGATACAATAACGGTATCAGCGCCCACTGCAGAGCACCGGCCCTCCTTTGTTAACTCGAAGGGGTTCCGGGCCATAATTTTTTTTTTTTCTTATTTTTCCTGAATCACCAATGCACCGCGCTCGCATTTAGGAGATCATTTCTCTTTACCTGATGAACCTGATGAACCGGCATCCTATGTTAATGATTCTCAATAACATTTTCATTCCTATTTAGTAGTTATTTCTCTTTATGTCTAACATGTTCTTCACCCGCTGGTCTATTGGATACATGTAGTGGTTTCCCATATAACGCGTCATCATAGGTTGATGGTAGACTTAAGTAGAAAAATAGTAGTACGGGCCGAGGTTTGAATCCACGACCTCACAAATGAGAGTCGATAATAGACACCCCTAAGCTATCACCGCGTATTACATAACCTCTATTATACAACCTTGCTAAATCGGACAATAATTTAGTTATATTTTTAACAGCTAGTTTAAACCTACAATTTTCACTGACCATGACATGTATTTAGCAGTAAATAAGGGGGCCAATGGTGAGGGTTACGCGGTTAAAATTATAAGTTGGATACTTAAATATCACCCTAATGTCCTTCACAGATGTGTTATTATTTTGACAATGATGAGTCACTTGCTGAATCACTAAACATGACAACTCTCAGACGTGGATACGAGTGATTTTTTAAGTGTTCATTTTTACGTGATTACCTAAATGTTGTAATTATGTGATATGTTATGAGGAGATCTTCTCTTCCCATTGATCTCCCCATTAACTCTTTCGGGAAGGGTGAGAAAGGGGAATAGAGAGGAGAGAGTACTCTCTCTCCTCTCTATTCCCTTTTCTCACAGGATGAGTTTCTTTATGGCATTGCATTTGCCCACTCGATACGATTGGGCATTAGTTAGGATTGGGGAATGTGAACATGATTTTGTTTTCTTCTGTAGGTATATCTACATAATATATTCCTACATGTTTTAAGTCTTAAGTTTTTTTTTTAAGTTTGGCCCATCGTGGGTCCAGACACACAAAGACAAATACAAACACACACACATATAATGTATATGTACCTATTTTAGTTTGTAGCAATGAATAAAGGTATTTCTATTCTAATGTAAATCTATCTGTCTGTAGGGCGCGTGCCATCAACGTTATTCGCAGATATATCTTCAGACAAAGGACTGGAAAAAGAAGTTCAATAAGAACTTTTAATAGTTCATTAAAGTCGATTATAATTTTTAATTCAGTCTGCCTTTCTGCAATGCGCTTTTCATTGTAAACCAAATCCAATACGGCGGCAATCCCGTTCAGCCTTCGATTTATCACCGTCACGAAATCGGTTTTTGCTGACTGTCCAACGTCAGCAAAAAACGATTTATAAAATGATAGTTTTTTTAATGCATAAATAATGAAACTTATTGCTATGCCAAGGATATCACTGCCACCGAAAAATATGTGTTTGAGTAGATATAATCGAAACTTAATTCAAACGCTTTGGTGTTGGTTTCGTGTTTTTTTTTAGCGGTCCCGCGTGATGGTAAGTGTTACCGCCGCCCATCGACACCTGCAATACCAGGAGGCATGCGGGTGCAACACTTAGCAAAATCCTATTCGCACCTTTCTTGAAGAACCCCATATCGTAGTTTAATATTAGGATTTGCATATTAAACTAAAAACCGTCGTCATCTCTCACTGTTACCGTCACCAAGCTTTCGTCGGCCACTGCTGGGTACAATGTTGCCTTTCCACGCACATTGTACTGTGCATGAGAGATATGAGTGCACGAGGAAGAGATAGAGTGGTACTATTCTACAATCGCCCGAAACCACAAGGCTTATTCGCCTTCTCAATTAATCAAATCTCATAAGGAGCTAATGTATCATTCGCTCCACAATCTTTGACTACTAATTAGTGCAATTAAATTGTGACCAATATAAGTGCAAACAGAGATAATGCTTTAAAACAATAACTACCATACGTTGTTAGCGGTAACACCTTGACAGTGTACTTGTGTGTGTAATCAATCCGACACATGTCACATGACCGGCTGCAGTATTGATTTACTTACACTGTGTAATTTTATAGTCTGTAACAGCTACGACCACAGACTGCAACCTGTTTATCTGTTTACACATATTATTACGAAGGACGTTTTTTTATGGAGTGTAGGCAACAGATGAGCTGACAGTCCACCTGCTGGTAAGTGGATACTGTCGCCCATGAACATCCGCTATACATGTTAACATCAGTTTAGAATGAATAACGTTGGCACGGCCCCAAAGCGAAGAGGGATAGGATAAGATGGGATGGGAATGGTCTGGGGTATATCTCACTCACTACCGTAACACGTACGTATATTGAGGAAGTAGGATAAAGTGGGAAATGCAAGAGGTAGAGATAGTTAAAATTGGGGGTAAACAACTTCTATTAGAAAAGAAAGAGGTCAGATTTGTTTCAATTTACGGAAAACCTAATACAAAATTTGAGATATATTTAGAAAATTAGTACGGTACTTAAAATAAAGAGTCTGTAAAAGTGTCTGTTTCCTAGTTCTCGAAGCACCAAAAACTCACGGTCAGGCTGCAGGAGAGGCGGCGCCTAGCAGGGCGCACGCCCAGAGCGATGAAGAGCGGGCACTACCGCCCACTGGAAACAGCGGTCGGACGGGGCGATGGAGGCCAGGCGTAACAGGCGGCGCCCAGCAAGAACACCAGCGCCCAAAGAGCGACGGACCAGAGCTGCGGCGGTCGGCGAGAGTAGTGGCCCAGATGTTGTGTCCAGGACAGCTGAGTCCCAGGACCGGCGTGTGATTTCTTCAAAACGTCCTCCCTTGATCGCTCCCAAAACAAAACTGTCCGTGCGGCCCCTTAGATTTTCCTCTTTTTCTTCATTGTCAGAATTTTTACAGATTTAAAAATTTTAGAATTTTATTTTTCATCGAGCAGTTTCCAGCCAGTGCTATTTATTTCGGCCAGTGTGTATTTATTCATGAAGATGGGTAATGTGTTTTTGTGGTTAATATATAGCTAATAAAAAAACATTAAATATTGAATTATAGAATACAGATATAAAAACATACAGAGTTTAAAAAAGTGAGCTATTGCAACAAATATTACAGAGTGTGGGGTGACTTTGTCAGTCAAGGACACCCAGTGGCTGTAAAATTGCAGCGTGCAGCCTCAAACTTTCCTCTCCCCCTGAAATACCTCTTCAAATAATGAATATTGTTTTTCTATGAGTTTTAGATGAGTGTTACTATCGGGTCATCAGCCTGCCTATTCCGTAGTAGTGCTGAGTTTACGTCACTAATCGAACAATGGACTGGTGTTAAAATGCGGATCGCCGTATACGGACGTGTAGTTCAATCTATATGTCTCGATTGAATTCATAACCGCGTTAGTCATCCAATGACTTCCTGTCTTTAGCCGTATTTTTTTTTTGACGTTACCCATCTTTCTATTGAAAAATGAACTAAATTTCCGTGTTTTTCACTATTCAAGAGCTTTGCTTTCTCAGCTATGCATAAACTTTCTTTTAGATGATCCGAAAGAACGACGAAAGTCATCGATATAGTTCATAGAATCAGCATGCTGTAGTGACAGTAGCTGGTCTTATCTATCGCAAGATTGACATGAATTCATGAAGTTTACAGATAGAGGCTGGATAAGAAGTGCGGATGATCGTGTGCGTTGGCGAGGCCTTAGCCTTAATTAGTGATATTTTAGTTTAATAAAGTTAAGTATACACCTAACCTATAAAGTTAGGTATACACCTAACCTATAAAGTTAGGTATACACCTAACCTATAAAGTAAGGTATACACTTAACCTATAAAGTTAGGTATACACCTAACCTGTAAAGTTAGGTCTACACCTAACTTTATAATTAAACCAAATAAAAAAGGCACATATTGATTGAACAAAAAAATATTTATAGAACTATCTTTAAATTCAACTACAAATTACCTATTTTACAAGTGTGTACGTAGTAGGTT
The DNA here is from genome assembly GCA_914767545.1 of Sesia apiformis. Lineage (NCBI taxonomy): Eukaryota > Metazoa > Arthropoda > Insecta > Lepidoptera > Sesiidae > Sesia > Sesia apiformis. The sequence goes on from OU611966.1 coordinate 17,219,433, forward strand.
AGGTATTATTCGCATTTGTATTCGCGAATAGTGTTTTTTGCTATTCGAAACATTCCCTAGTATATAGGTATACACATTTAACAGTTTAGTTAGATTAGAATATATCCGTACCTAAATACGAGTAGGTATGTTATAAATGCTGTAAACAATAAAACACGTAGAATTGTCTCTTTTTAATTCAATCTACTGTATTTGTAAAAACCAGTACCATCATGTCAAAGTCAAATGTACCGCCGCCTGTTGTCCGACAGGTGTCTGACAGCAATGTCTGCTGTGACTGCCAGGTGACAGTTACATGATCTGAAATCATTGCCGCTTTTAACGCAACTACCCTTATTTAGCGATGTCCACGCTACAGTCGGGAAAATTATGAGAATCGCCATTCCGAAACAAGCTAATTCATTCCCCGTGCTAATTTTGTGAAAATAGCAAGTTTAAGTTGCTAGTATTTCAACTTTTTTTTTTATGTACGAAGGTGGCAGACGAGCATACAGTCCACCTCATGGTAAGTGGATACTGTAACCCATAGACATCCGTGATACATGCCAACATTAGTCCAAAATGACAACGTTGGCACGCCCCCGGATGCGCTGCCTACCTTTGGATATAGGAATGGATTTGGAGAAAGGGTTGGGGAAATGGGGAGGGATAGGATGGGAATGGGCTCTGGCACATCTCACTTACTACCGAAACAGGTACGTACATTAGGGAAATAAGATAAAGTGGTAAATGCAGTACATTTCAAGGTAGTCTTCTGTGAGAGAGGGGTAACGTGGCCAGTCGAGTGCGCCCAGCGGCTGTTGGATTGCAGCGTGCACTCTCCCCCTCATAATTCCCCCTTTTATTCTGTCTTTAATGCCGTTCTAATGTGACAACGTCCAGATGATTTTTAATGCCCTCGTTGTACATGTTTCCAGTGCCGGCAACGGGAGTGGGCTGCGGCACATGCAGTCGCCGTGAACTCGAGTACTGCGAGACTCGAGTCCTCGCCGACCACTGCTGCTGCGAGAGGCGGTTCTTCCCGGAGCCGTTTCCATGGCTACCACATACCTGCTACTTGGGTCCTCATCGCTGCCGACCGTTGGCTCACGACTGTGCAAGATACACGCGCTTGAGGGACTGCTGCTGTTATAAGAAACTCGCTGAACGATGTAAGTTGTTATTCTTTCATCACTATCCTAAGGTTGGCCAGAAGAGTAAGTATAGTGTATAGTCAAGTAAAGTATATAAGTATAGACAGAAGAATAGTGTAAGATACACTATTCTATGATACTACAAGCGTCCCCATGGAACCCACATATACATAGGCTACCTTGGACCCCATCACTGCCGGTCGTTAGCTCACGACTATACAAAATACGAGGTCAGGGAATGCTGTTGTTATAAGAAGTCCAGTCTTCAAATTTCTGGAAAACATTACTCAATTATGACTATTGTTTAGAGAGACTCTAGGTACGCCAGAGACGTTTTTAATGACTATTGTGGGCTTCAGAAAGGAGTACTCATCAGTATTGAAACCACCTTCTCTTTTATTACAATTTTTCACGTTGTCATAGTACTACAGTGACAATTCGAATCCTCTATATGTCAAATGACTTTGACACGTCGACTTGTTACGTTCTGAAACACCATTCGTCGCTTCACATTTTAAATTTATAAATTACACGCCGAATAATAGAATTGTTTACACTATCACGTTACTTGGAGTCTTATCGTTGATTATTGGTGTCTGTTGTTCCAATTTTTAAGTTAATTTGTATGGGCAGTAATTGATACACTTGCTTTATATTTCATTCTTATAAACGTCGGCGCAATGCTAGACGAGTTCAGTTGCAATAAACCATCATAAAGTGCAGACGTACACAGTTGTTTTCTTACCCCGCTAAGCGAAAGTCAACCTTATCTCAAGCATTACAGTGTCTCATGATTGCAAGATACATGAAGGTTGTGGGACTGCTGTTGGTATTAACAAAAGGAATAGAGGGTAGTACATCGTTCAACAATTGCTGGATTTTCCTGGACTACTAGATTTACTAGACTACTTCCTGGACTACTGGACTACTATTGATTTGAAAGACAATAGATAATGTTGGTGTTCCCGATATATTAACATTTTCTGTCGCTCCTACACATTACGTGCCACGAGCCGTGGGAGAAGCCTGTATCTATCAATGGAGAGGCGGACTGAAGATACGACACTTTAAGTATTCTTTTTCTCTTAGCATCGCAAGCAGACATGAAAGAAGGAGCCATCTCATATCTGCTAGTGAAGCTGATCAAAATTGTATGTCAGAAATCCAGATTAAAAGTTACTATTCGTCGTATTTTTGCTCCTTTAATCCTTGTTTCTAGTTAGTCTGAGGAAGAAGATCCCATTCCCAAAAAAGAAATGATTCAAAGAAGATTCCAAGGTCCTATCATTTTAGGTCTCCTAAGGTATCAACTCTTACAGCTCCAGCTCTTACAGTAGGGCAGGGCGGGGTCACTTGAGCATGATTTTGTTCAAATCATTGCAGGGCCCTGTTAAAGAATAAATAAAACCATATTTATTCTTAAATTAGTTCTTTATTTATTTGACAGAGCTGCGGCCCGCCGCGTCTGTAATGTGGGTTGTAGCAGTTTTGCAGTGCGTCGCAAATCGGCGCGATTCGACAGTAATGTACACGTGCCTTTAGTCGCCTGTTACGACATTCACGGCAAGAGATGGGGTGGTCGGCTGACATCATCCGCTAGTGTATTATATTGGTGATATTATTTGTCCTCTATTTCAGGGAAAGGCATCCTATCCAGTTCTACTCGCATGGGCGTGAGCGGCGTGTCACTGCTACTGCTCTCCATGCTACTGTTCGTGGCGCGACTGTGACGCGCGCCGCCGCGCGACACGCTGCCTGCGCTTGCGCACGTTTGACTTCACCTCCAACAGGACATAGCTAATGGAGGGGACATTTTATGTACATTTCAAAGAAATACTACCTGGTAATCAAATTCGAATACTACTAGACTTTTGATTTTCGGAATACTTTTGACGCTGCGCGACCCGCCGATTGCCCTTGCGCATGTATGACTACACCAACACTAGGACATACTCGTAGCTGTTGAAAGCGATATTTTTATTGTAGGTGCACTTCAATGAAATACTACTTGTGTTTATTTCTTTTAAATTTCGAAATTTCACTACTGTAGGTACACTATTTACCTATTGCAAACATTAACGTGGTATTTTTAAGAGAACAAATGGATCTTATTATCTGGAAGAACTTATCGCTTTTGATTAAGATTTTTTATGTAATTTAAATTTCATTGTTCATGATTCTCTTAAATACGAGTATAAACATTCTGTTACATCTGGTTTATAACATGGCGCAAAGAAAAAAAATAATTGTATTTTTTTTAAGATTTCACCAAAATATCTGACAAACTAGGACCGACAATCAGATCTAGTTTCTTAGATAATGTTAAAAATTTATTCTCCTAAAACTTCGGCCAGAATGTTTCCTATGAAGTATTTTAAATTATATATTTATATATTCGCTTGTAGGGCTACTTATAGATGTTGTATTTTAGAAATAGTATGTTAAAAGTTATATGATGTTACCAAAAATGTAGGCTCAAGCACTTGCACCGTTGTACGACAGGAGATCAATTGTCTTGTTCAAGAAATATACAAATTATGTAATGATGTCGTGTATCTATCTATCTATCTATTATATAAAAGAGGATGTTGGTATATCTGATGTTATGCCGATTTCGATACCGTTTGACCGATCACCATTAAAGTTGGCACATATATGTATTTTTTCATGGAGAAGGTTTTTATGTTATTCACTTTTGTTGTAACTCGTCACAAGATGGCGCTGCAGCACATCAACTTCTATACCGTTCAACCGATCGCAAAAATCATATCGATGGCAAAACAGAATAATTTGTGATTTTATATACAGAGGTTAGGTCTGCCGGATTTTGCTAGTTTTGTATAAAAAGGTGGTAGGAACGCATACGCAATCAGCGCCTTCAGTGTTCGCTTCCGGACACGGGCGTCCGGGTTGGCGAGTCCACTCTCAGAGGTGGTGTAGTTGCTCAACGTTTCTGGAGAGCCGCTTTGTCACCCCTTAGTCGCCTTTTGCGACACCCACGGGAGGAGACAGGGGGTGCTATTCTATAGCCGGCCCACATCACACATTTAACAAATCTATTAAAAAATATTTTGATTTCATTGAATTTACCTGTTGAATTAGAAAGAAAGTAACGTTTATTCGACAAGCACTCAAAGATAACAGATAACAGACAGAAAGTATGACAGAAAATTAATAACCTGAAAGACAACTTAACAGAATACAATAACTGTCATTCCGTGCGTCTTTCGTGGAGAGGGTCTTCAGCTCATCACAATGCTACTCAGCATTGAGAAAATCAGCGCTGAGGAAACAACACTCGGCCAGAGCCCTCGGTGACGCTAGATAGGTAGTTCATGAAAATCCCATTGCATTGCTTTTTCTCAATACGTGTAAAGTTTTGAAATTCTTTTTGGAAAATATATTTGATACATCTACCTGTTTGAATTTTAAGATACGACAAAAATATTGTATGTTGTTTAATTTGGTCAATTCACAGGTTAATTATTATTGATTGTGTCAATAGTCAAGTACCCTACTTTTATATTCAACAACTACCCACAACTAACCAACACCCGATTATAATATTTTTGTAGTAAAGTGTCAGAGTGAGAATATATTTTGTACCAGTGAGGTGTACCGTGGCATTGTATGTATTTGGGCGAGTTTATTACTCTTTATGTTATGAATTGTTTTTTTTTAACTGTTATTTTATTTATTGTTAATTTACAACACTGACGCCAATGGTGCATTAGTTTTTAAGTTACCAGCTGTAGAACAAATTAGTTGTAACTCGATTACATCCTGTCATTTAATGAGGGTATGTAGTTTAGCAAATACCACATATATTCTATGAGTGCATAAGTTTAGTTCTTGACAGTTCTCATACATTTCGTAGGAGCAGAAACAACGCCATCTAGCGGCTTGGTATATAACTTCTTAAAATTTAGCGTTTTGTACACATTTCATATTGTAAATCGGGTTTGAAAGCGTAAAATTAAAGATTTTCGTTTGCCTTTTCAGTCAACTCGTGACCACGGTTGGTGTAACATGTCCGGAACGTCGAGTAAAATTAATTATTAAGATCGAGCACTTCGACGTCGAACACTTAACTTACAAGATGTGACACGATCGCGCGTGGCGCTAGTGTCGCTCGCTGCCAATTTTAAGGCACAGCTGCTTATATTTACTCGTAGAATATCTATGATATTTTAATTTAAGGACGCTTTGAAAGGACAATATTTATGTAAATAATAAAAAAAATGTAATGAAATTGTAGTAAGTGTGGCTTATTGAGTATCATTGTATAGTTGTGTTGATAATTATTAAATCAGATATCCTTCTAAATATTGGTTTAAGGTCCCTACAGATTTGCTCAATTTTTGACGATCGATACGTGTGATCAACAACATCGAGTAAATGTTTAAGCAACAGACGCTCGACATCGTATTTTTGTCGATCGCCACTGTGGATCGTTTTTGTCGATCGATAAATCAACAAGTGACGCAACCAAAAAACGAGGTGCCCATTGCTCGATTTTAACCTTGATATTTATCGTTCGTTAACAGGCCACAATAACTATCGATTAAATCGAGCAAATCGGTAGGTAGCTGACAGATCTTATTGATCGTCAAAACACAGCATATCGAGCGACAATAACGATCGTCAAAAATCGAGCAAATCTGTAGGCACCTTTAAAGAAATAAATAATTGATTACCACAATATCTTTGTTTTTTATTTATAAATTAATAATAATAACCTTTATTTCTCCATTATTGTGCCACTCGAGTCGCCGTGAGAAGTATAGTGAATTTAATAGCATGCTTTTTATTTATAAATATTTAATAAAATAATCAAAATATCGGTAGCTAATAGGTATATATTCAATTTATAATTTTTCACTTAAAAAATCGTCCATTGTGTAATATAATTTATCTAACAATAATTGGTACAATTTACTCTTAAAAGTATTTAAACGGCAATTCTTTGATATTATTAAGTATATATGATTCATTATAAATATGAATTGCCGTACATTATTTTTATATAAGTGTAATTTTTTAATTGGTTTGATTGTAAGCGATCACTGGTACCATGGATACCATCTTTTTTTTTTATGGAAAGAAGCAAATGAACAGACAGTCCACCTGGTGGTAAGTGTATGTCGCAAGGACAGTATCCCCCGTGACATCCGCGACACGTGCCAACACCAGTCCAAACCAATTAGCACATTGTCAAGTTATCTTCGTAATCATTATTAGGTATTTTAAAATATAAAACGTATCCTGTCGATGTCTAGTCACGTCGAAATAAGTCAGGAGTCGCTCAGTAAAGTGATAGCAGGTTTACTGAGAACAGAAGAGGACTGTCGTCCCGCTTGCTCGTCCGCCCTCTTCTCTATAAAAAAAAACTCCTTGGGAACACATGAAAAACGCAGTCCTATGCTTTTATTTGAGATTATCACAAACATTACACACAATAAACACTTTTAAGTTTAATAAACTAGGTATCACTATTGACTTATTAAGCCATGAAAGGCACAATACACATTTTTTAAATAATCAAACAAAAACTCAACTCAATTCAACGACTTCCCACCTAAAAGTCCGTCTACTGCTGATATCCAAGTTTTCTATATTTTGGACGCCTGTCAAAGTGTATAGCAAAAGTGTTTATAAAAATGATTTGAACATTACTATTTTAACAGGCTTGCTTCATCCTCTTTCCTCGAGTCATATCAATATTTGCGGCGATAAGTAGCCCCAAGTGATACGAAGATAAATAAATAATTTCTATTAATGACCCATTTTAGAACACATGCACATTTCAAGGTAGTCTTCTGTGAGAGAGGAGTAACGTGGCCAGTCGAGTGCGCCCAGCGGCTGTGGGAATACAGCACGTTCTCTCCCACTTACAAAATGTTCTGATAATGTTACATTGATATGTTACTTATGTAATGTTTATGTAACTTATTGACTTATGTAAACGCCGATTCGCAATTCGTTTACAAGAATTATTTTTAACAGTAGTAAAGTTTAATTGAAGTACCTACGGATTTTCCAGCTCGGCGGTGACGGAAAACATAGTGAGGAAATCCGTGGTACCAAAAATTCTAGACTTCCAAAATTTTGTCTTGTGTTATGAATTATGGGGTTAAAAAATACACATTTTTATTTTATTTATCCAAACACCCTAAATCCTTTTTACACTGAAAAATATTCATAACGAATGAAAAATTAAAAATGAGAAACTTTTTTAAACTTATAATTCATAAGTTTCATAACGCAAGACAGAATTTTGGTAGCCCAGAATTTTTGGTACCGAGGATTTCCTCACTATGTTTTTATTCACAGTTTACTTCACACTCATGGGATTTCAAGAATTTGTTTAGATTGTTTATAGAGTGATTTTCGCAAATTTTAGGCCACATGTCTATACTAACAGAATTGGAAGCAGTTCATAGTATTGCAGTTTAGCGATATAGATAGTCGTGTAATTGTAGCCGAGTGTAATATAATTTTGTGCTGTGTATTAACTGTGTCATTGCAACTCAACAACAAGTTTTCACAAAGGATACTTTAATATATAAGTATCTATTTCACTTATTTGTGGTATAAAATTACTTTTCCTAAACGTCATTTTGCTAGTTTGGGTAACGCAACTAAGAAATTTGTGAGCCACGTTAAAATTGGACATTGTAGATGTTTTAACCACGCCTGTCATTAAAAATAGATAGCACAACGAACACTTTTTTTTTTAAATTTAAAATGCGTATCATTAATGGCATCGTAATGTAGTGTGCCGACCTAATGTTGACGACCTTGTCCTCCTGAACGAGTAATAGATGACTAAACTGAAATGTTATATTCCACTTACATTCATTACCATAAAGTGACTAAAACGAACCAATTTGAGAGCAGTTTAAAGGCCGTCACCCACGATGAATATATGTACTGTAATACATATTTTAACTTAAGATAAAATATTATAGTAACTTAGATTATCTCAAAGTATCACACACTGCCTCAAGAGGTCTTTCCATTGAGCTACGATATGGGGTTCTTCAAGAGAGCTGTGAATAGGATTTTGCAAGGTCGGCGGCGCACCCGCATACCCCCTGGTGTTGCAGGTGCCCATGGGCGGCGGTAACACTTACCACCACGTGGGACCGCTTGCTCGTCCGCCCACTAATCTATAAAAAAAAAACACGATTAAGATACGATAATGTACAAAACCAACTCATTCCTTCGGAATTAGTGTTCGGTAGCTTATGCCTTTGCCGCCGTGAACACTGTATAAAGACACAGTGTTTTGTTACTATGAGTTACAGGACAGCTCTTCGGAAGATGACTCTGTGATTTTGTACGTGATATCCATATATATATATTTTAGTATCTTAATATAACACTTCATATCGCTTAATATCTTACGTTAAGGGCAGGTAAAATGGGGCTGATTGCATTACGTTGCATTGATAAGAATATAGAAGCGGCGGTTAGAAGACGATTTTGACATTTAACTGCCTTAACAATAAAAGATCCATGAAATGAAAGCTTTAATTTGAGGTATACCTCAAGGGTGTTCATACAACATCTTGATTTTTTGTTACACTTCTACCCATTGTCCTTAGAAGCTATTAAACTGATTTAAGTAATCTACGAGCCCAACCGAAACATTGCCCCAAACTATTTATTGTGCCGAGATGTATTGGTTTTATTTTTTTGAAAATCAAATCTTGTGATCTAATACGTACCTAGATTTTCGAAATATCAATAAAACTGTATTAACAAACTGTTAGAAAAACGTACATACCATCGATCGATATGAGAATAGACTATATGACACATCATACGTTCTTATAGGAAATCTGTTTTGCCCATTTAAAATAGTCATTAAAAATTATTCATTAAAAATTGAAATCTAAAAAGTCAAATTTGAAACTTAAGTACTACGTAATAAGAATGATCCATTTTCAAAACACATACTAATTAGAGAATTCGAGAGCCAACCTAGATAGAGTGCTTGTATAATATATCTAGTATGTATTCTCAAATCGCATATAATTACCATCTGCGTCCCATCGTGGCTTTATACGAGTACTCATAACTACCTATTTTAAGTAATTTATTATATTGTGTGCGTATTCAGATATAGTTAAAGAGTCAATAAACGTTAAAAAAGGATAACGTTCCCTTCAGTATTATCATTTATCAACGACATTGCGAGTTCATATCAACATCGGCTTCTTATGACGGATCGGTTAACTGGCGTGATGCTCAGAAAAAAATGTGAGGATGTTTACTTGATAAATATTTTCAAGTCCGCATTTCGGGACGGTCGTCAATGTGTTTCTTGTTTAGTAATTTTTTTTGATGAAAAAATACATCCGCTAACAAGAAAGAACGGAACATTCATACTGTGGGTACCTACGATAATAAAAATGTGAATTTTTAGGAATTGAAAATATCTTTCCATATTAAAACTAAGTCGTGAAAACTGTATTTACAACTGTCGTTGAATCGCTAAATATACAATTAGTGTTGTATAAATGTGCGTTCGAAACTCGCGCGGTGAGTGAGCGTTAAAATAGCACAAGTTTTTAATATTTGATGATCTTAAATTCTTCAGGTTAAAATCTCCTTTATAAAAAGATTTTTAGACTTCATTAGGGCTCGATCGCTTGCGATTACAAAAGGGATTTTGCAACACAATATATTATTTTTTGTAGTAAGAAGGCGGCAGTCTCATCACCTGATGGTAGGTGGATACTGTAGCCCATGTATATCCGGGATACATGGCAACTTCAGTCCAGAATGACAAATGTTGGCACGCCCCAGATGCGATGCCTCCCTTTGCGGATTATGGAATGGATTGGGAGAAAGCGTTGGGAAAATGGGGAGGGATAGAATAGGATGGTATGGGAATGGTCTCTGGCACATCTCACTCACCACCGAAACACGTATGTACATTGGGGAAATACGATAAAGTAGGAATAGCAGTACATTTTAAGGTAGTCTTCTGTAAGAGACCCCTCTCTTACAGAAGACTACCTAAACGTGGTCAGTCGAGTGCGCCCCGTGGCTGATAGATTGCAGCGTGCACCGTCATCCTCATACTATATGATCATTCTGTGTCACTCTATTGCTGGATACAGGCCTCTGCCAACAACGGCCACCACACACGGTCTTCATCCACTTCCACCCACCTACTTACGGCGACTTTCTTTATGTGGTCAATCCACTTGATTGGACATTCCCGTGCCATGCTACATTTCCCGGTACATACTTGGGGCATCATATGAACAATCATTGATTTTGAATCATTTCTGTTATATAAGTAAAATTTTTTAGGTAGCAATTGTAACAAAATCAATTTTTAGCATCTCTGTGTGGTGCTAAAATTTTTAATGAGAGCGTCCCTTTGTTCTTTGTTTAAAAATTTAAAAAAACTGGAGTCTAAACGAATAGTCTAGAGGTTTAAAACAATAAGTCGTAAAACAACGAGCTGGACAGGTGAAGGTTGACAGGTGTCTAGATGGACGGGGGTCAAACATGAGCTAATATAAATCGATGTCTGTCATTCGCGTAGACGTGAGAGTTACAAACAATATTTGTTCTTTTTTTTATTTACTTACACAGGCGGCTGACAAGCATACAGTCCACCTGATGGTAAGTGGATACTGTCGCCCATAGACATCCGCGATACATGCCAACATTAGTCCAAAATGACAAACGTTTGCACGCCCCCCGATGCACTGCCTACCTTTGGAGATATAGGAATGGATTTGGAGAAAAGGTTGGGAAAATGGCGAGGGATAGGATGGGAATGGGCTCTGGCACATCTCACTCACTACCGAAACACGTACGTACCATACATTAGGGTAATAATATAAAGTGGGAAATGCAGTACATTTCAAAGTAGTATTCTGTGAGAGAGGGGTAACGTGGCCAGTCGAGCTCGCCCAGCCGCTGTTGGATTGCAGCGTGCAGTCTCCCCCTGACTTGTTGTACTCCTTTAGATAATTAAAATTATTAGCTAAACGAATTCGTGCCCAGCCTTCAGGTGGTACTGGTATAGTTCTTTCAATATAAAGGCGGGTTACACTAAGCTGTGGTTGTGCTCGTACATGTACATTGTTTTGGTGTGCGCCGCGGCATCGGGAACCCAACAAAGCGTTCTCAAGAATACGCCCACTAAAACAATGTACATGTACGAGCACAACCTCTATTAAGCGTAATCCTCCTTCGTGAAATGAAAGAACCATACCTGATTGCTCTGCTGAGCAAGCAGCCGCGGATTACCGCTTGTAGTCCTAGTCAAACATGGCTGTATACAAAACAGCAGTCATTTTTTTTTAAATATTGATGTGTGATGGCTGACCTTAAACTCTATGGCTCTTAAATTAACATTATTAACCACTCAAACAGATGATTTGAACTAAAAATATTACAAATGAAAGTTGACAATACGTTTAGGCTATCACCGCTCTATTGATCGAAACATCGTAAAGACTTAACTGTATGTACACGACTACCAGCGCGTAATGAAAGTCAAGACTAAGATCGTAATGTACTAAAACACAGCTTAGCTTACGACTTACGAGCTTGAGGGTCAAGTGTCATCCGGCATGTGATTACAATAATAATATGATAACTCTATAGAAATAAACCGTCAAATTAGTAAGGTACCAGTGAACTTGGTGTTTGTGTGCCAAGGTGCCTCTCAAAGTTGAACAAACTCAACATAACCTTTGACTTAGGTATATTGATTTTCTATCAAGTAAATAACGAAACTATTAATCGTATCCAAAATACAACTCATGTTTTATGCACTCAAGAGTGACGAAATAACTAAATGTTTATGCATTATGGTAGCCTCACACTACGATCTTCCGTTTTACGAAGGGTAAGTTTAAATTAAATAATTGTATGATGGATTAATGATCAAACTATATCTCGATATAAGACATGGACACCTGAATCAGTGGACTGATTAAAAAACTGAGAAGTGGCGGTTTTAGGAGGAGGCGAGGGAGGCGATCTTCAAAACAAAAAAAAAAATAGGGCTACAAAAATTGGGTAATACTAATAAAGTTTCAAAGTGTCAGAAAGGTATCAATAAAGTTATCAACGGCATCGGACCCAGGAGTTGGGACTGGCTTAGGTCTCCAACCAGTCCGAAAGCCATTTCCAGCATATCTTTCTGCATACAATTTCTTCATGTAAAAATTCAACAAGACATCAAACGTCAACAAGTGTTTTTTTTTTATAGAAAGAAGATGATAAACGAGCATACAGTCCACCTGGTGGTAAGTGGATACTGTCGCCCATAGACATCCGCGATACATGCCAACATTAGTCCAAAATGACAAACTACGGCACGCCCCCGAATGCGCTGCCTACCTTTGTTGATGAAAGAATGGATTTGGAGAAAGGATTGGGGACGTGGGAAGGAATAGGATGGGAATGGGCTCTCGCATATCTCACTCACTACCGAAACACGTACATACATTAGGGAATATGATAAAGTGGGAATTGCAGTATATTTCAAGGTAGTATTCTGTGAGAGAGAGGTAACGAGGCCAATCGAGTGCGCCCAGCGGCTGTTGGATGCACTCTTACGTGCACTCTCCCCCTCCGAGTGTAATAATAATAAGTGTAATAAGAAATTGAATAAGTAATGTCAAACTTAATTTATTTAACTGTTAAGAAAGTCGCCAGTAATTATCAAATATCATAAATAATAGTAAATCGTATAATTATTATTAATTATTATTAACGGGATCATTGGGCACATCTTCAACTGCGGGCAGTCCACAGATGCTGGACGGAGGCGGCGACTCGCCTATGATGGCCGGTATAACCTGATAGAAATACTAAGATTAGAAACATGAAGACTAAATTGTAAAGGTTACTAGAATCCTAGATTTTTGTAAATTAGACCGACGGATGGACCCAGTCAGGTGGATTGACGACTTGAAGAAGTTCACCGGTATAGTAGCTGGATATGGGGAGTGGAGGGTAGATTTTTAAGTGGACTGTAATTTTGGGGGTTTTATTTATTATTTTTGATTAATTGCCGTAGCCGTACAATAATAAAGCTTCACTGACCTGAAAGCTGTCTGGTGCACCGAAGTCTTCTGCCGGCGCCGGCCCTTGGTCTCCTGTGTTGGCACTTAAAGACACTAATGCACGCACAATAAGGAATTTGGCGTAATAAAATGGAAGATTGAATATAGCGTTGAGGGAAATTATATTTTAATTATATTAGGGGTAATTTATGTAACTTCTCGGTAGGAAGTTTGCGTATGTTCTTTAGCGGAACGTCTCCGCGATGCCACTGTCGCGTCGTCGTTCACAACGGCATCTGTCTATATTTTTGACACCTCATTGAGACTTGCTAATAAATCAATGAAGCTAGTTCTTGACAAGCGGCGGCAATCAATCGCTCGGCAAGGGAGCATTAAGAGAGGCTTACATCCAGCAGTAGATAGCGAACTCGACGATGGAACTTTCTTCAGTCAGATTCCACGGAAGCGTTTTGTGGTGACAAAGTTCTAAAACGGCTCTCCACTTGATGTGCCATAACCTCACCTGTATGAGGCATACAGTTGAAACACCGTGTAATGACAACGTACCCTATCCCAGTACCTGATCTCCCAACATGACGAGAATCTGCGCGACTTTTTTGATGGCTTCCAGATCTTGCGGAGTGGGTAAACCGAGGCGCTGCTCCTGCAAACGAGACGCCACTCGGGAACCGAACTGGGAAACTCCTGAGAGAGTTTGGTGGGGTTCCTGGTCGTGTCGAAGCTGTGGATAATTAGAATGGTACCTAATTAATTTGTTGGAGAAGAGAAGTCGACATATCGTTTACCGTTCGCCTCCATTGCCGTCCTCCGTCCATATATATTGTTTACGATGCGCACACTAGGCGCGCACCTGCCTCGCGTTACGCGAAAGCAGCCCGAGGAATGTGCACTCGGGCCCAAATGTAGTAAACTTACTCAATGTATCCACCAAAATGGTGGGTAAGCAAATAATCAATAATTTACACAATTTATAGGTCTCACTTACCCCAGGTGGTTTTGCCCACACACAAATCTGGAAAGTGTACCTACGCTAGTCCCTACTAGACGTGACCTATCTTAGTGTGATTGAATATATACATACATTCACAATAGATACTTGTGTAGTAATCCAAGTCTCGTTCCGTGGTGAGCCGGTGGCCGCTACAGTTCGGCAACTCACACACGGCAGCAAAATCACCTCGAGAGATCACTCCAAACCACAAGCACAATCACACCCAAACAATTCCAACCAAAACACTCGCGTGGCACAAGGATATCGCGAACAAGACCTATTAATAGGCGCGAATATCAATAATCAACTGTCCGAGACCGCGGTGTGAATTTAACTCAATTTAACTCTGCTCGCCGCCGAGCGCGTGTTACTACTCAAAAATATCAAATTCTCAAACCGCCTTCAATATGGCGGGGACAAAAAAATGTTGCTTCAAATAATCAATGTATGCGGGTATGCAAAGATGCTCGGCGCCAATTCCAAACAATCCCCCGTCCCGAGCCGAAGTATTCGGGTCGCTAATCAATGGGTAGGCGGGATAATGTCGCGACGGCCCGCTTCAAAATAGAATCGCCCACCAAGACCTCGGCTAACCTGGGAACACCATCAGAGCCCGGAAAAAGGTTAACAATGCGCCCCCGGCGCCAACACAAGGGCGGTAGGTTAGCATCTTTAACCAACACGAGGTCGCCAACCTTCGGCGGATTCGTTTTGTCCGTCCACTTGACGCGCTGCTGCAGAGTGTGCAAATATTCAAGGTGCCAGCGATTCCAGAAACTCTGAGTGAGTTGCTGGAGCAATTGAAAACGCGACAAACGAGAACTGGGCACATCAGTCCAAGGGTACTCTGGCAGAGCGACGAGTGGCTGACCAATCAAAAAATGGCCCGGCGTTAGGGCTTCCAAATCATTCGGATCCGACGAAAGTGGGCATAGCGGTCGAGAGTTGAGGACGGCCTCAACTTTCGCAAACACGGTCGCGAGTTCCTCAAATGTGAGAATCGTCTCACCAATAACGCGCCTCAAATGGGTCTTTGCCGATTTAACTACGGCCTCAAAAATTCCACCCCAGTGCGGACAAACTGGCGGATCGAAGCGCCAGGTTATCCCACGGAGGGCCATCTCACGACCCAAATTCATTTTCTGCTCTTCAAGAAACTCACACACATCCCTTAAGTAGTTATTGGCCCCATGAAAATTAGTTCCGTTGTCGGACCTAATCAAGGTAGGAAGTCCCCTACGAGATACAAATCGGCTGAGGGCCGCTACGAAGGCTTCTGTGGAGAGAGCAGACACAACTTCCAAGTGTGTGGCCTTAGTAGACAGGCACACAAAAACACACAAATATGCCTTTACGGATTTGGCATTACGAAGCTGAGATGACTTCACCAAAAAAGGACCAGCAAAATCCGTACCAACTGTGGCAAAGGGTCTAGACTCAGAGACTCGGTCCGCGGGCAAATCGCCCATCTGGGGTTGCATGGTAGAAGCTTTAGTTCGGTAACAAGACATGCAACGAAAAATGACTCCCCGGACGAGTCGTCTAGCCGACAAAATCCAAAATTCGCGTTGCAAAATCGCCAACAGTGCGTTACAGCCTGCATGGGAGTTTTTGAGGTGTCGATCCAACGCCAGCAACCGCACCAAATGTCCATCTTTCGGCAAGAGAAGAGGATGGCGGACACCATGAGGCAAATTGGCATGTCTAAGCCGACCTCCCACGCGCAGTAGACCCGAAGGATCCACAAAGGGATTCAATCGCACAATAGCGCCTTTCAATTTAGCGGGACCTTCCTTCATAGATTTTAACTCTGAAGTGAAGCTAACAGACTGTACTACGCGAATCCAACTCAATAGCGCTTCATGTCGTTCCTCAGACGAGATGAAGGCTGACGACAATTTATTCTGTGGGTTTTTAACATTGTGACGCCAACGTCTAACCCAAGCTGTCACATTCAAAAGTTTATCCAGTGAGCTGTACCTGACCAGCAAAACATCGGGATCACATGATGATTCCGCTGCTTGGCCGCTCCCGGCACCATCGGCCACTGGTAAACTTACAAAGCCTATCGCAGGCTGAACTAGAGTGATCCGTGAGGCCGGCCAAATTGACACTGGTCCCTTCAGCCAGTCCGGACCCCACCACAACGGATGTCCAATAATCTCTAGCGCTGAGCATCCACGTGATGCACAATCAGCTGGGTTTATATCGCCAGGGACATGTCGCCAAATCAATCTAGCTTGCGACGCCTGGATCTGGGAAACACGGTTCGCCACAAACACCTCCAAGGTGTGAACAGAAGCTCGCAACCAACAAAGCGCAATTTGACTGTCTGTCCATGCAAATACGTCTGCTAACTCTACGGAACGCCCTAGAGTAGCGACGACATGATTCAAGAGACGAGTCAAGAGAGTGGCGCCTGACAATTCTAGCTTCGGTATTGTCATACGCGAGCGAATAGGCGCAACCTTGCTCTTTGCTAGAACCGGCGAGACCAAAACATGTCCAGCAGCATCCACTGTGCGTAGATAAACAACCGCTGCATATCCTCGCTCGGAAGCATCACAAAAGCCATGAAGGCTGGCTCTATATTTTCCAGACGGAAGGAAACGTCTGGGCAAGGAAACCCGATTAAGAGCTGGGAGGGATGACACAAACTCTAGCCATTCCAATAATAACTCTCCATGAAGAGGCTCATCCCACGACAATTCAGCAGCCCATAATTTCTGCAAAAAACATTTCGCCCAAAAAATGACTGGACTGATCCAACCATTCGGATCATAAGTCCGAGCGACAGTGGACAACACTGATCGCTTCGACCAAGACTTCGGGGACGGTAGGTCCACATGATAAGTGAAGACATCCTGGACTGGTCTATACTGGACACCAAGGACAGCCAACATGTCAGGATTGTCTACATTCTGGAAGATGTGGGGATTCTGCTGGTGCTCCTCCGGCAAATCGGCAAGGAGCCGAGGTGAATTCGACAGCCACTTTCGCAATTCATAGCCACCAGCTTTCATGAGGTCAATCAATTCGTCCCGCAAGACGAGAGCCTCTTCTACAGTTGCTGCCCCACTACAGCAGTCGTCAACATAAATATCCTCTTTCAAAATGGCAGCCGCGCGAGGAAACCTTATCCGCTCTCGTTCAGCTAGCTCCAAGAGCGAGCGGATCGCAATGAAGGGACTAGAACGCAAACCATAGGTGTTGACACGAAGTTCATAGACAACCATGGGATCGTCAGGATGCTCTCGCCACAAAATCAGCTGGAATCGCCGGTCATCGCGATGAATTATCGTCTGTCTAAACATCTGACGTATGTCAGCGACGAATACAATTGCATGACGACGAAACCCAGTGAGGATATCTCCAATGTCTCGATGTAGCTTAGGTCCGGCATGGAGACACTGATTCAAAGATACACCAGAAGTAGTAGGCGCTGACCCATCAAAAACTACACGTATCTTGCCACCTGGCGTCTTCAAAACGGCATGATGAGGAAGGAAGTAATGCTCCACTGAGCGCCAACCAATATTCGACACAGACATGTGTCCCAAGTCCTCATATTCTCGCATGAACTCAATATATTTCCGGCGAAGCTCCGGATCCCGCTTCATGCGACGTTCCATGGAGACCAATCTTCGTTCAGCCAACTGCCGAGACTCGCCAAGCGGAGGCCTATTCGCCAAAAAGGGAAGACGGGTGACAAGCTGACCAGAGGCGAGGCGACCTGTGTTGCTTTGGTAGAAGCTTTCACACTCTTCGTCCTCTGGACACAATCTAGGCATAGAGGGAGGTTCCTCCACTTCCCAAAACTTCTGAACGGCGTCAGAAAGCGTGGATCCCACACGTAGCCCATCCTCAGCAAAAAACACGGTCGAAACCGGAAGGATAGGGCCCAACAATGCCGAACCAAAAATCGTGGGGACCACTACCAAACCACCAGGCTGCAAAGCTCTCCAACTCCCCGAACAAACCTGTCCCAAAATATTACTCCCCAACAATAGGTCAACAGGACCTGGAGTATGAAACATGGGGTCAGCTAAAACTAAACCCTTTGTCAAAACTATGACAGGTGGAGGAAGCTTTATGCGCGGGTGGTTACTCAAAATATTCTCCAGCACAATAACCGGAATCTTGGTTTTCCTGGTTCCAAGTGGTACTGGAGAAAATTCCACAAAGGTGTGACCAACTCTATTGGTCACCTTAACGTTTCCCACTCCGTAGACTGGGAAAGGAGAAGGACCGACACAGAGGTCCAATTGGCTCACCAACCAAGCTGAGACTATACAACCCTGGGCACCCGAGTCCAAAAGGGCACGAACAACAATCGAGTTGCCCTTCGGGTCCCATACCCGCACAGAGACCGTAGGCAAGAGGATGGTCTCTGGGTTCTCAGCGTGGTGAGCTGAGAGTCCCTAGCGGGAGAAGTTACGGAGTGAGGGCTCCCTCCCCGAGTGCGGCAGGGGACGATAACTGTCCACCCTGCCCTCATCGCGACGACTCTGCACAACGTGTGCGGATGAGAGGGGAGCTGCAGCCTGCCTTCCTAGGCGGGGTGGACGCCGCTCCAACCTCGGTCGCTCCAACAGCGGGGGGGAGAATCTCCGGTTGTGGTAGACTGTGGAGTACTCCGCAAACCCAACAGCGCCTCTAGGGGGTGGCGAACGCCTACCCCCGCCCGTAAGGGCTCGATCCTGGGCGCTGGACCTGGCAGGACTGTCACCACCAGCGCGAGCAGCCAAATGTCGCTCAGCATCGCGAACACCAGCACCCTCCTGGTTGCGGTTCGCACACAAAATGACGTGGTGAGCACCACCACATTGTCCACATGGACGAGGCTGAGGACACTCTCGCTGGAAGTGACCCTCCAGACAATGATAACACAATCGCCTCTCCTTGGCGATGTGTCGACGCGCTGCTACGCGCAAAGCCACAAATTTGTGACAAGCAGTCATCCGGTGGCCGGAGCGCTTGCAGAATCTGCAAGCCACGGACTCCTCTTGGGAGACCCCATATCTCGGCCGTGACTGCTTATTCACCGGCGGACCCTGCGGTCGGGCCAGTGGTCGCTCTCGGCGAACGCTAGTCTGCGGCATCAAGAGAGTGGAACCCTCCACGGTATCCACCCTGCGACACTCGTCTTCGAGGAACCTTTCGAGTTCCTCATAGGAAGGCAAGTGAGTGGAGCTGTCCCCACCATATTGTCGCTCAAAGCGCAGCCGCATCTCCAAAGGCAGTTTCGCCAACACAATATGGAGCAGCAAAAAGGACCACTGGTCCACAGGTAAATCCAATCGCCTTAAGGCGTTAACAGCCACCAAAACCGGGTTAACAATATCTGTCCGTAAGGCTGACGCACAGGCAACCTTAGGCAGATTCAAAATTTGCCCCACATGGGTGTCAGCCAAAAGGCGCACGTTGTGGTAACGGCGCTTCAACAAGTCCATGGCTGTCGAGTAGGTGCTGTCATCGACCTTCAGGTGCTGTACCAGGCCTAGAGCCTCTCCCTGTAAGGAGGCCAACAGGTACGCCATTTTTTGTGCAGCTGACAGGTCGGAATGGGAGTCCACCAAACTGTTGAACATCCCATAGTAGCTCAACCACTGGTCCAAATCACCGTCAAAGGTGGGAAGGTTGAGCGTGGGGAGACGACCCAACAAGGTGTGGGGTGCAACAAGTGAATCCCCACCAGAGGGAGCTGAGATGTGGGAGACCGCCTCATTAATTGCGTCCACAAAATCGTAAATCTGGCCAAAGTCCGCTTCATAACGCTGCTTCTGCTCGTCCGGTACAGGCGTTTCCAAATTCGCCATAAATGTCAAGCCCTCAGCATAACTCCTATCTAACGCCACCAAACGGGCCGGCATTTCACTCGCCCGGGCGAGTAAGGCTTGCTTCCGGTCCGGCCGGTTGACCATTGCAACCGCAGATGCAAACCATCTAAACTGAGCAGTCATTGCGGACTGATGTGTGGAAAAGGTCACCTTGACAGACATGTCTACACCTCAGGACGCACGCAATACAAAACAAAAACCAATAATAAAAAACAAAAATAAAAGTAAAAAAAAAACAACAATAACAAAAAAAATAACAAAATAAAAAAAAAACAAAAAATGCAGTGGAGGCACAATAAAAAACAAAAGGGGTGCGTATGTGTCTTCAAGAAGGTATAACCGTCCAAAATATTAATTAAGACTACCTGACAAAACAACAACAAAATAAACAAATTAAATTATCAAATTAAAATAAACGCAACCAAAAATGTACACGAGCGTGGACTCAATAAAACCACAATGTCCAGCTATCAAAAAAAAACGTGAAGCGTTATATCCAAAATAAATTATTAACGCGTGTGGGTAACTAGCCAGCTACTAACGTCGCACGCGTGGATTCAAAATATCTTCAGAATACCAATTATACGTAGGGCCTAGCCTTCAACCGTGAACGTAAAATATAAAATCAAAACCAACTATTTAAATCAAATTACCAATATACAAACAAGACAAAAGGTCATCAATATTAACTACCTAACTGTATTATCAATATCATCAATATCAACTGACGGTATCAAACCACGCTCTGCTACCAGATGTTTACGATGTAGCAGGAGCGTGGACCCAATATATTTAAGGCCCTCAACACGTGAAGTTACAATTATCACGAAAAAATATTGAATAATGACAAAACAAAAAAAACAAAATAATGGTTGATGACGGTATCAACCACGCTCTGCTACCAGAAGTTTACGATGCGCACACTAGGCGCGCACCTGCCTCGCGTTACGCGAAAGCAGCCCGAGGAATGTGCACTCGGGCCCAAATGTAGTAAACTTACTCAATGTATCCACCAAAATGGTGGGTAAGCAAATAATCAATAATTTACACAATTTATAGGTCTCACTTACCCCAGGTGGTTTTGCCCACACACAAATCTGGAAAGTGTACCTACGCTAGTCCCTACTAGACGTGACCTATCTTAGTGTGATTGAATATATACATACATTCACAATAGATACTTGTGTAGTAATCCAAGTCTCGTTCCGTGGTGAGCCGGTGGCCGCTACAGTTCGGCAACTCACACACGGCAGCAAAATCACCTCGAGAGATCACTCCAAACCACAAGCACAATCACACCCAAACAATTCCAACCAAAACACTCGCGTGGCACAAGGATATCGCGAACAAGACCTATTAATAGGCGCGAATATCAATAATCAACTGTCCGAGACCGCGGTGTGAATTTAACTCAATTTAACTCTGCTCGCCGCCGAGCGCGTGTTACTACTCAAAAATATCAAATTCTCAAACCGCCTTCAATATGGCGGGGACAAAAAAATGTTGCTTCAAATAATCAATGTATGCGGGTATGCAAAGATGCTCGGCGCCAATTCCAAACATATATTGTCACCGAAACTGTCCATCTAACTTCCATTTTTTATGAGTTTCCTTCTCAAAGCGCAAAGGGGGCGTTAAAGTGATTGGAGGTGAGGCAAAAATCTTTTATTGCCGATTTTGTTTTTATGGACGAAGTCGGCAGACGAGCATACAGTCCACCTGATGGTATGTGGATACGGTCGCCCATAGACATGCGCGATACATGCCAACATTAGTTCAAAATGACAAACGTTGGCACGCCCCCGGATGCGCTGTCTACCTTTGGAAATATAGAAATGAATTTGGAGAAAGGGTTGGACAAATGGGGAGGGATAGGATGGGGAATGGGCTCTGGCACATGTCAGTCACTACCGAAACACGTACGTACATTAGGGTAATAATATAAAGTGGGAAATGCAGTACATTTCAAGGTAGTCTTCTGTGAGAGAGGGGTAACGTGGTCAGTCGAGAGCGCCCAGCGGCTGTTGCATTGCAGCGTGCAGTCTTCCCTCAAGAAAGTTGCAATGACGACGAATTTCCTATTTCCTCTTAACCTTCAAAGTGTATCCTTTATTCTAAGACAATAAAATACTTGAGAAGTTAACCTTAATCTGATTTTCATATGTACTCTATCCCTTAACGCCATTTTAATTAAATTCTTTGTGTTATAATTATTTTGCGTGTGAAGTTACTACCATAATGCATTTAAACAAATCAGGAAGTGATGCATTTAAACAAATCAGTGAGTGACTAATCTAATATTTGACTATCACGCGATCATCAAGATGTGGGTACTTGTGAATCCAAGCATGCAATTATGCTAAACTAATCTTATTAAGTATTGGTTAATTAATTAATTTGGATAATGCATGGAATTTACCTCGAGTGGGATGTCGGTGTGATATGAAATCTTCATATAACTAAACCTTTCACAAAATTATAAGGATATAATTATAAAACAAAATAATTTCATTGATAGCAATATGTATTACAATAATAATAATACAGAACACATTATAATAAATTAATTAATAATGTATTTAAAAAACTAAAACACCTGACTGCGTAAATGTATGAAAGACATAATAATATATTGAAATTAATAATGATATCAATACAACTAAACTAGACTCGTTCATTTTTTTGTAACTGTTAACTTGATATCGGTACCTTGGGAGGGGGAGAGTGCACGCTGCAATCCAACAACCGCTGGGCGCGCTCGACTGGCCACGTTACCCCTCCCTCACAGAAGACTACGTTGAAATGTAGACTACGTTGAAAAGTGGAAATTTCCCACTTTATCTTATTTCCCTAATGTACGTACGTGTTTCGGTAGTAAATGCCAGAGCCTATTCCCATCCTATACCTTCCCATTTTCCCAACCCTTTTTCCAAATCCATTCCTATATCTCCAAAGGTAGGCAGCGCATCCGGGGTCGTGCCAACGTTTGTCATTTTACGCTAATGTTGGC
The DNA here is from genome assembly GCA_914767545.1 of Sesia apiformis. Classification (NCBI taxonomy): domain Eukaryota; kingdom Metazoa; phylum Arthropoda; class Insecta; order Lepidoptera; family Sesiidae; genus Sesia; species Sesia apiformis. The sequence goes on from OU611966.1 coordinate 17,242,478, forward strand.
ATGTATCGCGGATGTCTATGGGCGACAGTATCCACTTGCCATCAGATGGACTGTACGCTCGTCTGCCGCCTTCGCCCATAAATAAAAACTAAGTACCTACATATAACAAAAATTGTAACACTCTACATGTATCTACATGTAATATTTTTTTGAGAAAAGTGATTGCAATATAAAGCACAATTGATAATTAATAGAGCCCAAATCAACAATTTTTAGATTTTTTGTCTGTTTGAACGCGCATCTCGCAAAAACTACCCGACAGAGCATAACTTAGCAAAGTTATAGCTTATGTGCGGGATTAACCTCTTGAGGTACTTTTTATCCGGATCCATAATAGAGTTCCCACGGGAATTTAGGCTACACGTCCACGGGCACGAAGTCGAGGGATCCGCTAGTAAAAATCTTTAGGAGTTCTTATAGTATCAAACGTATCAAAGAATGCTTACGACTGGAGTGCACCAAGCCTGCGACAGTATCAGAATAACCACGAAAAGACACTGGGTGGAACTTGTCAGCATTTTGCGGACATATGGCGCGCATGGCCTCAGCCGACCACTCTTATACCCATATAAAGGTATTAAGGGACTTAATGGCACAATTTCGCGCCACGATTGGTTTGCTCGTGACTTCTTGTGCGGTACAATTGTGATTGTTGCAAATTGGTTGTTAGTTCCAAGTTGCTGGAAATTGTCTTCGACATAAACGTTGCTGTGAGGAGTTTTTTTTTTTTATAGACTAGTTATAGTAATTTTTTTACAGGCGGACGAGCAAGCGGTCCCTCGTGATGTTACCGCAGCCCATGGACACCTGCAACACCAGGGGGCATGCGAGCGCGCCGCCGACCTTGCAAAATCCTATTCACAGCTCTCTTAAAGAACCCCATATCGTAGCTCAATGGAAAGACCTCTTGAGGCAGTTCGTTCCACAGCCTACGGGTTCGCGGTATATAATAATTTTTTGACCGAACAGTGCGCGACACCTCCGTATCGAGGAAATGCGGATGGATCGCACTTCTGTGACGGGAGGTGCGGTTGTAGAAACCTGAGGTGGGAATTATATTAATCAATTCTCAGAGCATTCCCCATTAATCACATCACACTTGTATATAAATCCTAATGTCTATTGTTTGTTATTCAATTACTCCTCAACGACGCATTGCGAGAATGCTTCATGAGGGAATATCTATCCCAAATTTCATCTTCTGTTTTATCCTGCTGGTTGAACATATGGTCCCAACCTCCCAGCACTGGTGAGATCTGGACAAAGTGAGGTTTCGAGCCATAATCCATCACCTTTACGGATTAGTGGATGATGAATACGCACGATCCACTTTTCTTTTTAAGTCTCATACATACGATTTTTGTCACGGTGTTTTCCTTCGCCGTCCAGCTAATAATGTTTTTTAAAAAAACTCAGTGATACGGGCCGTGGATTTGAACCCGCGATCTCACGTATGAGAGTCGAGAATAAATATTGTACTCGGACTTTTCGGACTAATGTCGAATTTTTGTTTGATCAGCTAAAATTGTGTATTTGTTAGTTTTGTGCTTACCTATATCAAATCAAAAGAAGGAAGATACGTTACTCACTTACCGCGTGTGGTCCTACAAAACCGAGTCCAATGGACTTGCCTCGTGTAGTCATCGATAGAACAGCGACTTGCTTGCACGTGATACGCTCACACGGTGAACACAGTTCTGTAGTGGAAAATACATTTAAAAGTGCCTTCCTGGGCAAAAACAAGACACATGGAATCACTTTTCACGCGTAAGTACACCAAAAAGTAATAATTTGCAGAAATTTTGTTTAGAATTATATTAGTTTTCATTCAGCTATTAATGAGTGGAGCAATCTAAAAAATGCGAGATAAAGTAGTGCTTGTCTCGCTCTTGCTACTGTCCAATCTCATCGCCCTATCTCTGTCGTTCGGTGTCGTGCAACGTGACTTCAATTGTAGCTGTACGAGTTTGTGTGCATGTAGTTGTTCATTCGAGCCTATTTTCAGTTGACACAATGTAAGAACGTATGTTCCCCTTCGCTTTGATCTCAGGTTTTGTGGTTTAATAGTTACAGTTTATTAAACTTCAAGGTGTTTTCTATTTGTTTGCGCAACGTTTGTGATGATCACAAACTGCCTTTTTTGTGTGTTTAAAAGGAGTCCAACTCTTCGGTCCTTAGTAAACCTACATTTACCTTACTGAGCGATTCCTGACTTGCTTCAACGCAACTCGACGTTGCGAATGAATTATTTTGACTTTAAAATCTAGACTGGTAATGCAAGGCAATGCAACCAGCCCTTTAAGTATCCACTGTTTGAAATGGGCCTCCTCAAGCAAATTATCTTGTGCACGAGGGATTAAACGTCAAGGCTAGTCCACTCTTTTAGAGGTGGTGTAGTTCCTCGGGGCTTGGGACAGCCGCTTTTTTATCCCTTTAGTCCCCATTTACATCACCCACGACTGGAAGAAATGGGTTGGTGCTATACTATAGACGGCCCATACCACAAGGGTACATTGGCACAATGTACTTTTTGCGCTATTGTCATATAACAAATGAAAAATAAAATACTCCACTATTAATTACTATCTACTCAACGTCGAAGATTGCTGGGCTCATATTTAATATGCCATTACCACTAAACAAACTAATTCACTCCGATGAACTCGGAAGCGACTTTTAAAATATGAATGCAAATAAATCACGTTTGACTCGGCCTCGTACTCACTGCCTTATAGCCTATAGCTGACCGACCAAGATATTGCTCTACCATATATCTAGAAGTTAGTTCTAAAACTTTCGAAACTATCGATATCTAAACATTCCATTGCTAGCTATGTATACAGACCACCAAAGTGTTATCTAAGCAAAGGCGCAATGTGCGTACTCATTTAAATATTGCTGTATTTTTTTAAATATTTTGTCTGGTATTTAGAAACGTTTTTACACAAACGCCTTATGCGTCATATTGGTTTGAGCTAAGTTTAAATGAGCGTGCGATCGTGATGATATATTTTTTACTTCCGCATCCCTAGCAACGCGGTCTTACTCATAAACTCTATTAAAGTCTTGTGAGAACTTCATACCGGTTAAAAAGTGGCTTAGAATCTTAGGAAATAATCGAATAATATAGGATTGTGTAAGGTCAACAGTGCATCTGCATCTCTGCTGGTGTTGCACGTGTCTATGAGCGGCGGTGACCACTTACCATCTGGTTGACGACTTTCTGCTATCTCATAGAGATAGCCTTTCTGTTAACTGTATGCCCATAAGTGACTACAATTATTATAATAGCAAATGTCTACATCAAAACATAGTGAATGTGAATCGGTGCGCTGAAGCGACAGCGAATTACCGCCCAACAGCGAACCATGCATCAAGCGATGATTACAAAGTACTTTGCACCCCATAACAAACACATGCTCAATCTCCCAACAAAGATTTCGCAGCAACGTGCCTATTATCGCACTTTAAATTTTCTTGGTGTCAATTGTTCAGCTCAATTTCAAATTGTCGAATTTTCAATGTTTAAATAATTTTGACAGTACAGTGATAAGCTAATGAAAAAAGTAGGCCTAAAGAAGAAGTAAAAATGTTTCTTTTTTCTTTTAATGGATGAAGGCGGCAGACGAGCAATCAGTCCACCTGATGGTAAGTGGATGCTGTCGCCCATAGAAATCAGCGATACATGCCAACATCAGTCCAAAATGACACACGTTGGCACACTCCCGTACCTTTGGAGATATAGGAATGGATTTGAGAAAGGGTTGGGAAAATGGGGAAGGATAGAATAGAATGGGATGGGAATGGGCTCTGGCACATCTCACTCATTACCGAAACACTTACGTATATTGGGGAAATTCGATAAAGTGGGAAATGGAGTACATTTCAAGGTAGTCTTCTGTGAGAGAGGGGTGACGTGGTCAGTCGAGCGCGCGAAGCGGCTGTTGGATTGCATCGTGCACTCTCCCCCTCAATCTACTCTCCCCATTGGCATTGTGTCATTAATAAACGTTGAAAATTCGACAAAGTGCGATAGTAGCAGATACAACATTGTAGAACAAACCTATACTTTCAATTGCGAAATCAATAATCATGGATTTCTCATTTTTTACGATATTTAAGTTATTTAAGAATATAGATAGTATTATTATAGTTCATAAACTTTAAATATACTATCTATAATAATTCATTTATGAACGCAAAAAGAGTTTTGTAATTGTGAGTATGTTCCGTTGCTGCTATAAAGTATTGGCCAATCAAGTGTTCAAATTATCACAAATCTATTTGCTGTTCATGGTTAGAAGAGTATAATATCGTAGTAGTGTAAGCTCCAATGGATCTGTAACAACTGTTAATCTACCACGATGCGATAGCAAGCCAAAATGATTTGCATACCGGAGCGTACGACTATGAGGGCATGCCAGAAATGCGGCATTATCAGCGCAAGGAGACCCCAGAACGGAACTAAGATCGTAGATTATGGAGACTTGTGATGTCACTGAAAGATTTACTGTAGACTTTTCTGTCAGGTTCGAACACTTTGCAGTGGACGTGGTCACGGGGTGAAAAGTGCACCACGTCCACTGCAAAGTGTTCGAAACGTCGGGATATAAATAATGTCAAATATACGCGATTTAAACCGTTCAAAGTTGTTTAATTGCTATGTATAGTAATCGCGAAAACCTAAGAAAATATTATGCCGTAGGGCTTATAATTACTTATAGTTTAAGCCATAGTTTAAGTAAATAAATAAATTGGTGTGCGCGAGGGACGAATAGCCCGATGCCAGAACGGATTGACGAGTCAACTATTGCGGTTTTGTTGTACCTTAGTCGCGTTTTACGACAACCGCGGCAAAATTCACGGCAGAGATTCACACATTTGCTAGTAACAATAACTTAGCCTATGTTAGTACTTGATATCTAAAAGAGATTTGGTCCTATTAATGGCCACATCAGTGGACAATCGAACCTATTTGCAATCATTTTCAGAATTCTCTTGTTTATAGCTCGTATATTTATTCTTATTCTTATTAAAATATTGTCTGCCGCCCTTTTCTATATAAACCTAGAACGCTTCTACCGAGGCTTCGCTCGCATGGACTAAGCAGCTGTAAAAGATTGTTAACACCTGAAAAAACACCGCCATGAACGATTTCACGAATGAAAATCCATCCAATAGTAGGTATAAGTAATTATATTTTGAGTATTTTTTTTATTTTCCTCTATAACTCAACTTCCATGTGTCATATGAAGATTACACATATATCAGTTTTCCTTCTGGATACTTAGCTATACATTAGTGAAAACCCGGTCAAAATCCGTTCGGTAGTTTTTACATGATGCTCAAATAAACAGACAGAAAAACAGATAAATAAAAAATTCAGACTACTGATTTATATATTATTATTTTTATAGAAAAAAGGCGGCAGACGAGCATACAGTCCACCTGATGGTAAGTGGATACTGTAGCCCATGGACATCCGCGATACATAGCTACTTCAGTCCAGAATGACAAATGTTGGCATGCCCCCGGATGCGCTGTCTCCCTTTGCAGATTAATGAATGGATTGGGAGAAAGGATTGCCAAACTGGGAAGGGATAGGATAGGATGGAAATGGGCTCTGGCATATCTCACTCACTACTGAAACACGTACGTACATTGGGGAAATATGATAAAGTAGGAAATGCAGTACATTTCAAAGTAATCTTCTATGAAAGAGCGGCTACGGGGTAAGTCGAGTGGGCCCTGCGGCTTTGGGAGTGCAGCGTGCACTATATGTACCTATAGATTTTATTAAAAGAACAATATTATTATTATTAAAACATTAAAGCGGAATCCTTTCTTTCGGGGATTCAGCATTTTTAGATATTTCAGGGGATATTTAATAATAATAAATAATGCCACATATAATTGCCTTCCTGTGTCCAGAGATATATACCAAAACACAAACACAATGTCCGACCTCGAACATCTCGAGGGACATAGCACGCGGGGACACTGTCATCTGGAAGAAACCTGTTTTTGTGTTTTGATCTAAATATTGTCAACGCCTTGTCCACACAGATTCTAGGTTCTAACCTACTTTTGTTATTAAGGATTTTGATCGGATATTTTGCGAACAAAGGTATTTTTCGCATTCTTACGCGTCATATTCCGCCGACTATTCGTCCGTTTTTTTACTTCAAATAGAAACAATTGCCCAATCCGGCCCCTGTGGGACGTGACGGTAAGATAAACAATAACAAAAGCGACACAAGTCACGATCCACGTGTAGGCGCAGAATATGTAATATTTAGTGTACAAAACATACGGGATTGTCCACGTAAACAATGCGTACGTGATACATTGCGTTATGCGAGAATTTAGGTAGGTAAGAATTTATTATAGTAGTTTAGGCAGGATGTTTGTGGTGGGGCAGCGTAACATATTTAAATATGTTGAGGTGACCGTTGGCAGATCGTATCTGTCAAAGGACCGATAATCGACGGGTAGGCGTGGCATCGAGTCTTCAAAATTAAATCATGTGCGTGTCATACTTCTCGGTAGAACTAATCTTAAAACGCTTGCTAAGTATACATTCCAGCAGGAAGATACTCGTATGTCAAGTTTCGTAAATCCTTAGAGTGCAAATTTTAATGAATTTCAGATACAAGAATTTTTACAATGTTGTACCCACGTGCCGGGAATCGTAACGTGGTCGAGTTAGTTCACACTCAATGCCTAAAGTTTCGACAACCAAGAAATACACCTACTCAAGGATCAATTTTCAATCCCAAAACGGTGTTCACTTTCAACCCGCAGGGGTTGAAAGCTGACCTTTATTTTTATCATGTTTTCAGTTCGAATTTAACCTCCAAGTGCAGTAGAAAGCAGAAATGTTACCAATCTATTTTACATTATTATGTTTCACCTTCCGGCTGGGTGGACAAAGGACTTAGAGAAAGTCTTCGATAGTGGCGACACCATGATCAAGATAACAGGTTACGGGTCTTAGGTTTATGTACGGCAGTGGAGAGTGGAGATTCATCATCACAAGACAATCCTCCGCTCTTTTTATCAAGTCTATACCGGTAGCCTTCTTGAAGTCTCCTGGTGACCCAGCCGGAGTTTTCCACACTGCGCCTCCCGATACGTACAGCACACCCTACAGCAGATATGGCCTGCCCATCGTCACTTCATGTTGCTAATTCCTAATAAAACCTGTTGTTGTGTGGATTATAACGGATTTATTTATTTTAATATTAGACATGTAGCTGGCCGGCATTATAGCGAAGGCAGAAGAAATATTGCCATGAGTAACTATTAATTACAGGGTGCATTTTAGCACCATACGTGGTAGCAGCAATAATAGATCTGTGATTAGTACAAACATAAAAAAATAAAATCTATGACTAAATGGGTGCATGTGGAACAGACGTTATTATATACAACAATTTCTACGTGCTATTTCAATAACTCGTTTTTTACCAATCTTCGGATTTTATCCAGCAAACAAATTCCGAGCTATCAATAACTCTTTGAACTAATTTTAAGCTTGATCATAATAATTAACTGCTAGAGTTCACATTTCCGAACCAAACCGAACCAGTTCAATTATTTTGATCAGTTTAATCATTGAACTAGTGGGAATATTTTTTCTCAATAGTTCAATTGACGTTGTTTCATGTTAACGATTGAATTACTGAGAATAGCCAGAATAGGTAGTTACACTAATTCAATTAAACAAAATTTAAATAGCGGGTAATGATACAACGACTTTTTTATACTTACTTAGATAATGAAATTATTATTGGCATATACTGTTTTTTTATTACCGGTGCCCTTCCGGTAACAGTAAAAAGACTGTTTCTTATATTTACCTAGATAATCAAATTATTATTGGCATGAGTATATTGTTTTATTGTTTTTTTTATTACTGGCGCCTTTCGGGTAAAAGTAAAAATACTTTTTATTATATTTACCTGGATAACCAAATTTTTAATGGCATATATATATTTTTTAGTTTTCCCAGTATTTATTCCCAGTAGTCCAAACGTCAACAAAACAACTTCAATTGAACTATTGGGAAAAAATATTCCCACTAGTTCAAAGATTGAACCGATCAATTGAACTAGTGGGAATGCACAGTATTTTCATTTGATCTGCGTGTCCACACCATTTATAACAATTCACTAGTAAACAATTGTAATAGTAAACAATCACACAATACAGTAATTACCCGTGGCAACCCTGTAACTGTCTTCAAAGCACTGTTAACAGCCATTGCGGCGGTAAATGTATGATTGTTTTAATAATATTATTATTTTCAATGTCACTTTTATTTTTAAACAGATTGTGGGATAAAAATTGTTGCAATTTTTATAATTGAATCTAGTTAAACCAAAAACTAGTATAATAATTCGATATATTTTGTAGATAACTAAAGCACATTTTTATGGTTACATGTTTACATTTTATTATCTATTTCCGGATTTGTATAGTATGTATGCGACAGCGCCGGAGTGTGGTTTTAAGGATTTTTTTAGCGATGTACTTATTGATAATTTTAATTTATATTTATTTACATAAATTGATATACTAGTATGAAAAATAATTTAATTTAAAAAATCCCACAACGGTTGATTATACCTCAACCGCACTCCCGCGCTGTCGTGTACTGCAGATGCATCTGTTGAGGGTTTGGCTGGCTACTTTATGTATAGTCTGTAAGACTAAAGATAGAGCAGAACAGAAAGGGAACTTACAGCAGAGCACATTTTCCTCTCAAACTAAATGTTAACAGGGCATTAGCTTTTCACAGAGCCTTAATGTAGGAGGTACAATGAACGGAACAAACGGTACTGACACATTCGTCACTACTATATGTGGCGTAATGAATGTTGATTTTCACATTTATATGCCGAGACTGCAGACTTTGGAAATGTGCGGGCGGTCAATAGGTACCTAGAGGTGTTCGTGGGAGATGGGAGATACGCGAGACGAAGGTCGTCGCAGGGCCAAGGGCCGGAGTGTTGTACTAGTGTTGTCTATGTCGATATTTACATACAAATAAAATTGTTTTTGCACATAAGACATAATACAATATTTCTGTGAGTTCAAAGGCGGACTTATTGTTAAGAGGAATCTCTTCCAGTGAACCTTGGAATCACCGAGAGGAGTTGTGCAATTTAATTTCATGTAATGTATGTAATTTAACATGTTTTTTTTTATATAGTAATTAGGCGGTAGATGAGCATACAGTCTACTCGATGATAAGTCTTAGTGGATACTGTCGTTCATGGAATCCACGGTACATGGCAAGTTCAGAATAACGAATGTTGGCACGCCCCCGGATGCGCTGTCTACCTCGAATGGCCAGGTATAGGATAGGACGAGATGGGAATGCTCTGGCATATCTCACTCACTACCGAAACACGTACGTACATTAGAGAATACGATAAAGTGGGAAATGCAGCACATTTCAAGGTAGTCTTCTGTGAGAGAGGGTAACGTGGCCAGTCGAGTGCGCCCAGAGGCTGTGGGAATGCAGCGTGCACTCTCCCCCTACCAAATTTGCATTAATGTATTACAATGAATGATAAATTGATAATCTATTATTTACATAATTGTTTTTATCACAATACATAGCTTTATGTTTGTAAAAATATATACATATATAATATATTATATCCAAGATATACAGAGGTGGCTATGACGTACCTTATCATAGCCATTAAGAAGTCATTTATGCGTTACAAATTCCGCCTTTTGTTACACATTTTTATCAATAAAAATAAACCGTCTGGTAGCAAGTGAATGGATACTATCGCCCGTGGCCATCTGTTCTAAATGCTAACATCAATCCAGAATGACAAATGTTGTCACGTTAACACTTCCTGAGATGAGATGAGGAGTTTTCGTCATCCGATTACACTTACAAAGAATTGTTTAATATAATTCCCACCTCGGGTTTCTACAACCGCACCTCCCGTCACAGAAGTGCGGTCCATCCGCATTTCCTAGATACGGAGGTGTCGCGTACTGTTCTGTCCAAAAAATATTTTATATCGCGAACCCGTAGGCTGTGGAACGAACTGCCTCAGGAGGTCTTCCCATTAAGCTACGACATGGGGTTCTTCAAGAAAGCTGTGAATAGGATTTTGCAAGGTCGGCGGCGCGCCCGTATACCCCCTGGTGTTGCAGGTGTCCATGGGCGGCGGTAACACTGACCATCACGTGAGACCGCTTGCTCGTCCGCCCTCTTCTCTATAAAAAAAAAAAACTTACAAGATGTGATAGGATGGGAAATAAAGTGTATATTGGGGTGAGGAGATTCCTGTGAGGATCACGATCACGGTATTAAGGGAGATCATGGTTATCTACTTGAATGATGGTGTGAACATATAAAGGCATCTGAAGGGCGCGTCACGAGCAGGAAGAATTTCGGTCAGCCAAGACTGGATGGTAAAGACTTTACTAGACCTGTCATATTATGGTTCAATAATACGAGGGGTCTAATAAAGTGGACAGTGATCAACGATCTCATACAAATCTCTATACCCACCAGTTTTGGCTGACCTCAGATCAATGACCGAAATTCTTCCTGCCCGTGGCGGGCACTTTAAAAATAATTGTAGACACACGGACAAAGTATTGATTTGAAAAGCTACGGGAAAAATGAATAAAGCCACGGGCGAGTACTTTATAAATTTTACAATGATGCTTTTTGTCGTGTGTTAAATAAGTTATTTTCATCCAAAACAAAGGAGTTACATTTGGAATTTTTAGCGATTCGTGGGCGGAATCGCGATGACTTCCTCGATCGTTTTTGTAATCGATAAATTATGTTAATTTTCTTATTCCGCTAACGTCACACTTGGTATTGACCATTTTCTACTAAAAATAAATATCTTTATAATAAAATAAAATAGGTTTGTCTGTAGTATATTTTTAATATTAAATATATACGTTAGTTTATCTCTAGTGTATTTTTACTATTAAACATATACATTAGTTTGTCGCTACCACACGCGATCTCTGGCTCTTATTATCCAGCCACCACCGACGAACTTCATCAAGTTCGAAGGCCTACATATGCGAAAGGCTGCTAACATGTACGTTAAGAAAATCAGACAGGTCTGCAGCTGTCGCCAGACAAAACACATCTTACTGTGTACATTATAAAATATATGATATATAGGAAGATATAGGAATGGATTTGGAGAAAGGGTTGAGAAAATTGGGAGGGATAGGATGGGAATGGGTTCTGGCACATCTCACTCACTACCGAAATACGTACGTACATTATGGGAAATAAGATAAAGTGGGAAATGCAGCAGTTCAAGGTAGTCTTCTGTGAGAGAGGGGTAACGTGGCCAGTCGAGCGCGCCCGGCGGCTGTTGGATTGCACCGTGCACTCTCCCCTTCAAATTACATGCTAAAACTTTCTAACTTTAAAACACTTTAGAGCTTCTAAATTTTGTTGTTTCGAAAACACCATAAATGGCGTTGTTAGAAAAATCGGTTGTTTGAAATTAAAAAAAATTATTAATTAATAATCGATTATTACTCTAGTAGATTAATAAAAATAGATCGATTAAAATAAAAGTCGATTATATTTTCACATCCCTACATTAATTACTGAAATAAATTATTTAATTCAAAGAGCAAACCCTTGCGCCGACCGCTAGCTTCCAACAAATGCACGAACACGCGCCCATCACTACAATATCAAGGGTAAGTTACATCTCGATCTTAGTTTTATATTACCCATTATGTAAGCGGGGCGTACAGTGTGAGCGATGCGTCGCGCCGCGTTGGCCGCGCTAGTGGCGGCCCTACTCGCCACCATGGACACCATGGTCCTCGAGGCGTCGGCAGCAACAGCCCTAGCTGGACTGGGCGCTCTCCTCCCGCCTTTTATAACGAGCAATTTCGAGCAGCTAGTTAAAGCAGCTGTTGCTACCTGTACGGTGATTTTTGTTAATGTTTACGTGTGGCTGTGTTTTTTCTTTTCTTAAATGGCAGTAGCCCAATTAGTACATTATGCCAGTGTCGAATTTTCTTTGTAATTAAGAATTTTAAAAGTCGTGTCGAAGTCAGGAGTCGCTCAGTAAAGTGCTAGTTTACTGAGGACAGAAAAGTTGGATCTTTTAAGTACAGGAAAAATACTATGAAGTTTAATAAACTATCACTGTTAAACCACAAAAGTACCTACGTATTTTTAATAAATAAAAATTAAATACTGTTCGTTGGTAAGCGCTTCACTTGAGAGCGGTTAGACCGATTTGGCTAATTTTTTTTAAATGTTCGTAATAGTCCGAATAAGGTTTTTAGGGAAAGAAAAATTGGACAAGTTGCCCGGAAAAATGGAAAAATCGGGAAAAACTGAAAGTGTTTTTTTCTATGGGATTTTTGTTTGAACTTATTGTATTATTGAAATTTGGACAGGACAACGTCTGTCGGGTCACCTAGTTTTTAATAATAATGAAACGACTTCTCTTCTCGAGTGGTGATAATATTACTTTAATTTTGTTAGTAATTGTATTGAAATGTCCGACAACAGTCGAAAATATCCTACTTTCTTCACTGTGTGTAGTGTTTACCATGTGAAAAATGGAGATTTTATCAAGTGGAGAGATACAGGGCTGATGACATTGAGTCAACGGGACGACCAGACAGCTGTTCGGCTAAATTTCGACTCGATGCCGTTTGAACACTTCCATTAAACTCCTTTTGAGCTAAAATATCGTGGGTCCGATACCTAACGGGAGAAGTGCGCTGGGGTCGTAAGTTCAAATCCAAGGCCTGTACCACAGACTTTCCGCACTGGATCCGCGTAGTGTTTTATGGCCCGAAACCCCCTAGTGATTTATTTGGAGAGCCCTGTGCCGATATCGATAATTATAATGCCTAACAATACGGTAACTCATTTAGAATGTTTATAGTTTGACAATCTATTGAATGTTAACAATCCAAGTGAACGTGATATTTTTGTAAACGTTCTCAGGTCTGACCGAGTTGACAAATATGATTTTATCCACTAATCGAATTCTTTATTTGACATACATTTAATTAGTAGACAGTGTTGTATCTACTATTTAATCTTAACTATATCCTCCCTTCCGATGGCCGATGGGGCAGAAGGGTTCTCGAATGGAGACCACGTACCGGCGGACGAAGCCGAGGACGTCCATCTGCTAGATGGACAGACGACCTCATAAAGGTTGCGGGCACCCGCTGGATGCAGGTCGCTGCCGATAGGTCTAAATGGTGGACAATGGGGGAGGCCTATGTCCAGCAGTGGACGTCCAAAGGCTGAGATGATGATGATGATGATGATATCCTCCCTTTATTGCCCACTGCTGGGCATAAACCCCCTCGTGTATAGGGCCGCATGAGGGATGATACATGAGGATACACATTGTACATGAGGGATGTACGGCCTTAAAACACCACGCTGCTCAAGCGAGTTGGCAACTCCACTGTTTTAGAGGTGAGGTAATTCCTCAGGGCTCAAGCTCCTCAGCAGTTTTATTATCACCTACACCCTCGGAGAGAGATGGGGTGAAGTTATTCAACAGCCGACTGATATCCACCCGGTTTAACTATTTGCGGGTGTATCTAATTAGTCCCTCTATATCTTTTGACTAGTTCTGACATATTCTTTTGTTTATCTTGCTGTGATTTTTACTGGTTTTTTTTTCCGACTAGATTATTGCTAGCAGCTTCCTAGCACGGTATGATGTCTTGTATACACTTCCGGAATCGCGGAATTTAAAATCGCGTCAAAATCCTTCCTGTTAATTATTCATTCATAATCGTCTAATGGATTCCATGCGTGGATAATATTATTCATGAGAATTTTACGTGTATATTTTGACTAAATCTTTTTTTTTAACTTTTGCTCATATCCAAAGTAGTCGAGACCAGATTTATTTACTTTGAAATCGGAAAAGTATCCAGAAAATTTTGAAAAAATATGGATAGATCTTTTTTTTATATATATACATTCCACCTCGTACATGGTACGAGGATACTGTGGCCGATGGACATCCACGGAACATGCCAGGTTCAGTTGAGAATGACAAACGTAGGCACGCCCCCGCTATGCGCTGTTTACGTTTGGAGATACAGGAATGGATTTGGAGAAAGGGATGGGAAAATGGCGAGGAATAGAATAGGACGGGATGGGAATGGGCTCGGGCATATCTCACTCACTATCAAAACACTTACATATATACAATGGGAAATTGGATAAAGTGGGAAATATAGTACATTTCTGTGACAGAGACGATGGATCTATTAAACGGATCTTAACGCGTAAGTTGTTTATCTTTATTATTTAATTTATTTTATGGATAAACTGGAGTTTACCAAATATGACACTTGACATTGACAACAATTTTTATGTTATAATTTCTCTTGTTTAAGAGAGAAAAATCAGATTCTGTGTACATACTCGTAGGTGCTTACATCTCTGTATTTAGCTGATCGATGGTTTTCATCAATATCTCAATATTTGAGAAACTAGTACCGACAATAAGGTCTCTCTTCTCGGACAATCTCACAATATTAGCTTCAGATTTCTCCCAAATCCAACCTCAATGCCTCTTCAGCTCATCACCCTCGAGGTTATTCCTCTCTGCGGTTTTTTCACTCATTTCCCGCTTGGCGTACCGCGTCGTGACCGACTCATCTTCAAACCACAGCGCGTTTCCTTCCATTTCAATCAGAAACAATAAAGGGTTACGCCATAAAATGATTTCGACGAAATAAAACTTTGAATGGATGTTTCTTGGGTTGTTCACCGTGCCATAAAACACAAAGTCACTTGTGAAGTAAACACAAACACCGTGTGTTATTGTAACTAAAGAAAATTAAATCTATTTGAACCGGTTGAATTTTCTAAAAGGTATCAGCTTATTCAGACTCATTTGCACAAGGAGTTTTTTTGAACGCGTGGAGGAAAGAAAATCGGTCAGAAATGCTTGTCTAGTATAAACAATTGCTATCATCGAGTTTTTATCATCATGTGAACAGTTGCTGACGAGAGAAACGTATGAAATTTGATCGCATACGAGAATCGTACACAACTACTCGTACAAGTACTCTCGTTCGAATCGTTCAAGAAAGTCTCCTCGTATAAAGCCATTTAGAGATTCTCGGCGCACATTTGTAGTTCTAATACCTAATACCGGTTCGAATACATTTTAATTAAAAATGAAACGATGTCTGTTTGTTTGAAATGATTTCATTCATCAACGGATGGACCAATCAAGCGGAAATTCGTGGTAACCATGAAAATGACCTAAGCTTCAATGCTAAGGCTCCGTTGGATAGTAAAATATAACATCAAAATCACTGTATATTTTTTATTTACTGTACCTGCAATATATGTTTTATCTAATAAAACGACGCTTGATAAATGACGTGTGTGAAATTGCATCACGTCATTATATTAGAGGTCTCTCTACACAAGGTCTCGTAACTATAAACACTGTGTATGGCATAATTTATCAGGAAGTGTCGGCATTATAGGCATTATATGTAGCCGGAAGATAGTTCTTTTGCGTTAATGTCAATGTCTGTCTGTATTTTATTTTCTTTTGCCTTAAATGTAATGCTAATTAATACACTTAAACCTAGAGCTCTACCTGCATTGCTGTAGCTCTACCCCATAGAGGTTTGATTTTTTTCCCCCCGTATATTTTCAATGCATCGATTTGAGCGCACGCGTATTTTACTTTAATGTCACTCGCTACTGATTGGTCAGTCAAGCGGCGACTGTCATGAGATACTCTAGCACCCCAGTGTAGGAACACCATGTACGCAATTCAGTGTAGGGTTCTAGGGTTAATTATACTCGAACTACCTTGAAACGTACTGCATTTCCCACTTTAT
This sequence comes from Sesia apiformis, assembly GCA_914767545.1. Classification (NCBI taxonomy): domain Eukaryota; kingdom Metazoa; phylum Arthropoda; class Insecta; order Lepidoptera; family Sesiidae; genus Sesia; species Sesia apiformis. Next base: position 17,258,363 of record OU611966.1, read on the forward strand.
CCAATGTATGTACGTCTTTCGGTAGCGAGTGAAATATGCCAGAACCCATTTCCATCCCATCCTATCCCTCCTCATTTTCCCAACCCTTTCTCCAAATACATTCCTATATTTCCAAAGGTAGGCAGAGCATCCGGGGGCGTGCTAACGTTTGTCAATTCGGACTAATGTTGACATGTATCGCAGATACCCATGGGCTACAGTATCCACTTGCCATCAGATCGACTGTATGCTCGTCTCCCGGATTCGCTCATAAAAAAATCGTAAAAATGAACATGCACGTTAATATTAAAATTTATAGAAGTTAAACATTAACGCATTTTTTTTATATCTATGTATTTTTTTATATTATAGAGATGGCTGACATGTGGGCTTACCACATGATGGTAAGTTATCACATGGACATCTAAAACACCACAGGGCATGCGGGTGCGCTGCTGATCTAACAGAATCCTGTTCAGTTAGAAATATAAAAAAAACTGCATGAGAATGTGGTAGACAGTTAGTATTATTATTCAATTCCATACCATCACATCTCGCTTTCCTCATTTCATTGTGTGAGAGAAATAGGACGGGATTTCTTGGGATTGAATGAGGGAAAACAGAACTGGATAATTTGGGATTGGGTGGGATCGAAGAGGATAAAAAGGGAAGAGCAACCGACTCTGATAAGTCCCATTCACTCCCGAAACACGTTAGTACGTTGTACACTTGCACATGACAGTCGCATTAGGCAAGTCGAATATGTGATGCAGCATTGTCCTCCCCAGTCCACTATTAGTAAAACAGTTACCAAAGAAACTCCTGTAAGTCATTCAAAGTCGCTAATGATCTCGCAAGTGAGTCGCTACCGAGATTAGTCAGTAGTAGCTGGATGAAAGTAAAGCCAAAGATCGTGTGTAGCAGAGAACCTTGGGAAATGTCTATATTCAGCAGTGGAGAGACATGGGAATGATAGGTTGGATTGGAACAATTTGACGAGACCTTATTACTATATTGTAAATCTGATTCCAGGTGAGGCCCTGCCCCTAGGAATTCTCTTCTCTCGTCCGTTCACCTTAGAGACTCCACACTTGGACGTTGTGGAGTACACACGAGGCGCCAAGCGAGTCTACCGAGTAACTCACGCCCACGAACGTTTACGCGACCAGGGGCCTCTCCAAACCCTTGTCTTATACGTTCCTGGTTGGTGGAACACGCCTACCGACGACTCCGCGCAAGCACTGGTCAGCAACTTACTCAACAAGACTCCTGTGGTCCTCGTTCTGGACACGCGACTCTCCTTCAGTCGAGGTTACATCTCCTCTGCATCACGAGTGAAAGCCTTAGCGCATTTGTTGTATAAATTTATCAAGAATCTCCATCAGCAAGGGGTTCCTTTAGAATCCATACATATTATCGGCTTCAGTTTAGGTGCTCACGTCGCTGGTATGACAGGGAAGTTGGTGCAGAAGAATATGAAAAGGAAGTTGGAGAAGATAACTGCTCTGGACCCGGCAAAACCTTGCTTCGCACGGAACAATGACTATAGATTGGATAAGCGAGACGCCAACTTTGTCCAAGTGTTCCACTCCAGTGGAGTACTTGGTATTGACCAACCGATGGGTCATACAGATGTGTATGTCAATGGAGTTAACGTTAAACAGCCAGAGTGCATAAATGAGAAGATTAGTCTAGAATGTGATCATGGACTGGCTTGGAAGGTATACGCAGAGTCTGTGATGGAAGAACAAATGATGGGCCGGAGATGTGAGAGTTGGGAAGATCTGGAGCAAGGGAGCTGTAGTGGTAATAATACAATTGTAGGTTACGCTTGTAGTATGGACACACGTGGTGTGTTTTTGTACAGAACTGAAGGGAGAGTGAAAAGAACTGATCCACAATTGCAAGTTTTCAATCCGTTGGATTTGTTTACGTGGTGGCTAGGGGAGTGATTGCGTTAATCTAGTTTTATTTTAAGGAGACTTAAAAACTGAACCTAAACTAAAATGAAATTTAGCACAAAACTAGCTTAGACTTATAAGATGGTTAAGTTCGTAGATGGGTCAAATCGGTTACGTGGTTCCAAATTTATAATGGCTTAAACATTTTAAAAAATATATGAATTTTCATTGGATAGAGCTCGTGAAACTACAAATTTTTCCAATACGTTTTTTCAAAAACGTTATAAAAACATATATAAAAAAAAGATAGATGTAGTCAGTCCATAAGGATCTCCCGGCACCCCGTGAAGGCCCCTTACACAAATTCGATTTGTAATTCACTATATTTACCATGAGGATGCCGTAATTATTCATAATAACTGGTATTTAACCTTGTCATTTCATTTGTATTATTAATATATATTTATTAATAATTTACAATTAATTACAATAGGTACCGTAAAAAGGAGTTATTTGAATTAACTAGGTACAGTTTTTAAATAAAGATACAATATTGATAATTCCGTCCCTAAAATTATAGTAATTATACGAGTACCGTATTTGTACGTAGAGATTTTCCATTAATTTTGTATTATAGTTGTATGTACGAGTATAACAACTGACGTTGTGATTTCATAACTGTGATACTAGTTGTAAAATAAATGGTCATTGTAGACTTGAGATTTTTTGTTTTATTTAATTTTCTTAGGCCTGATTTCCACCAAGCGCACATCACGACAACGATGCGGTGCATCAAGTAACCTAAAGTGTATTTTAATAGGTACTGAAATTAATCTGCAACATTCGCACCCTCAGTGGAATAAAGACCCCGAAACCGACTTCTTTTTTTAAGCGATCTTTACATTTCAACTACAGTATAAAATGGGCAGATCAGTAGCGCCATCTAGCAATATAACTATCACAACTGTTAGCATCAGAGAAGGTTATTACTCCTTGAAAAAACTGACGAGAGCATTTTTCTGAAATTTATAGAACTTAAAGATAGATGGCGCTACGTGGTACCTGTGTTACATGAAAATGCAAAGGTAATTTACTCAGCAAGATAGAAAAAAAAATACTTGAGACATGGTGTCGACAGATAAGGTTATTAAATTTCTGACTGTCACTCACTCAACGAATGACTGTTGTTACTGTGTTTGCATTTTCAATCAGCGAATTCTAACTTTAGGTAGGTATGTTGTAAATGTTTTTTCTTGTTTGTTACGTATAGGTAGGTCAAATGGTAAATAAAACAACATGGAATAAAGCGATTTCGAATTGTTTGTTTTGTTTGATTGATAGTAATAAGAAGTGATACAAACACTGCCATGATTTAATAGCAACAAAATAAAATGATGGTAAAACTGAAAGACAACCCCCTATAATAGACTACCATCTATTTATAGCAGTAGATACCTACAGTCAAAGCTCCTTACGCACGTGTTCAGGATTCGCGGTTTCAACAATCACGGGAAAATAATTGTGATCAATTTCTGCACTCACAATCAGATCTACCTCATACTTATTCAGTGCTATCGTTACATAGGTACATATTTTATTTTTTTAGGTAAATAAACTAAAAGCAGTTGCTTTCAGGCTTACCTTATTAAAACGCAATTGCTCTTTGACTTATCGCCGCCTGTCGGTGCCGCTGTATCGGCGGATACATGCGCGGCCGGTTTGTTTTCTTTAATAAACGCCGTCCTTCTTATTATTCAGTTGCCACAATACTTTCAAGGGTTTAACACGTATTTAGTCAGCTCCTTTTTTCACGATTTATAAATTGTGAACATTATAATGTCGAATAAAATTGAAGGGATTGAAGATAGTTCACAAGAGGAAAAAAAATGTTTTGCCGCTTAAGATTAAAACAGAAATTGTTGATCGCTTGCGGCGTGGTGAGACGTTTGCATCCGTATGGCGTTCTTTTAATATTAACGAATCTTCTAATATTAATTTAGTCTTTACGCGCATTTCAAAGAACCTATCACAGAACATCAGACTGGAGTATTTCAAGCATCAGAAGGTTGGTTTAACAAATTTTAAGTGCGACAGTCACTCCACAACATCAAAATTGTGGGAGAAGCTGCATCTGCAGACACTACAGCAGCAACATATCCAGAGGAATTTTTGATTATAATTTCTGGTTATTATAATTAGTATAATTGATTATGATTTCGAATACAAACCTGAACAAGTGTTTAATGCGGATGAAACAGGTCTATTCTGGAAAAAAATGCCAAATAAAACCTTCATATCAATAAGTGAAAATTCTGCACCCGGATATAAGGCGGCTAAAGACAGAGTTACGTTGTTGTTTTGTTCTAATGCATCAGGAGATTGTTTAATAAAGCCACTTATGCTCTACAGATTATTAAATTCTCGGGCTTTAAGAAATAAAAACAAGATCGATTTGCCGGTGTTTTGGCGCGCGAACAAGAAAGCCTGGGTTACTGCTGCCATTTTCAAGGATTGGTTTCAGAATTGTTTTGTTCCCGAAGTTGAAATTTATTTAAAAAAAAATAATTTAGATTTCAAGGCGGTACTAGTTTTGTATAATACACCGGGTCATTCCTGTGAGCTTGAAGTAGCGCATCCTAATATAAAGGTAGTATTTTTACCACCAAAAACTACGTCCTTACTCCACCCTATGAATCAAGGAATAATTCATGCCTTTAAACTATATTACATAAGGACAACCTTTAAAATCATACTTGACATCGTGGAAATCGCTCCGAACGTGGATATTATGATATACTGACATAATTTTGACATAGGAAAGTGTATTGTGTGCGTAAAAGAGTCCTTGCAAGAGTTGAAGCAATCCACATTGACGGCTGGAGAAAATTGTGGTCCACTTTGACGATGGACAATGATAACCATTCCATACAAATTGTACAAATAGTGACGGAAAACATTGTTCAAATTGCGAATAACATAGGACGAGATGGTTTCGAACAGTTGGAAACGAATGACATCCAAGAATTGTATGAATCGCAAGATGAGGATTTGACTGAAATGGAATTGGAAGAAATGTTTAACATCGATTTAAGTGAAACTACAACCAGTACCGAAAATATAACTTTGACCTTAACAAATTTAAGTGAAGGCCTACGAATGGCTAATGACCTCTGTGATTTTTTCGTAAAAAATTATCTATCTATGGACAGAAAGCCTTCTATTCAAAAGGAAGATTAATCAAGCCACTGCCGAATACCAGTTTGAAATACAAGATCTTTTAAAAGCTGTGAAAAAAGAAAAGAATTATTTTAACTAAAGTCACTGCCTAAGAGCATAAGACCGTTTACTGTGTTATATTTTGTTATGAAACTTTAATTGAAAGCATTTTTTATTATTATTGATTTGTAATTTCATAAATTTGAACATAATATCTGTTATTATCCCATATATTTTCCCGCTTCCTATTCGCGGCGTATTTACGGAACGTAACCCCAAATAAGGGGCTTTGACTATTTGGAAAATGTTAGACCGATTTTAGTAAAAAATACTCGTACTTTAGACTTTAGAGCGAATATTTACTTTTTTCTTTGTGGAAAAAAGCTGGCAGACGATTATACAGTCTATCTGATGGTATGTGGATACCTACTGTCGTCCAATGACATCCGCAATACATGTCAACATCAGTGTCCCAACCCCCTAGTAGCTGACAGCTTAACCTATGTCCTCAATAGGAATGACCCTCCCCGTTGACGTCGCCGTCGTCGTCCTCGGCATTGGGTCGTCGGACTCCGACGTCCCACAGACTTCACATATATACTGTCCCTGCCGGCGGAGACGAGGACGTCACCCTCGCTACACCGTGAACACACACCGTCCTTCAGCCAACATTTTTACTAGGATCTCGCCTGGTACCCTCCCAAAGCAACGCTCAAAACCGAGGTCCGTTCTTTCCGCCGGTCTACAGACGGGGGAGCCCTTAGGTTCGTTGCCGCAGACACCTTTGCTCTTGGCAGAGCGCCTTCTGCATTTGGCTTATATTATACATGTCCGGTGACTCTTAAAAGGCCATTAGAGCCACAAGAATTTAGCCATTCCGAAAAGAAAAGCCATCATCAGTCCAGAATGACAAATATTGGCAAGTCCCGGATGCGCTGCCTTTAGGAGATATAGGATTGGATTTGCAGAATGGGTTGGAAAAATGGGAAGTATAGCATAAGATGGGATGGGAATGGGTTCTGGGATATCTCATTTACTACCGAAACACATATGTACACTAGGAAAATAGGATAAAATATGATAACTCTAACGCTATCCCAGCGATAACGCTTAAACTTCTAAATATGTTGCAGTGTGATATACATACCTGTCATACGCCGAACTAAACAAAATGGTTGTCATTCAGAGGCAGTTGGATTTAACCCACATATGGGTGACCACACAATTTTATCAATATATATATATATATATATATCTATTGATAAAATTGAGTATACTATTTACCTTTAGAATTTGCACAGACTTAACCAAACATTTCGTATAGATTGTATTTTATTACACATATGTATAAACTAGCGATTACCCGCGACTTCGTCTGCGTATATATCTTTAAAATAAGTATTAATTATTTATTTTGATAAGAATCAATTTGTTACTGCAAAAATAATTTTATTGTCGTATTTATATGATTCACTATTTTGGAAATTATGTCTTACACATAAGAGATAGATATATGCTGTCGCGGACTTTTTTGTAGAACTATTTAATAGAAACATTTCCACCATACATTATATTCGTGTAACTCTTACGGTTTTTGCAGCGCACGCCAAAATAGCTCGCGGATGACAGAGTTTTTTCCGACTTACTTGACACTTATCGTTATATTTTGGCCAATTTACACAATATCATTATAAATTATATCCTATGTGTTATTCTGATGTATGATCTATATTATTGTAAAGTTTCATAAAAATCCATTGAGTAGTTTCTGCGTGAAAAAGTAACAAACATCCATACATCCATCCTCACAAACTTTCGCATTTATAATATTAATAAGATGAGACGAGTCCATGGAAATCTAAATATTAGATTTCCATTATTTATTTCTACTATAGATTTCTAAATATTAGATCTAATTTCCAGATTTCCATGGTCGAGTCAAACTCCTGATCTGTCGTCGCCCACAAGATCCCAACAAGATCCCAACAAGATCCCAACGCAACACGTTACATAACTATTTCTGGCAGCAGATTAATGCTCTCCAGATCAGAGGCGTGGCCCGTCAAGATAATCTTCCCAGAAGTGGGAAGAAACACACATAGTTCCATTAATTCGCTTCTCGGAAGAGGTAATTAGCCGTGTCTCTCCGGCATGGGATATTTCGCTCTCGGGACGGCCAGGTCGGGATTCGTATAAATTGCTTTTCGGTATAACTATCTCATCGTATCAACTATTTTATCTAGCTATCTTTATAATTATGTTCAATATATATCGACTACATCAGTAATAAACGTACTGCTGTTATGTTAAATTATAGCCCAAAATAAAGCACAATTACCAAATGACTATTAATTGGCGTGCGATATAATCACTCTGGTTCAAAGACAATCAATAAACACAAGCAGATCTATATATGTAAGGTTTCAATTCTCAAGAAATTGTAATTAAGATGGCTTTAATAAATCTCATGTCTAGTTTTGTTACGTGAGAAATCGGGGCACATCACTAGTGTGAAACAACGCGTTCCTCAGGCTCAATAATGAGAGGTGTGCCCGCGGGGAATCGATATCACGCTAAATTAGATGGCCCGCTGGTTCTGTATAATTTAACTCCTTCAATAAATAGGGTTGCATAATGTGTAATCTACATCAAACTAATTTGAGTTGGATTTGTTTTAGGTTCAGTTTAGATCGGTGTAATTTAAACATATTTATTTTAAGCGTTACATTCATGTTTGTAAGAGTGCAATATTGTTTTTTATAAATAGCTAAGTATATACTATACATCAATCAAGAAAAGCAAAAAAAATGTGACAATTATATAAGATCCATCGACATGTGTCTTTCTTATATCGATGGTCAGATCTGATAATGACTTATTTTTATGGATAAATTGTATTCATTGAGTTAGGTACCTTTTATATTTAGAAATCAATTTCATTTTTTTTTATTGGGGGATATTTTAAAATAAATATTCTATTTTCCGTGAGGGTAAAGGCTCATTTAGACAAGGAGAGTTTCTCTAACGGTTCGGTCGAGAATATTGTATACGATTTTCGTATGCAAACAAACTTACATACAATTCTCACCTATAAACTGTTCACATGATGATACTCGATGATACATGAAATCATGATGATAACAGGGATTACGGTGATCAGATTATGATAACAGTTGTTTTTGACAGATGTTAGAGAAACTCGCATTCCAGTAAATCTCCGTGTGTAAATGAGCCGTAAGTAGAATTTAGTTTTAGTTATCAAGCGCATTTTATTACAAGTTTTCTCATCGCGTGTACACGGGTGACAGTATCCACTTACCACTAGCTTTGTTTATATATATTTTTTCTTTTTTGTTTTGTATTTTTACACTTCGTATTATGAAACCGACACCCATAACCGATGAGGAGGTGAGTCCTCCTGGAGACCACGTACAGGTGGACTAACAACTTGAAGAAAGTAGCTGGTAGAGGCTGGATGAGAAGAGCTAAAGACTGCGGGTGGTGGCATTTCTTAGGTGAGGCCTATATTCAGCAATGGAGAGACGCAGGCTGATGACATGGAATGTATGTATGGTATTATGAAATTAGAACATAACTGTTGTGTTTTCATAATTTGTCCTAAACTCAATACTCCGCTAGTGGACCCTTCTTGCATGAAAGCCCACATTTTATATTATCCTCAGTGTACACAGATGGTATTTTAAACGTCTGTAAAGTACTTTGAATAACGACATACTTTGTAACCTGTTATTTGTCTGTATAGACGAACACGTGTGGTCTGCTGCAGCTAGGGTTGCCAACTTTGAAATTTATTATGTTTAATTGAACCTAATCCGAACCCTTAATGCATGGATTGTGAGTTAATTGACATTGACTGTTAAGTAGTCAGTGCTTGTGGTAGCTTTGTTAGCTTTAACACGGTACGCTGGCTAAGCGTCATCACGGCTTGAAATAGGGCTAGTGGCTTTGTATTACCTTAGTCTAATTTTACCGCGGGAAGAGATGAGATGGCGCTATCCTAACGCAGACCGATACCACGTGGACGCTATCACAAGCCCTGAGAAACTACATAAGAGAACTACATGAGTGCTACATACTACATGAGAAACCAGGGTACCGTTTTAAAGATATCCCTCATGCACAAGACAATGTGCATGGCTATCAGAATATAGACCAGACCAGAATATAGTAATTACGTGCGGTTGGCAACCCTATCTGTAACACCCATCGACTTTAAAATTTATAGCACAGCATTTGAGTTCAAATTCCAATGCTTTACGCCAGCTTTCATTTAAGGCCGCGGAATAACGTGGATGTTAGTAAAATTTGAATAATTAGTGGGGCCATTACAAGCCAAAACTGGCAGCAGTGGGTACAATTAATTCTTATACAGTTTACTGCGGTGCGGGGACCGTAATTCATTAATTATGGACATTGAATCGCTAATTATTGTTACTACTTTCTAACTGGGTTTCGTAGTTATGTACCAAGTAATATTCTCGTAACATACTTTTATGTACATACGTTCTTCTTTCTTCCGAAATTTATTTGCTTCAACGCTTTTAATTTTATCATTAGAGTTTGACGGTTTTTATATGTCAATGTTGAGGATGTAATACATAATTATGATAGTAGATATATAATAAGATTGTATGTTGGATATTTATATACCTAGTTTATTTTTTTTTATTATACAGACTATTTTTTATGGACGAAGGCGGCAGACGAAGATACAGTCCACCTGATGCCAACATTAGTCCAGACTGACAAACGTTAACATGTCTCCGGACGCGCTGCGTACCTTTGTAAATATAGGAGTGGATTTGGAGAAAGGGTTGGAAAATTATGGGAGTTCGGAAAACAATCAATAATGTTATAATTTAAAATAGTTTTATGATATTGTATATTGACCACGTGATTTTTATGATAGTTGACAGGATGTAGAGATACTATATATTGCCGTTTGTTCACAGTGGACACTTAGAAACTTAGTTATCTTGCGTTTGGTTTGGAATTACAAATAGGATCTTGTATATTTTCAAAATTATTTCAGTATTTACATCAAATAACAAAATAAGCAATTTTATAATATATTGTATTGACAATATATTGTATTGTAGTTTATTGTATTGACAATATATTGTATTGTATTGACAAGCATCAAAATGTAATTACCAATATCGAATTAGTGTTCTAATAATCTGTGCCAAGGTTTTGCAGACACATAATTTACTTATTCCGTTTATGAAATGAACAATTCATAATATAACATCTATATTTATGATGATTATAAAACGAGTACATATATAATACATAAATACATACTTATATTTACATGAACTATATACAAATACCACACAAAAGATGATTTGACAGTGACCGCTTCAAGAAAGTTTTGTTTAAGCGGTCTCTTAAAAATACCTCGGAAAGATGCGTTTGTATATTGAATCATCAAGAAAACCAGTACGGAGATAGAAGATTTATGAACGCAGACGATCTCTAAAACGGAGATCTCGTTCGTGAGTGTGATTCAGAACACGTAAATTACTTATTAAATATTGAGGAGAGACCGAAGAACTCTGTGAACTGAAAAGACAAAAGACTTATGTACTCGTATAATAATATAGGTATATAACCTTTAGCCAACTTTATTTAGGTCAATATCTCCCCCCCACCTCCGCCCCCATTAAACAGGCACGTTGAAAAAGTAATAAAATTAAAATTTATATTATTAAATGTTACTTACATGTTATATGGAGTAATAAACCCGATATTATCGTAAAATTATGTTCTTAATTGTTTGTTATATTTTTTTCCATGTAACGCACTTTATTTGCATTGAGAAAGTGTTGTACTTATATTTTTTATGGACGAAGGCGGCAGGCAAGCATAGAGTCCACCCGATGGTAAGTGGATACTGTCGCCCATAGACATATGCGACACATGCCAACATTAGTCCAAAATGACAAACGTTGGCACGCCCCCGGATGTGCTGCCTACCTTTCGAGATATAGGAATGTATTGGGAGGGAGGCTTGGGGAAAATGGGGAGGGATAGGATGGGAATGGGCTCTGGCACATCTCACTCACTACCGAAACACGTACATACATTAGGGAAATAAGATAAAAGTGGGAAATGCAGTACATTTCAAGGTAGTCTTCTGTGAGAGAGGGGTAACGTGGCCAGTCGAGCGCGCCCAGCGGCTGTTGGATTGCAGCGTGCACTCTCCCCCTCGTTACTTTAGTAATATTTTAGTTTTGCATTCCAGTTTAAATAATATGTGAGTTAGTAATGTTGGAGACATTAAATTGTACGTACAAAACCGTAGAATAATATAGGAGTTCAGTTCAAATCAAGAAATGTTATTTTTCATACAACTTCAGCGGATTAAGCTTCAGGGATACTCTGATTTTACGCTTCCGAAGTTTCGCTTCCGACCGAAGTTCTAACGAACGAAGCGCTGCTACCCCACTCTGACTTTCCCTCGTTCGGAGGTTGGGTTATCGTGAAATATGACGTTTGATCCCCAAGTACCTCTTATCAAAATCTATATTTCGATCGTGGTCTCTTGCAATCGGACTAGTTTCAAATACACTCGTAAATGAACTTCATTCGGGCCGATATATCGTTGTGAACGTTTTATTGGAAGAACTCAGTACCGAAAAATCGGTCGAAATTTGATTTTCCGCGTTTTCGGAGTAGACCCCCTGGTACCCGAATGCGAATATCTCGCACTTCTCTGTGAGTCAGCGAAAAAAATTGCATTACATCAAAGAGCGCCGCTGCAGTCCTTAGCCAGTCCCTAAATAAATAAAGTAATTATTTCTACCATGTAGGTACGTACAGTCGAACAAAAGTAGGTTGTAATAATAAAACGAGAAAGCTCGTAAAGCCAACAAATGAAATATAAAACCTTCCGCCGTCAAACGAAAGGAAAACAACTTTGTTGGTTGTTATTTTAATTCTCGGACAAACGAGCACAGTATAAGGACTCAATAGTAGATTGTTAACTAAGGGATGAAAGACACCCATTTCTGACGAGATATTTTGGCGCTCGAATGAAGTGAGCGCAACATTTTTCAAGCGCCATAATGCCAGCCAGTCTTTTTGAGTAGTACTTATTGCTAGCTTGATAAAAAGAACTTATCATTATAGATTTTATTTCTAATTTATGTCAATGATCTATCTAAATTAATTTTGACGCGGTTTAATCGGTGTCTTAAATAACATCACAAACAAAAATTCTACAAAGTTAAGAATGAATATAGTATTAATAGAAGTGTGGCTGTATAGGTTTCGACCGTTGCACAATGTAACTACGATTTATTGACTAAATTTTTTTTTAACTACTTTTCGGCCCTGGAGCTTAAACGTATCACTTTCAGCCCGCTTCTTAGATAATCTATGGTCTACTTTCAGAGTATGAGAAATGAAATAGTATTGAATCTCCGTATAAAATGTTAATTTCTATTAATGATGACTTGTATTAATATTTTTTAAAATTGCAGTGCCCTTGCAGGGCGATCATGTTACCGACAAATTATAGCATAAGATCTTTGTAACCACATGAAGCAACAAATGCTATGATTATAAATGCCTAATTCTACCCATAAGAATTGCCACAGACGCCCGAAATAGTTTTATTTGAGATTATGTATTCATAACCTTAATTTCGACTGTCTTGCTCGGGGGAAGAGTGCGTTGCAGGTGGAGAGTGCATGATGCATTCCCACAGCCGCTGGGCTCACTCAACTGGCCACGTTTCCCCTCTCTCACAGAAGACTACCCTGACATATACTGCATTTCCTACTCTATCGTATTTCCCCAATGTACGTACATGTTTCGGTAGTGAGGGAGATATGCCAAAGCCCATTCGCATCCCATCCTCTGCCTGTCCATTTTCCCAATCCATTCCTTAATCTGGAAAAGTAGGCAGCGCATCCGGGGGCGGCCAACGTTTGTCATTCTGGACTGATGTTGGCATGTATCTCGGGCGACAGCATCCACTTACCATCAGGTGGACTGTATGCTCGTCCGCCGCCTTTTTTCTATAAAAAAATGACTTTTCTCAATATTTCAGATTGATCACATTAAGTAAGTAAATTAGAATTAATTGGATATTTATTAACATTTATTTCATTTTTTTTTATGTAGGAGTTGACAGACGGGCAAGCAATCCACCTGGTGGTAAGTGACTAGTGCCGCCCATGACAACTACAGACCTGCCAGTGCCGATCAAAAATGATAGACACTAGCTTGTTTGTAGATGTGCTGCCCACCTTTAAGAGGATTAGGATTTAAAACTGGGAAAAGGAACAGTAAGGATAAAGCGGTAAGGAATAAGGATTAGGAAAGGTATGGGTCTCTGGCAACTCTCACTCAACGACGAAACGCGCACAAGGCACTTCGTGCCGATTTCCTGTGAGAGTGGGGTAACGCGGCGAGTTGTGTGTGTGCTACCAAATTCGACTGTAGGATGCACACTCTCCCTGACAAATATGTATTTACTGATAATGTTACTTATGACTTAATTTGATACTGTAGATTTAATAAATCGTCTGTGATGTTATGCAGCGTATATGGTTGACAATTGTCAATTATATACGGCTATGTGGCGTCTATAGTTATATATATATATAGTGGCAAGTATCACACTTTTTTGACAATTTTATGATTGTATGACATAAGCAACGAGGCGGAGTATATATGAACTCAGCTAAGTATACCACATCTATTCTAACTTGTAATCTGGCAAATGATGAAACTGAATTGGAATATGTAACCGATTAATTGTTATAGAATGTTTTTATAAAAATATGAATTTTACCTTGTTGCTGCACACACTCTTGGCTCCTGGCTGAACGCCTTCTGCGCTCGCCCTAAACTATACATGTCCAGTGACTCTTGAAAGGCCATTAGGACCACAAGAATTTAGACATTACGAAAAAAAAATATGAATTTTTCTTCAGCAAACAGGTATGTATAAAGGACGAGAGATATAAGGTAAAGTATATGTATATTAAGCCGAGGACGTCCATCTGCTAGATGGACAGACGACCTCATAAAGGTGGCGGGCACCCGCTGGATGCAGGTCGCTGCCGATAGGTCTAAATGGCGGACAATGGGGGAGGCCTATGTCCAGCAGTGGACGTCTAAAGGCTGAGATGATGATGATGATGATGATGAAACAGGTATGTATGAAAATTATGCACGGAATAAAAAAAATATCACACGAGAAGTTTCGTAAAATATTCATGTCACAACAAGAACTGACAAAAAGGTCCTTTTTCTCAGATAGTATTATACATATATGAAAATTACGAGAATTTTAAGATTTATTAATTTCTGGATTTTTACGAAAGAATTAGATACCGTTACTCTTTATATTATGCAAACGTAGCGTTAAGGTCTCATTGTAAGTGATAAATGATAACAAAGTCGATACTCGTAAAACGCAAACAAAGTAAAGGATATTTTGTACTTGGGGATTGACAATGGAAGGGTCTCTCTGCCCTTTCATAAACGATGCTTTATTCCTATGAGATAAGCGACGGGAATAATAAGGGCTTGTCTCTTTAACGGTAGGCGAAGCGATACAGTAGCGTGCTTCTCATATAAAGCAGTGGAGCAGAGCAACCAATATAATGTTGTTCGATAGAGTTGTATGTTAGGAGGTTTCTTAAACAAAATACAACTCCAATATACCTCTATGTTGTTTGATAGATCTCGTTAATTGCCAAAATGTACAAAAAATAAATCGAGGGACAACTAAGTTGTCGACATAGTTCGAAGAATCAGCAAGCTGTAATGGCAGCGGCCAAACCATATATGCCGCTGGACCGATAACGGATGGGATGAAACGTGCGACGCCCTGCGGCCGGGTGGACTGACCACTTGAAGAAAGTCATCGGTAGTGGCTGGATAAGACGAGCTGAAGGCCGTGTATGGTACCGGTCCTTGGGGGAGGTCTATATCCGGCAGTGGAGAGACATAGGCCGATGGTATGCACATATTACTTAGTTTAGTAAATAATTTAGTGGGGGAGGGTGCATGCGGCAATCCAACAGCCGCAGCATCAGACTGGCCACGTTACCCCTCTCTCACAGAAGATGTAAGTACCTTGAAATGTACTTACAGCATTTCCGACTACCCCACTCTACGTACGTGTTTCGGTAGTGAGTGAGATATCCCAGAGCCCGTTCCCATCCTATCCTATCCCTCCCCATACTCCCAACCCTTTCTC
Organism: Sesia apiformis; assembly: GCA_914767545.1. Lineage (NCBI taxonomy): Eukaryota > Metazoa > Arthropoda > Insecta > Lepidoptera > Sesiidae > Sesia > Sesia apiformis. The sequence goes on from OU611966.1 coordinate 17,273,702, forward strand.
CAAATCAATTTCTACATCTCTAAAAGTAGGCAGCGCATCCGGGGGTGAAGGTGGGGGCGAGGGAGGGGTTCATTCTGGATTGAAGTTGGCATTTAAGTTTAATTAAATTCACTTTTTAAAAAAATAGCATGAATTTCGAGCCATAATCTACAACAAGGTCCAAATACCCCAAAATAATATGTTTTTCTGAAGCATTTTATTGTTAATTTTAATATAGTTAAGGTGTACAGAATACAGTGAAATCTACATGCCAAATGGCGTCTCTTGACCGGTAACTCTTGAGAGGCCACTAGGGCCACAAGAATTTAGTGATTCCGAAAAAAAAAATAAAGAAATGGCGTCTGCGATTGGAATTTTTGTTCAAACGAGAATCGAGTCTGGTACCTTTTGCACAGCAGACATAGACATAACTGGGATAATTGGTCGTCGTTTAATAACAACGGCCAACAATATCATAAGAGTATAAACCATCCCCAGCGAGCGTCACAAAGAACAAAGAATTTTCTTATAAAGAAAAGTACACCCTTACGACATTTCTCCTAATAGGGCTTAATGTGTACTTACACTTTGTTTGTCCCTCGACCCTCACAGAATAATACAATCGGTTGAAAATCACACGGTCCCCGTCTCGAGCCAACCCTTAATGGTAGATCGGTAAATACTGGCCGAAAGGTGTCGGGTTCGAAAATACAGATTGTAATCAAACAATTCCCGAAGCCTAATATATTATTAAAGCCTGTTCGTGATTATAAATAAAATTTAACTGACATTCAAATGTAAGGAATCGTCTTTGCAATTTATGTTTTTTGAGTTAATTAAAAAATAAAAACCCGACTGCGTACAATTCCCATATAAACATAAATCTATGTGGGTATATTGAACTAAAATAAAATACAAAAAAGAACAAGTAAATTTGCGTATTTAGGTACTACAGGTATAACACTAACTGGTTTGTTTGTTTTTTTATGAATTAGGTACTCTGAGTACAGATTACAAATTCAGTGTCAGAAACGCAGCATTCGTGACCAGATTTATACGTATTTATTTTTCAATGTGGTCCAAACTAGAGGTCCCTTTTCTCACATAATTTCATTGTTTTAAGTTGGAAGTAAATACAAAGATTAAACTAACAGGTAACATAGTTAACGAGTAAATGTTAAGCCCAACCACAGACTTAGTTTTTGCAGTCGTTCAACTACAAAAGGGGCCGCCCTTTGTTCTGACGCCGCTCCCTATCACAGTGCCCATAATTACCGTATAATCGGCGGAACGTCTTGGTATTTTTTAACTTTAATCCATTGCAATAAGGTCTAAAATAACATGAGCTCATTCCGAACGGCTCGCAAAATTTGACAGGTTTCAAGAGAAAGCTTTGTGTTTGATATCAATGACATATCCTCGTCTGTAATATTCTAAAGGGCGAATCAAGATTTTAAAAAATCTTTATGACTTTATGAATAAAGGGTAGGTAAACAAATACCTTTATTATACGCGTTCAGACCCAATTTAGAATATAAAATAATTAAAAGGCTTATATTTAAATCATGATTCAGAAAACAATTTATTTTTTAATAATTGAAATAAATAATAATTATAAATTATTAAAAATGTCAAAACCAAGTTGACAGAGTTCCGCTTCGTGGGATTACCGTTTCACTGTGTTGTGTCACCAGAGAACTTAATCCTATAACTCACCTTTGAATTTGTTGCCGTCGATTTGCTTTTTTCCGTTAATAATATCTTGTATCCTGTCTTCAAATAAAGATATCATTGTCTCTGCTATACACGTTTGCATAAAATATCTTAAATTTAATACCTATAGTAAAATATAATCTCGGACCGTGTGGGAAAGCGTAACAATTAGATTAAAAACATAATAGCGTTACAACACTTAAAACCGACTCAGCTTTTACGTGTGTGTGCATGTATTTGCGTATTAAAGTTGTGTGTGTGTGTGTGTTGTGTAAGATATACGTGTGCGTTATTATTTTCAAGTATGTGCCCCAGGATTTTGTTAGATTATTTCTATTAAGTCCACCTGTTGATATAATGATGTATTCTGCATATATTAGTATCCAAACTAATTTATATCAATACCTACACGGGCACGTATCAGTCGAGGGCGCCCGGCGGCTGTGGGAATGCAGCGTGCACTCTCCCCCTATCGCATTTGCATTAATGTATTACAATGAATGATAAATTGATAATCTATCATTTAGGTACCTGCATAATTGGTTTTATCATAATACCTTTATGTTTGTGAAAAATATATATCTAACATATACAGACGTGGCTATGACGTACCTTATCATAGCCATTAAAAGTTGCTTAATGAATGCTTAATAAATTTCGCCTTTTGTCACACATTTTTATCAATAAGAATACCCCGTCTCTATCCTACAAATATGTTTAATTGATATACTACACAACAAAATTATAGAAATAAACTGACATCATTACTTTATAAAAAAATTATAAAGTTATTAATGAAATATTCAATGTGCAGACAGACACGACACTACGATTTTATTATAAGAACGAACGTAAATGTCTCTGTATGTGGTTTTGTGTGTGTGTGTGTGTGTGTTGTACAAAATCGAACGTAATTAAAAACCCGCGGAGATTGCAGCGATTGTCGAGCCAACTCCGACCGTTTGATGTGAAATAGGCCATTAACGAATGCCCCTTAAAAAAATAACAAAGCGTTTGTGATGCACACAGCTCTGGCAGCGGCGGGGGACTTAATAGGAGTCCATGTATCGATTCGTTTTTCTATTACGAGCCGTCATTTGCAGCTGACGTCTGGGAAAATAACTGAGAGATCTCAAATAACTTTTGTGCGAGTATTCTCTAGTTGTTCATTTCGGTATTGTTAGGTATATAAGCGGATTAATAGTGGAGTATTATAATAATTTTGGCAGAAAAGGGTACAGGGCCCGACTGATTTGAGAAAGTAGTAGGTATGGGGGAGAGTGCACGCTGCAATCCAACAGCCGCTATCACAGAAGACTACCTTGAAATGTACTGCATTTCCCACTTTATCTTATTTCCCTAATGTACGTACGTGTTTCGGTAGCGAGTGAGATGTGCCAGAGCGCATTCCCATCCTATCCCTCCTCATTTCCCCAACCCTTTCTCCAAATCCATTCCTTGTTCTGCAAAGGTAAGCAGCGCATCCAGGGGCGTGCCAACGTTTGTCATTTTGAACTAATGTTGGCATGTATCACGGATGTCTATGGGCTACAGTATCCACTTACCATCAGGTGGACTGTATGCTCGTCTGCCACCTTCGTCCATAAAAAAAAAAGTCGCAATATGTAATCAAATACATTTGTACCGCATAAAGCGGGCTACACACTTATAATTAATTCTAAACGTTTTAACTGCGCTGTCCGTTCAGATTTACCGTGACGTGTCTTAAAAACAATTCTGCACAGTACGAAATCTATACAGTTCGTACTGCGTAGTTAAATCGTTTAGTTTTAATTGCAGTGTGTGTAGTCCGCTTTAGTTTGGCAGGTATTCCATTGTCGTTTTTCCAACTAATGCTATATCGATTGTTAATGGAACGGGGATGTTTTCAATAAATATACTCGAGGATCATCGTGCATCAGCAGTTGGCACGGAGCTCGCTTGCCAAGCGTTTCAGATTCGATTCCACGGCTGACGACCGGGATATTTGTTTCGATTCCCATTATGCTTTACTGCTATTGTATTGTGCAATTGACAAAAGATTCCCCATTCTATTTTTATCCGACTGTCGCACGTTAAAGGAGGGTTATAAACAACGATCTGAATAAGTATTGACATAACACTTGTGATTAAATTTTTGATTTATCAAGACCGTTGCTCCTGATTTTAATAATTGTATCCTTTTTTGAAAATCGTTTATTTGCAGGTCAATTAAAGATACAGCTTGTCCACATTAAGACATTACGGTGAAGAAAGATATTAATACAAACATTGCTGAGCGTTTATCAGCTCAGCTGAGGTGTCCACGGACGGCGGTTACCACTTACCACCATGTGGGCCGCTTGCCCGTCTGCCTCTATTAACATTTAAATATACCCTGCGACCTGTGCGGCTTCGCTCGCGTCGACTAAGGAGCTATAAAAAAAAATTAACACCTGTAAAAGCACCGACATGATGGATTTCACCAATGAAAATCCATCCAACAGATTTGAGTAATTCTATTAAAAGTCATTTTTTTATTTTCCTCTGTAACTCGACTTCCTTGTGTCCATATATCCGTTTTTAGTTTTCCATTATACCAGTTTTCCTTCTGGATACTTAGCTGTAGATTAGTGAAAACCCGATCAAAATTAGATCGGTAGCTTTTACGTGATGCTCAAACAAACAGGCATACATACAGACTAACATACAGATAAAAATGTTCAATAATATTGTTTCGGGTAGTGTAGATTTTAAAAAAGAACTTTTTTTATAAATAGATACAAAAATAGATAAATAGATACAAACACATACACAGTGAGGGCACACACACTGGGGCGCACACACACGCACTGCACATGCAAACGGGTGTTTACCAATGCAAACATAAATCAACATGTATTATTAATAGAAAAAACAGCTTTTACTGGCGGACAATCTATTAAATAGGTACCGTGTATAATGTCAGTGTAATCTGTATTTGGCCATTAGCACTGGCGATACATTAGTTAAATAAGTTACATAAAAGGCTGTAGATTAGATAAATAAAATAAATAAATAAAAGTTATGTTAATGTACAGATTCAATCCTTTTGCTGTTATTGTATCTAAACTCATAGCTACTACATCCTAAATTTATTTTCATTGTATCAAATTTATTTGACACGATCCACCGAAGTATCGCAGTATCTTTCTTTGCTAGAACCAAAGTTGACAATGTAGTTCAAAGAATCAGCCAATAGAAATGGCATCGGGCAAGCTATATCTGTAGTCTGCCTATTGCCAGGTATATGCGGAAAGAAAGGGAAAAAGATCGTTTATTTATTACGACACCCGAGAATTATTTAACAGGAAAGAAACTGAACAACAACACAAATTCCAAGGAATTTAACAATAGGCAAGTTCCCGGATGAAGACCATGTACCAGGAGACATAGTCAGCCGCCAATATAGAGGCTATATGAGATGAGTGGATGATCGTGTGTGGTAATGGGCCCTTGCGAGGGGCTAGCAGCGGACAATAATCAATAGTTTATTTGTTAGAAATGGCTATACATAATAAAGGGCTTATCTAGTCTATATATATAAAATTGAATGTTTCTTTGTTTGTCCCGTATGCATTCTTATACCATTCATCCGATTGCGATGAAACTTTGGTCAGTTGTTTTGCGCACGCGCGCGAACGTTTCTGAATTAGACGCGAACGAAATCGCGGGCAACAGCTAGTTCTAAATAAAAATATCCATACACAATCTGGCAGGATAATGGCGTGCAAATGTTATATAATTACTAGTATATGAATTGACAATTATAAATTAATTATTAAATTGAAAATTGTCATATTATCAAAATTGACAAATTATAATTGGGCCGTTCTAATAGGTCGGATTTGACATATGACGAACCATATAATACACCGATGTGAAATATTAATTGTCATAGACGCAACGCTTCCAAGAAAACAACACTTAAAATTGATCGAGTTATACCACCACACGATACTAATATAACTCGATCAATTTTAAGCGTTGTTTTCTTGGAAGCGTTATTAGAACCTAATAGAACGGCCCAATTATAATTAGCTACATTCAATGTCAAGTAATATTTAAATGTCCTATTTCAAGCAATAATAGTAAATCTTTATCGCTTTGATAGCTCTCGATATTATAATAATAATAATCAAATCTTTACTGTTAACATAATTTTGTTGACATATAACATGATATGAAACCAACTCTTAGAATAATAACGCGGCCCCAACCCTTGAATTAGGTAAACCTGTATGAGAGGAGCTAGTGTCCTCTCCAACAATATGATAATGGGAGTAATTTGTGTTTATCCAATAATTACAGCTTATTTATTAAAAGTACAAAGAAAATAAGCTCATAAACAAAGGATAATAATAATAATTTCTTTATTAAAGGCATAAATCCTATATACAATAAATTAGTTAAAAAACAAGGACAGTTAAAAGTCAATAATTATAACTAAGTATCATCATATACTTTGGCGCCAAAACTTATTGTACTTTCACGCTCCGCTGGATGAACAACCAATGTTTAAAAATTGTAATAAATAACAATATTGTAATAACGTGTTTTGTATTAAGTAACGCTTTGTGTAGTTTTATTTTAAATACATTGATATCAATCCATTTTATAGTCTTAGACTATTTATTTGATGGACATATGCAACATTTTGATTCTGTCGCGTGAAAGACACACGCTGATAATACAGTATGAGAAATGTATAACGTGAAATAAAATTAACCAAATCACTCTAAGGGCCTACTGTAAACGTAATATACTTATATAATACCAGTATTTATAGTATTATTCATTCTAAATAGGTCATATAGTAGTAGTAACTGCGTAGGTTAGTATGACCTTATTTTACTTCCATTGCAGATAGTAATAATTATTTTGAATTATATAAAAATGGTTGAATATAAATTAAATAATGGCGTATATGTATTATATTAAGTTAACAGAAATGCAGATTAATTATAAATTAATCTTAGAATGATTTATATAGATATAAATTATAAATACATAGGTTTTGTTGGTAGTGACTCTAAGCTTCTAGAAGCAAATTTAATAGAACGCATTTATTTCTTGTTAAGTCAGGTATGAATAACTCGTTATCCGTCCCAAATGGCTGCGCGTAGTAAACAAATTATGAATAGAGAATTGCCATGAAAAAATCGTTTGCCGTCCCACAATACATTAGAGTTCGTTTTCAAAATTCACTTTGTAAGACTTCAATTTATATATATATTTTATTTATTACAGGCTTACTTATTCAAAGCGAATATATAGTAAGGTCTTTGAAATCGGCTTTAATAAAAGTTGGCGTCGAAATTCTTCGACAATAACCATCTCAGTACAACGGGTCGGGGACGCCGAAGCAACACAAAGGCAGTAAAAAACAGCTCTTTCATCTGGGATTGACGTCCCTACAGTGGCTTTTGAAACCTGTTATTGCGAGTCCGAGGTCGCAACTACTAATAATGTTGCTTCATTGAAGTTTCTTTCAAGAGATGAAAAGAAGTGCAGCTCGTGTCTTGAAAAGGAACGAGACGAGTTTCTCGATGGCGGACAATGAATAAGAACGGTAATGGCCTAGGAATGTGTTTTTCTTGACTCTGATTCGTAGACGGTGCTTTATGGTAGACGGTGAAGGAAAACATCGCAAGGAAATCCATGTGCCCGAAAATATAAAATTTGTACAAAATTGGATACAATGAAGTAGGTACAACACACGATACTATAAAATAGTAACTAATTTATACAACATGTTCAATATGAGTAGATGTATTGAACTTTTTGTACAAAAAATACGACTAACTTAAGTTTAATAGCTAGATAGCTTAGCTTAACTGAAATAGTAGCTTTAAATTTGAGTTTAAAATATAAAATACCGATAGTTAGAGGGTAAATTTAGAAAGAAGGTGCGTTGGAAGGTGATGGAAAAAATTCTTTATACAAACATTGTAGAGCTTTGCGAACTCTATCCAACGACGTTTTGTAGCTTGTATGTATCAACAACGAAATGTTTTTAGGATTCAATGAAAAGTTTCTACTCTTACTTGTCTCACTGCCTATAACGTCCCAGTGCAGATCACAGGCCTCCCCTAGTAAATCACTATAGGATTTTGGTTTCCACATTTTTTTTTAATTTCTGGAGCAAGTGGCTTTCCCTCGCGATGTTTTCCCTCACCGCCGAGCTAGTGGCAATTTTCTTTTTAAATCCCTACTTAAGTATAAACTCAATGGTACGGACCGAGGATTCAAAAACACAAGATCACACGAATGTGAGTCGAGTGTAGATATTCCAAGGCTATCACCGCCCCGTGAAGTTATTATTATAGAAATAATTTACACCGCCATTATTTGTTGAACTACATTATCGATTCGGTACATTTTCTAATTACCGTGATATATACCAAACCCCAATAGACCACAACATTATTTCTTTTGCGTATTTCTTATCAATCAAGAAATGCATCGTGCAAACTATATAGCTACAAACGTCATGTCCCATGTATATTGGATTTAGCTGCTGAGCCTTTGTCGACGAATTTCGAAAAAAGTTCATTCCATCTCGTGATGTAATGAAATTTTTAAAAATCTTAATCTCCTTTATAGGTGTCCTTAAAATTAAATTAAAATATTTGACACATAATATCCAACTATCCGCCCTGGTACTGCGTGGTGGATTCGTGATTCATGATCCACCCTTTCATGATTGCAAGGTATAAAAGGTGTAAAATATATAATTGGTATATAAACAATGGTATGGTATATGGTATATAATAATTTATATAATATATATATAAATGGTATATAATATGTGCCCTACAGTTTATAAGCTGTCTTCGAATGAAGAATGATAGAATTTTTCATGTGTTTGCCGAAAATATTAAGCCGGTATAAATTGTCTGTTCACGCTTTATGCCCTCCTCTCATCTTATGAGCACACCGCGTAAATCCCTTTTTATCTCTGTACACATGTGCCGGTTTTGTCAAAGAACTCTTTTAGTGTTAATTCTTCAACTGTAGATAAGAGATTGGACTTACGCCCAACGCTACATACAAACATAGCTATTTGTAACATTTTCGGAGAGAGAGAGACATCTATTTTCGGTTCCAGTTTCTCACATATTGACGTTTTTTTCAATGTAACATTTATTTCTGCTTTATCATAAAAAAATCAGATATTAGTACATTATTTATACTTAATAATACTTCAATATCCAAATATCCACTTTATTATTTGCTTATTATTATTATTATTATTTGCTACCTACGAAATATCCTATCGGAAAATTTCTACGAGGCAATAATATTAGCAATGCTAACCAGAGAAAATTAAGTTCATTGGAATAAAATAATCTAATAAAGTCACTGAATACAATGTACCTCCATCCTGTACATAGGTGTATACAATGTACCGCCTACTCGAATCTTTGATTAATGAAACACAGTCATGCTTAGATATAGGTTCAATGACTTCAAGAACTGTCAAAGCCTATCTTACAATCGGTAAGTCACACTATGCTCCGCGGGTAATCGGCTACATCTTGACCACTTACCATCATGTAGACCGCTCGTCAGTCTACCAATTATATTAAAAAATAATAATATCATTGTTACGCTATTGTATTACGCTCGCATTGTCATCTTTTCATAGATGTATGTGTTCACAGAGATATCTTAACTTTTTCTCTTTAATGTTCTATCTTATTATTGTGTTATTAATAACTAGTAAATGGCGTTGCCAGCGTGTCTAACGCGTGAATAATGGCGTATTGTGTATTGTGGTGTAGTTCTTATCGACTCTAAGAAAATTTATAATACAAGATACGGTCGCACCATTTTTTGTATCAATAATATTAAATGAATTGAACGCCGGTCCTGTTAATATATAATTGAAAAACGTCAACCGTACCAAAAGCTGTAATAATGTCATTTTTTTAATTTCTTATATATCTATTTGCAACCAATGCAATGCAACCAGGCCTTTCAGTATCCACGGGCCTCGTGCACACTGTATAGTTCATGAGGGATGTATGAGAGATGAGGGATGTCTAGGATGATTAGCGAGTCCAGTCTTTTAGAAGTGGTGTAGTTCCTAACTCATACAACACTCATGCATAAGACGATGTACCTACGAGCAGGGAATGAAGGAAGGATTTCTTACGATTATTACGATATCTTTGGCTTCTTGAAGGTACATTGAGTATTTGCTAGACCATAGATAAAATAAAACAAATTAATATAATATACAAATCTTTAAAAGATAAAAAATTGTAGATGAAACTCGATCTCTTTTTAAACTCCTTTGAAGGAATACATTTTTTTCATTTTCCTAGACGAATTTTTTTAATCAGTTCAATTTTTAATTAGCTCTGTTCAGTTCCCTGGGTAATGGGCATGTCAAAGTGAAAGCAACCACAGGGGAGCCTTCTCTCTTCAAAAAATCAATAAATTCAACTGCTCGTGCTTAAATAGCAGTAAACTTAAATATAATAGTATTGTATTTTCAGAAGGAATACGTAAAACATATTATATTGCATGTTTTGTTATGTATTTTATGCTTTTGAAATCTTCTCATTGAATCGCATCAAAGAGCGTGACAAAAGGGATTATCCTCAGTTTCGACAAACGAAACTCGTGTATGCTACGGATTCCAAACGGCTATAACACATTTACTTTGAAATAAATTAAGAGCAAATGGGAATAAGCCAGTTAAAGATTATTATCACTGACATTATGAAAGCACCAAACTAAACACTTTTACTTTGGATTCAATGTTTGTTCAATACTTTGTTCCTCTTCAGTTAAATACTATAATAGCATGCGTGTATGTATATATTTTTTTATTTTATGTACGAAGGCGGCAGACGAGCAGTCCACCTGATGGTAAGTGGATACTGTCGCCCATAGACCTACGCCTATGTAAGACTTAAGACTTATTTATATTTACGCCATAGCATACGCTGCGATACATACCAATATTAGTCCAAAATAAAAAACGTTGGCACGACTCCGGATGCGCTGTCTACCATTGGAGATATAGGAATGGATTTGGAGAAAGGGTTGGGAAAATGGGGAGGGATAGGATGGGAATGGGCTCTGGCATATCTTACTCACTACCGAAACACGTACGTACATTAGGGACATAAGATGAAGTGGGAAATGCAGTACATTTCCAGGTAGACTTCTGTGAGAGAGGGGTAACGTGGCCATTCGAGCGCGCCCAGCGGCTGTTGGATTGCAGCGTGCACACTCCCCCTGAAAAAATTATGTTTATATTTCTAAACTTTATATTTTATTTATTTAATGTATATATGTTAAACATAATTATATAGTTATGTTTGTATTTACTACATTATGTATAATTATTATTATTTTGATTTAAGTATTAGTATGCAGGTATATTTGAACTAAAACTCATTAGTATTCTATTTACTTTCTGAGCCTCTGGTTGACAGCTAGAGAATGAGTTAGAATTAAGTCTGCCCAAATATTTCTGCAATACTTTTGTTGTCAATACTTTAAATATATATTTATAAAATTATTAAATATAAGGAAGATATAACTTAGAGATGTAACGTCCTTTAATCTTTGAATTCGGCTTTATAGTCACAATATTTTATAGCAAAATACTTCCATTTAAAAGTAAATAATTGAATCTGAATATTGTTTAAGACTATGGGGCCACATTTGCAAAGTAATTACTACATTGGTGTTTCATATTGCTCGGAGCAAAATCTGCAGGTTTCGGAAGCCCTTTAATGTCAACTATAGTTTCCTACTTAATCACAGTAAACCGGTTACTTTTTACCAGTACGCTTATTTTTACCAGTATGTTAAAATAAAGGGACTATTTAAAATTTGTCTGTGTCGTAGTTTTTGGAGTGTCATCAAAAGACTGCCCGAAACTCGCTGAAAAGTGACACCGCTCGACCTAGTTCACATTTCTATGTCAGAACGCGACAGCTGTGTACTACCATTTCTTTTCATATTCTGAGTTATTGCAGCGCATAAATACAGTAATTTATTATCTTTTTATCTAAAAAATTGGGCAAGTGCGTGACGGACACGCATTATAAATAGGGTTTCGAAAATTTTAAATGTCGATTTTTCTTTGATTTACTTATTCGTAGAGGTGTCCTTGATTTCTCACCGATTCGCGATCACGCGGTACCCTCCCAAAGCAACGCTCCAAGCCGAAGTCCGTTCCTTCGGCCGGTTTACCTGCTGAGCGCATTCTGCAAAAAAAAAAATGCAAATGCACTAAAAAAATGCATATTGTGGGGAAAACTAATATCTATGCTACGATACACCCTACCTAGACGACAATCCTGCATCACACATACTTGCAACCTCTCAGAGTCGATCGATCGTAGTCTAACAATATTGAGGTAGATCGCCAGCAGTTCAAGTTTGAGCACCCCTGCCCTAAAGGCTCTTGAAAGGCCATTAGGGCCACAAGAATTTAGCCATTCCAAAAAAAAAAATACGTCCTTTTCTCTTGAAAGAGAGAAAATATGCTCTGACGATTTTTTTTAACATAACAAACAACTGAGCGCGTCTAATATACTGCGGTATAGTCCTCGCAAAACTTCTTGGGATTTGATTTTGAATGGGCGTCAACAGTCTGCGCATGTCCCTCAATTTCAAACAATACTCAATAAGACGAGTGCGTGAGTAGGAAGTTATTGTCGCGTCTCGCTCGAACTTGTATTGTAAATACCCCCTCCATCGCATTCCAGCCCGCACCACCAAACGGACCTAAAAATAAGCTACTGCGCAGGTTTGTCACGTGATGTTGCCAGAGCCCAAGTAGTTTTGCGTTATTTATAACTTATTCTATAGACTAATTAAATGAACTGTAAAAGATTGAGAGTAGAAGTTTAAAATATGAATGGAAGTATTAAGAAGAAGTTTATGTGAAGAGAACAAGGTGGTTGAAAACGTTATTTTAAATAGTTAGGGGTTTTAGAATGAAACAAGACACAATAAATAAGTGAAAGTGAGTATTCCTGCGAAAGCAAATTGGAAACCAACAGAGCCGAGTACGAATTTCGAAAATGTAGTCATATTTACGCAATTCAAATATGAACTGGCTGAGATTTTGGAGACGCTCAAGTTTATTGTATTCTACGGCATGAATCTAATATTTTCATTGTGTAAGAAATTTTATAACGTGTATATATATTTATTTCTTGGTCTAATTTTAAGTAGTGTATTAATAATTGTAGAAATGTATTATGTTTGTAGTTACTGCGCTGTGGCCTGTGACAGAATAACGAAAACGCCCCAACATGCGGAGATTATAAATTATATAAACTACGGAACCCTAAAAACCTGGACTTGAAATAAAAATTTCCGCGCGCAATCACCAGATATCTTTCTATTGGTGCTGGGACAAAAAAGCAGTAATTTTAATGGCCCTCCCCGCAGCACTGGACGGGAACAAAGGGACCCCAATTTTGTCGACGTCCTGGAAGTAAATTGGTTAGTTTTTTTTGTGTGGAAATTGTAGTGGAGCGTTGAGTTTGGAAGCAATACAAAGACGTACTCGTATTTAGTAGTTCATCTCTACAAAATGCTCGTCACGCACACAGAAAGGATGTCACGCACACGGCGTAGAAGTCTCCACGAAGCATCGCATTTGTGAGTGGTACCTACTCGTACCACAGAACTGCGATTTCATACATACCGTGGTGATGGTACCTATTCTACTTGACAGTGTCCAAAAAGACAATGATCTTTTGTTTTAAAAATATTTAAAACTCCACAAATACAATTAAATTTAAATTTTAAATACAAAAACTGTTAACAAATAAATGCCACTCAAACATAAACATCTTATGCAACTAACTTGTTTTCTAACTGATCTACATCGAGGCGTCATCGCTGACAACTATAGATGTGCTAAACAGCCTGTAATCGCCCTGCTGCCTGTTTGTTGTACTGCGTTGTAGCGTAGCCGAGTTCGGAGCTTCACAATAGCTCAGTCATTAGTTGTTCGCGAGTTAAGGACATTCAGAACGAGTGCCGTCGGGCCGACAATAAACTCTTAATGCCTGTTCTGTCTTTTACGGCTACGGTTCGAAAGTTGGTTAACGACTTAATAGTAGTTATAAGGACGCTTCAAAATGTAAAGGCTATTGTCGCAACTGTGAAGACGGTTTGGACATTGGAATGTGTTTCTTTGATAATTGAAAGTATGATTTTGATTGAAGTATAGGTGAAGCTTAAAAGCAAGAAAGAGGTCGTGAGATCGACTCTCATCACGCGTGATTGGATGTACGGATTTTTCAATTATCATCACCTCGATAGTAAAGGAAATCGTCGTGAGGACGAAGAAATCAAAAAATGTAAACCGCTGAACTGAATTGAAAATTGTTGCTTCAAATAGGTTATGATTACAAGAGTATAGTTTAGTGTAATAAGTGTAAATATATCTATTTATAAAATCAGTTTCTGTGACTAGGTAGTTAGGCTTGCTAGACCGTAGGTCTCACAAAATGCTACCGCATCATCTCCAAATCATCGGAATTAAAAAAGTCTGGAGAATGTTATCCATCAATCCGTACTGGGGCCGCTTGGTTAATTGTAGAACGAAACGCTCTAGTTATTTACTTTAATTTTAAGCGAGAACTGCTTGTATTTATTTAATACAAAATGTATCCAAAATTTCTTATGTTGTTAGTGACATTTTGTCGCACAATATACCGTCACCTTCTCAGACACATCCCACCTTTTACACACGAGATTGTAATGTGCTGTCAATCATTTCACCCAGAAGCAAAAAGGATTGACGGCAACGCCGCACCTTTGAGAAGCATATCTTTGTAGTACTATGTAAAATGACGCATGTGAATGGAGTATTTTTAATGTAACAACTGCATATTCTAATTCAGCAGCTTTTTGGGTGTTTAACATACGACATAAATCTCAAACCTTCTATGATATGAGGATTTCGAAGAAATAAGAAGGAATCTCCCTAAAAGGAAATGAGTAAATGAGACGTTAGTGGAAATCTCCAAAATTAATCGTGGTTGAAACAATTACCGACATTGTCTGACACTGTTTCCTTTTATACAAACGGTTATAAATCATGACTTGTCATTGTCTGAGGCTAACCGCCCACGGGGACACAAATATAAGTTGATTTTTTGTGTAAATTTAGACCTGTGCTTTAGACAAGACTTTGTCACTTTCATACCATCAGCTAATGTCTCTCCCAAGGCTCGCCACCACACATGGTCTTTCGCTCTTCTCGTCCAACCATCACTGGCGCACTTCTTCAAGTCGTCGGTCTATCCCTTCGGAGGGCGTCCCACACTGGGCCTCCCCGTACGCGGTCTCCGTTCAAGAACTCGTCTACCAAGTCTTGCGGCAGATATGGCCTGAACATTGCCACTTTAACTCACTAATTCTGATACTACAGCTTTCTCAAATTAGGTTCAAATATTTTTTTGTCCAATTTTACACAAGGTTTCGGTACTTTTCATGTGCTGTTATCAACAACTTACTCAAATTAGAGCGCTTTAATTAATGATATTTGTGACAACTTTACAGATAAACTAACTACCAAAATTACACGGGCGGTTTAGAATCTCTCAGCATTCGGAGAGACGTTGCGTCTCTCTGTGTGTTCTACCGCCTGTACAATGGGGAATGCTCTGAAGAATTGTTTAATATAATTCCCACCTCGGGTTTCTACAACCGCACCTCCCGTTACAGAAGTGCGCTCCATCCGCATTTCCTCGATACGGAGGTGTCGCGCACTGTTCGGTCCAAAAATCATTTTATACCGCGAACCCGTAGGCTGTGGAACGAAATGCCTCAAGAGGTCTTTCCATTATGCTACGATATGGGGTTCGTCAAGAGAGCTGTGAATAGGATTTTGCAAGGTCGACGGAGCGCTCCCATACCCTCTGGTGTTGCAGGTGTCCATGGGCGGCGGTAACACTTACCATCACGTGGGACCGCTTGCTCGTCCGCCCACTAGTCTATAAAAAAAAAACACTGTGATCGTAATCCTATTGGAATTTATTGTGAGTTATAATGGAGTGTGTGCTTGATGGCAATCTCACTCACGATCCAGATTTGCTTTGATGTAAATCTGTAAAATGCCCCTGCATTATTTTGTTGATAAAGTGCTTTGGGATTAAGGCCTTTTATTAATAAAAAATGCTTCATTGTCACGCTAGATTTTGATGTCATTAGTAATGACTCATTACATAGGTAATAATGCTGTGGGACCTTTTTCAACGAGAATAGCAGGACCGTAGAATCGTAACCAGTCATTTTATCGCCCATCGTTAATGATGCCTGATATTGGACAAACGGGTTGAGGAGTCCACACTTTTAGAGGTGGTATAGTCAGGGCTTGTGATAGCAGCTTTGTTATCAACACCTACGGAAAGAGATGGGATGGTGTTATTCTAACGTCCGCCAACATCGTACGGCCAAGAGAGTGAACGACTAGATTGTAATTGCATTGTAAACCGCCTAACGCAACAATGTGTAGCGAAATAATGATCTAGAAATTACAATGATTACGTGATGCTCCGTTCCAAAGTGAGGTTCCGTCTGTACCTTCATGTAAGCCTTTATACAGTTGGGTGACGTCAAATCCCCCACAGGATCCCGTCAATGTCGCCGGGCGGCTTATTAGCTTCTTTTGTTCACTTTCAACATTTATTTTTCCACCCGATTGCGGGCCATCAAAGAGGGAACAGTGACTTGAAGCAGTGATTTTAAGTGAGCAACGTGATATCAAAAGGTTTTGGAACAGATTTTTTTCGACAGATTAGGTTATTGACTATTTTTTGTTCAGTACTTTTAAGGTACCACACTAAAACTACTAAAGTTTAATGTTCTCCCCGCACCACCTCAATTTTTCCGTGGGTTATTCATTACGTATTGAACAATGTTTTTGCTCAAAGAGACAATAAATATTTTAATGACTTTTTTCATTTAAAGATAAGACATTGGCACTGTTATTAGATTGGATACTGAAATACACAACAGTGATAACCTCGTTAAAATCCATCCAGTAGTTTTGCGTAATTGTATTAATAGGCATTTTCTTATTTTTCTCTATAACTCAACTTACTTGTGTGATATGAATATGACACCTACACCAGTTTTCCTTCTGGACACTTAGCTATACATCAGTGGAGACCCGATCGAAATCTGTTCAGTAGTTTTTACGTGATACTCAAACAAACGGATGTCCTAACAAAAATTCTAAAAACTACTGTTTTGTATTCTGCAGCTTTAGCTTCTAAAGAGATTCTATAATTTTATTTGTTTCTACATTAAATCAACTTACAGACTCGACCCTTTTACTGTTTTATTGTATGTAGTTATAATAAATATTAGATAGGTAACTTTTTCTGCTGTTAAGGTCCTCATTAACGTAGCGTGAAGTAAAACTCCATTTGTATTCAGGACAATAGCCTGTGTAACAGTAAGCACCCCAACAAAATTCGTTCAGGGGATTCAACGCGACTCGAAACAAACAATACGCAATAAATTCTCTTTACATAGAAATAAAGAAAGTAATAAAGAAGTAGGCACATAGAAATAGAAATAATCAGCTTATGTGTTAGACTTACGGCCGTGTGAAGTCTTCCAGCTGTAGAATAGTACCACCCCATTTCTTGCCGTGGGTATCGTAAAAGGCGGCTTAAGAATAATAAAGTCGCTGTCACAAACCCAGAGGAACTTCTAAAGGACCGGACTCGCTATCCCGCTCGTCCAACGTGGCGCTTTAAGGCCATATATCAGTGGACATAGGTCCAGCAGTAGACGATAAAATGGTTGGAGACGGTGATTGTACTTGAATAGAGTCGCCGGTAGTTTCTAGATGAGTAGAAGAATGTGTTTGTTCATGCGAGAGGCCTATATCTAACACTGGACAGACACAAGTGAATAAGTATTGCTTATTTATAGAATCGATGGCAGACGATCAGGCGGGCCACATGATGGCATGTGTATTAAGTAACACATGTGGTGAGTATACTACCATAGCATCTACTGTTGGATATAGGCCTCTCCTTAGGACTGCCACCATACACGGTCTACAGCTCTTCTTATCCAGCCACTACCGGCGATTTTCTTCAAGTCATCAGTCCATATGGCCGGGGGAGTGGTGGGGGGGGGGGGGGGCGTCCCACGCTACGTTTCCCGGGTAGGTACGTGGTCTCCATTCGAGGACTCATCCTCCCCCTCGGATATCGGTCCTGCGGCTTGTAATATGGCCTGCCCATTGAATAACAGTATTATTAATATTAATTGAATCTTCCGGGCTACTTGGCCGAGGTCTTCTGGAATCTCTTCTCTTTCTTCCAAACGTTGCAACGTTGCGCTCGAGAAGCCGAAGAGATAACATCTCTCCGAAAGTGAACGCAGTCGCCACTGAAGATGTCAACCGCAGTCGTTGACGAAACGTTTGGAAGAAAGAGAAGAGATTCCAGAAGACCTCGGCCAAGTAGCCCGGAAGATTCAATTAATATGGACACCGGCCGAGAAAGCCTACACTCCACTAGTATTCTTAATGTTACTAAATTAATTAACTCTAAAACAAATATGTAGCACACTTTATAATTTAAAACGTAATTTTGATATTTATTAGGTTTCTAAGCCTTTACGAAGCCCCGAGCATGGCACATAATAATAAATCAATACAGACACAGCCCTTTAGAATTCCCATATAATAAGACATGTAGATTACAGTGTATTTATATATTCTAATAATATAATACAGGATATTAAACGTGTCCTATGTATCAAAGGCTTTTATATAATCCCCGAATATGAATAGTGTTTGTGGCTTAGTGAATTCAATAGCTTTAACACGTGGGTAGATCCGGGTTGTACGTATACGTGTAGTCACGCACACAAGTGCTGCTAGTGTAGCTACGATATTCGGCTGCCCTATATCATAACCTAGTAAGTAGTTTTAACAAATTCTACGGAAAAATGCAGAAACGTTCAAAAAAGGTAAATTAAAACAAAAGAAGCTAAAATAAAAATTTGATCGTTCTTATATTATATACTTACAACATGATAAATATATCTCGCTTAAAATATTATAGATATCCGATATATTACCCACTTGCTTTATTATTTCTTAGTGATTTATGAGCATCAAATGATTCATTTATTATTATTAAATATCGATGTATTCATATCTCCATAGATACAGAAGACTGAAATAATATGGACCTTGGTACGACTAATTGGCCCAGTTAGTAGTGCCCCTACCTGTTGTGCAAAAGGTCCCGGGTTCGATTCCCGGTCGGACATTCATTTGTTTAAAGACAGGTGTCTGTTAGGGTATGGGTGTTGCACGTGTTGTGTGTGTCTCTGGTGTCCACAACACATGGAATCCTAGCGTGGGCTATTGAGTGTGACGTTATTTAAAAAAAATAACACACAAAGAAATGAAAAAAACTTTGTTCGTCATAATATTGTCAAAATAACTTTTCTCTAAATTTGTTCCTTACTAGATTTTGATGTAGGGCAGTCGTATTATTACTAGTATTGTGACGTTTTTGTGACATCTAAGAAATTAAGCTTATTGTAGGTTCTAGTTTCCCAGATAGTAAGAGTTTAGTAAAATCTAATAAAATGCTATATATAAAAACACATGTCTTTATATATATATACTCGTATATATAAATATATATATATATAGATAAAGGCGGCAGACGAGCATACAGTCCACCTGATGGTAAGTAGATACTGTCGTCCATAAACTTCCGCGATATATGCCGACATCAGTCCAGAATGACAAACGTTGGCACGCTCCCTGATGCGTTGCTCACCTTTGGAGATTAAGGATTGGATTGGAAAAATGGGGAGGGATAGGATGGGGATGGCAATGGGCTCTGGCATATTTCACTCACTTCCGAAACACGTACGTACATTGGGGAAACGATAATGTGTTAAATGCAGTACATTTCAAGATAGTCTTCTGTGAGAGAGGGGTAACGTGGCCAGTCGAGTGCGCCCAGCGGCTGTTGGAATGCAGCATGCACTCTCCCCCTATCGCTATATTCTATCGCCTTTATAATGGGAAATGTTCTGAAGAGCTGTTTAATTTGATGCCAACTTTGGGTTTTTATCATCGTCGTGCGGTTCATCCGCACTTCCTTGACATAGAGTCGCCGCGTACTGTGCGGTTAAATAGACACTTTATACCGCGAAGCCGATAGTTGTGGAATGAACTGCCAGGTGAGGTTACGCTACGACATGGGGCTCTTCAAAAGAGCTGTGAACGGGACCCTGCAAGGTCGGGTGCACCCGCAAGCCCCCGGTGTTACAGGTGACACCAGCGGTGATCATTGACCCGCCCGCTTGTCTGATACCTATTCTGTACAAAAGAGAAAGATACAGATACTACAGATATTTTTTTAAATTCTACATGCAGTATACAGGTTTCCTTGTGATGTTTTCCTTCACCACCGCGCTAGTGATAATTTAAAAAAATCTGAACCTAATTAGAAACTCAATAGTCCCCACATACGGGCCAACGATTTGAACTCACGACCTCGCGAATAAGAATAGATAATGAATACCTCTACTCTATTTTAATACCTATAGCTAATAATAATAACACATTTTTCAAAAAGGTACAGAACAATTCTACAATAGCGCTGCCTGTTGGCAATATTTTCTAAAATCGCATTTGTGTTCTTTGAATCGATTTTTCAATTCCATTGTGAAGCATCGGTCGTAGAAATGAATAAGTTGGTGAAATATTACTTACGACAATGCCGCGTGCACGCTGAGTACAAAAAAAAAACAGTGGAACAGTCATTTTGAAAATAAATGTGAATGTACAGACCTTATTGTCGGTACAGACTAATTGACTTTGATTAATATTTTCTAGTTTAAGATTAAAGATTCCATTTAAATAGAAACGTGTTGTAACCTCTGATTTGTAAGATGAATCAACGAAAAATTATCTATGTTATTATTTAAGATTTCACTAAATTCTCAACGTCTGGGAAACTAGAGCCGACAACAAGGTATAGACACAACATTATGGAATATTCTCTTCAGAACATTCCACATTACAAGGCGGTAGTAAATGCAGAGAGACGCAATATCTCTTGCTGAGCGATGTTAAACCGCCTGTGAGAGTGGGGTCGTTGACAATTTGGACAGCATGCCATTGAATGGAGCCAAAAGGGTGTATCAACATATACCAGTGCAGAGGCGCGAGCAGTACTCCGTGTGTGGTCTAACTTGAGTCTAACTTGAGCTTTATTATAAAACAGAGTGAAATATAACTTAAAATATTAGTTAGTACATAAAACTGTTCTGTATATAAAATATTTCTTTGTACAAATCAAGAAGATCTATTATTGGCTATTCTATAGAATGTAAGCTAGAATATATGTATGAATTATATTATATGAACCATCTGCTAAAGGAATAAATAAATGTAACACGTTTACATTTTATTAAACAAAACTGTTCACATTTATCAAGCTTGTTTAATTGACATTATAAATGCAACAGTCAGTTTCTTTGTAATCACATTTAACACATAAATAACATTATAGTCAAGACAAACCGGGAACCAACGGTACATGAAAAAAAGATTTATCTGTATTTAAAAAGATAACTTACGTGATCGCATCACAAAGCAGCGTACACCCTAAAATTTGGCAAGTTTCACAGCCCTCAAAAAGTGAATAAAAATAAAAAAAGGTTCGGAAATGAAAAGGGTCAATTTAATCTCAGCAGAAGCCCCGCAGGAATACCGTGGTCGCAAACTGCGTTCCACGACTGAAAAAATCAATAAGGAATTATTATTGAAACCGTCGACAAAGTGGCAGGATCGAGAATTCATTTCCTTGACGACTTGAAAGAAAACACAAGGTATTATACCGGGGTGAAGTTTGCTGTCTGATTGTTTTTTTTTTCTTTGCATATTATTATAGGATGTCCCAGATTGTGCGCCGGATTTAAATTTCGCGCCATTTTATTGTTGAGTGGTTGGCAACTTTGATTTGTTTATGGATGTCACATATGACAGTTGCAATTAGTGAACATGGAACGCTACACGAAAGAGCAACGCAGTATGAATTTTAGAGCAGTATGAAGTGGACCATCATTTTGGCTAAAAAATCATCTTTAATGACGAGGCCCATTTCCATCTTGACGAATACGTCAGTAAGTAAAATTGTCGTATCTGGGGCTTGAAGAATCCTCATGAGATTCATGAAAAACGGATGCATCCTCAAAGAGTTACAGTTTGGTGCGGCTTTTGTTTCGGCGGGATCATTTTAGAACTATTTTTTTTAGTGATCGGTATTTAGGTAGGCATAGAGAGGTATCGGAACATACTACAGGAGTTTTTTTGGCACCAATTGGAAGATATGGACCTTGGTCAACTGTGGTTCCAACAGGACGGTGCCACAAGTCACACAGCCAGAGAAACAAGTACTTTATTACTGCCAAGTACTAAACAAGTACTACCAGTGTCAAGTTTTCTTCGTAATAGTCAAAACATTTTAAAACACACTTTGTCAATGTTCCTTCACGTCGGAGCAAATCAAGAATCGCTCAGAAAAGTGATAGTAGGTTTACTGGGGACAGTTGGTTTTTTTTTCGGAATGGCTAAATTCTTGTGGCCCTAGTGGCCTTTCAAGAGTCACTGGTGGTATTTAATTTAGGGCCAGCGCAGAAGGCGCTCAGCCAGGAACAAAATATGTGTTGCAACGAGCCTAAGGGCTCCCCAGCCGGTAAACCGGCGGAAGGAACAGGCCTCCGCTTAAGGCGTTGCATTGGGGGAATACCGCGGGATCGAGAGTCGGTGAGAAGCGCCCAGGCACGTGCCGATACCTGGTAAAAGTGTTGGCTGAGAGCCGGTGTGTGTTGACGGTGTAACGAGGGGGACGTACACGTCTCCACCAGCGGGGACGATGTATCTGTGAAGTCTGTGAGTGTGGTGTAAGAATCGCATTGGTAGCAGTAATTGGTCGTCAGGGTCGTCTAAGACGTGCTGTGGAAGACGGTAGCGGGGACATAGGCATAGACATGACTTCTATCTGGGACATAGGCGAGGGAGGTAACGATCAGGGGGTTCGGATGATGTGGAATCGAGTCATAGTAACGTCGGGCGGTGTCTTTCAAGTATTTGACTATGGAGGGAAGTTCTAAGTCTTTATGGAGGTCGACATTGCGTGAGTACCATGGGGCAGCCACGGCCTTACGCACGAATCTATTTTGGAGGGTTTGGAGAATTTTAATGTTGGAGGGAGCTGACTGTGCGAACACAACGCTAGCGTAGGTCATTATAGATGGGACGAGCGTTTTGTATAATGTCAACTTATTTCTAAGCGACATTTTACTTCTCCCAGACAGAGTTGGATTCCTTAGCAGCACACGCAAAATGCAGTCTCATGTGTTTGTTTGATTATCATAAACATTATGCAAAAACACTGGGCGGTTTGAAGTTTAATAAACTATCACTATTAACCCACAAAACTCACAATACACAATTTTTACATTAATCAAGCAAAAAGTCCAAACCGATTAGGTTTTATTGGGATCATTTCTTACTTTTAAATTTTTTATTACTTTTTTACTTTTTACTTACCAACATAGCGATATATAATCTTTTTTTATAGAAAAAAAGTCGGCAGATGAGCATACAATCCTCCCCATAAGTGTATACTGTAAGTAAGTGGATACTGTCGTCCATATACATCTGCGATACATGCCAACATTAGTCCAAACGGACAAATGTTGGCGCGCCCCCGAATGCGCTGCCCACCTTTAAGGAATGAATTGGGAGAAAGTGTTGGGAAAATGGGGAGGGATAGGATGTGATGGGACTGGGCTCTGACATATCTCACTCACTGTCGAAACACATACGTACATTAGGGAAATACGATAAAGTAGGAAATGCAGTACATTTCAAGGTAGTCTTCTGTGAGTAGAGTAACTGAGTAGAGTAGAGTAGAGAGGAGTAACTTGGCCATTATATACTCTATGCTGAGCTATTTCACATGGAGATCTTCAATAGAGTTGTGATTAATATCCTGCTAGGTTAGGCGCACTCGCAACCTCCGGTAGGATCATATAATCTGTGTTCAGTGATGTAGGTGTCCATGGCCGTCCCACACTTAAGGATCATTTACACAAGGAGAGTTTCTCGAATGGTTCGGGCGAGAAAATTGTATACAATTATCTTACGCGATTAAACTACGTACAATTCTCACCTACAACTGTTCATGTGATGATAAAAACTCTATGATAACAGGGATATCAGTGATCAGATGACAGTTGTTTATACTAGCTTTTGGCCGATGTTCGAGAAAATCTTCTTGTGTAAATGAGCCATTATACTCTCAAATAAAAGATTTGAAAATATTCCTAAGAGTAACAGAACCTACTTCCATCGTTACTCTGCTTTTTGCTTTTAACATTTGGCGCGACCAAGTACTCTCCAAGATTCTTTTCATAGGCAACCTCTTCAGCGTCTCGAACGATTGTAAGGGCATTGGGTGACCACTTGCCTTCAAGTTTTATGTGTAAAAAAATGTTATTTACCGCGAACCCGTATGCTGTAGAACAAACTCCCGCAAGAGGTCTTTCCGTTGCTCTACAATATGGTGTTCTTCAAAAAAGCTGTTAATAAGATTTTGCATGGTCGACGGCGTACCCTCATAGCTCCAGGTGTTGCAGGTGTCCATGGGCGATAGTTGCCACTTACCATCACGTGGGCCGCTTGCCTGTCCGCCTCCTTTCCTATAAAAAAGCCCTATAAATAATATTGTGTTACGACTATTCATTTATACGGTACAAGTCGAGTAGGCAAACCGTGTCATGGTAAGCGGATACTGCCGGCTATGGACACCCGCAATACATGCTCATATAAGTCAAATGGTTGGCACATCGTTGTGGTGCTAGTGTACATGAATGGTTGGCGTGCTAGTGTTACATGAATAGGATAAAGTGGGAAATACAGTACATTTTACGGTAGTATTCTGTGAGGGGTTGCCAGTTGCCACTCCACGCTGCCAGTGGAGTGCGCTAGTGGGAATGCAACCCTAGTCATATACTTCGCACTCGATATGGCACAGCGCTTCACTTGCTAATGGAGTTTGCATCCGTGTGCAACTACTGTTGTATTTTTACTATGCCAACTCTGCCACTAGTCACTATTGCAATAAATAAATACCTTAGTTTAGATTACATAGGTGGTTATGGTATTGAATTAGTGACCAAAGTGGTTTGAACGCGACGAACGGTCCAGTTTCAAAGCAGGATGTTTCGTGTTACCCTATCGAGTTGCCCGCTATCGATGTATCCAGTAATTCGATATCATTACCATGGAAAGACACTTGGTGCATTAATAACAACCTGCCACGGTGGCTCGTTAAAGCGTAACTATACGTATGCCTGTTGGGATTAGTTCGTCGCTTGACAAAGACATTTCTTGCAACGGATTTCATATTTTATTGTTTGGCAATTAAGAAACATTGCAGCGTGTAGGCCATTTGTCGGCCGGCTTTGGAATACCCCCCCCCTCTCCATCTCCTCCCATGGGAGTCGTAAAAGGCGACTAAGGCATAACTACACCACTACACCACCTGTTAAAGAGTGGGCACGTATAGTGTAGATAATTAAGTGTCCATTTCTGTACTCATATTCTAAGTATGCTCTACATTTATTATATAGTAGTCCCATTACAATTCTCTGATGTCAATCAGATAATCAATCAATCAATCAACACTTGTGTGTAGTATTAAAGTGGGTCGCAGCACCGCTGTCATCGCTCGGGGAATACTACGGAACACATTAGACTGCGATTCTAGGAAGCCTGTTTCACAATAGAACAGGCGCAGTGTTACGTAGAATACAATCTTTATTTTTCTATTTTGTTGTACACTTCATAAAAATCCACAGCAAACTACTTATGCTTAGTCGCTAAATAATGTTTCTCCACGAATAGATTACGCGCACTCCTCAAACGGATTTTTTATTATGTTTACAAACTTTTTATCCGACAGCGAGGAATAATGTATTTCTGTGAGTTGCGAGATAATAATAAGTGTGCCGATTAGTAACATTTCTGTTTTCTACTGTACATTGGAGGTCGAATGTGGACTTAAATCCTAATAAAGGTAAAAGTTCATTTTCAGCCCCCTGGGGGTCAATATGGACGTTTGAGTAAGTATATTTCTCTGCAGTCCATATATTTTGGGCTTATTCGTCAAAAGTATGTATTATACGAATGTTGACATATTATAATTAAAAATATGTCATATGTCAAGATAAATGTTATGATGAATTCATATTATCATTAAATATATCATTGATTGTGTAAAATCCTTTCGTCAATAATTGGCCTAATTACCCCTCTCTCACAAAAGATTACCTTCAAATGTTCTGCATTTCCCATTTTATCTAATTTTCCCAATGTACGAATGTAGATACGACTGTAGAAAGACAAACATGTCCGGCTAAAGCCGGACGCCTGACAACCCTAATCCCGTACTTTCAGAGTACCTAATTAAAAGTATTTTTTTTATTTTCCGCTATAACTCGACTTCCTTGTGTCATATGAAGATGTCACATATACCGCTTTTCCTTCTGGATACTTAGCTATACAATAGTGAAAGCCCAATCGAAATTAGTTCAGCAGTTTTTACGTGATGCTCAGTGTGATACAGACATTTTTTTATAAAAACTACTGTATTCCGTAGCTTGGGTTCCGTAGCTACTAAAGCGACAACGCCCCGATTTTTGTTTTAATTACTTCAATGTACAGACTGAACCCGTTTATTGTTTGATTATATACATATACGTTTAAATACAAGCTTTTTATAGCCATTATTTTTTATTTCAATGAGTTTGTGTCGGTTTGTAGATAGTACGATAACTGAATGTACTTGTGTGTGCACTGTGCAGCCGTTGCAATCGGAGGATACATTTGTATTTCAAAGGGCACTGAACTAGATTTATCAGTCATATTTGCTTGGGAGTGCTTGTGGGCGTGCATTTGGGTGTTCAGTAGTATTTTATGGAGTTTTTCTTAGTAGTATTTTAGAGGGATTTACTTCTGGCGAGACTTTTTTCTACTTTCAAATTTACTTGATTAAAAGCTACTTGATTAAAAGGAATAACATCTTGATTAAAAGCTACCAGATGAATCCTAAACACCAATCAGTTTCGTGATTTATATGAGTATAATATATATACACATATAGTGTGTTTGGCTATAATCTGCACAAATTTTAAAGGCAAGTAGTACGCTAATTTTTAAGATATTATTTTTAAGAAAAATGGCGGCTTACGATCGTGCAATCTCCCTGATGATAAGTGGATACGGTCGTCCATAGTCACATATGCTCCATATGTGAGTCAAAATAACCCCTTGTGAATGACAATTATTTTTATTTTTAATTCCGCGTATTACAAGGTGTGCTTGTTCAAATTGAAATATCTTTGGAAGTTGAAGTGTTATTGACGTAAAAAAATGCCATTTAATATACAAAAGTTATTATATATTACATATATCAGACAAACTATGAAGGTAACTCAAACACACATATTACTTGTTGGTATCATTTTGAAAAAAAAGCTATAAAATCAATACTAACATCAACATTTTGGGATTTGTAATTTTTTCGTTAAAATTAAAATATATTTTTTTTTAGGTTTTGTAAAACACTTAACATGAATAGCATAATAAATAATAAAATGTATGGCAACTAGAAATTATGAGCAGAATCGGGCTTCATCAGAATCCATTGTTTTGTTCTTCGGGACAAGTTCGGACACAGCCTTTGTATACAGATTGTTCGAACTCTTCGCTATAGTTGATTCATGCTAACATCAGTCGTTTATACCGCCTCACTGTAGGGCATAAACCTCCTCTCTGAGATAATGAGATATGACTGTTACACTATATCAGACAGAAATGATTTTGCCATTGTATAAATACAATGTGTAAACCATTTTATTTCAACCTAACACAATTATAATAATTAATGTAATGTCGATGTCGAATGTAGATAATAGCTATGTATGTGTGGGTGTGTGAGGGTGTATGTCAGTGAGCTCACTGAGATCAGAGCACGGAGAGCATGCCGTGTCGAATTACATCGGATGCAGCCAGCCGCCACAAACGGCGCAGACCGATATAAAATCAACTGACAGTCTCTCTCTCAAATTACGCTGGGATCGTAATATATGGGCCTCTTTGCAAAAATGGGTCCAGAACTTAGCGTCTAGTTTCTGCGATATTCACAATAATTCTGAAGTTCGGTGAAAAAAATACATTTCTTGATGTTAATTGTATGTATATGTATACATACATGTCACATACTTACATTCATGTCACATTCCTAACTCACATATTTTAGACAGTGAGGTTTAGTGAAAAGGTATCAGCCATCAGTACGCCTAATTCATTATTGACAAAAATATGATTGATTTGATATAATTTATACTAAATCATTATTAGAATTAGCATCTCTACTATGTCTAACATTTGCGTAAAAACTTATAACAGTTTTGCCATCTGACTGTCATTTACCTATTGACACACAACATCGGGAAACATTTAACAATTTCATTCACTTATTTATTTAATATTAAATAAGTGGTACATTCACATATATGTCATTAACATTTGCTTACAAACATAAAAATAACGAACAATTAATTGAAAACTGAAAATTGAAAGGGGGAGAGTGCACGGGAGGGGGAAAGTGCACGATGCAATCCAACAGCCGCTGGACGCGCTCGACTGGCCACGTTACCCTACTCTCACAGAAGAACCTTGAAATATACTGCATTTCCCACTTTACCATATTTCCTTAATGTACGTACGTGTTTCGGTAGTGAGTGAGATGTGCCAAAGCCCATTCCCATCCTATCCCTTCCCATTTTCCCAACACTTTCTCCAAATCCATTCCTATATCTTCAAAGGTAGGCAGCGCAGCCGGGGTCGTGCCAACGTTTGTCATTTTGGACTAACGTTGGCATGTATCGCGGATGTCTATGGGCGACAGTATCCACTTACCATCAGGTGCACTGTATGCTCGTCTGCCGCCTTCGTCTATAAAAAAAATAGTTACAAAATAGTGCCCACACACCATGTTTGAATACATACATCATAATTGAGTTATCGGCCTGTCTTCTTATTTTCTATTGCAGTAAGTCAGACAGGCTCGTCTCCGCCCTCCCCTGCAGCACTCTCCCGCCCCGCCCTCCGTACCCCCTTTCACTTGCCTCCGGCGTAGCGTGAGCATTGAACAACATCCAGCTGATATTACTATGCGCCGCAAGTACTCTCCCGGAAGATTAGGCCACATTAAACCGGACCAGTCCATTGTATTATAGACCTTAGGTCCATAGAATTCAAAGTGCTCATGCATGTACGATAAAGTGGGCTTTATTATACGTAGCATTATAAAATTATGGTAGAAGTAATTCGCTCAAATAATAGCTGTTTCGAATTGAAGCCTAGTTTATTATTGTCGAATTGTCAGGAAATTTTTGTTAAACGTCACAAACGTCGAACTTTGTCCAAACGTCGATCGTCCATTAGGTTTTTTTTTTCGATGACTAAAACCGACGTTTCTGACCGTTAGGTTAGGTTTCCGAGTTAATTTACATGAAATGTTAGGTATATTTTTGTAAAATAAGTATTTTTTTAGGTTAGTTAATTTAAAAGTATGTACTTAGGTACTTTCTTTTCAAAATTAATATAAACACTAAAAATATTTTTTGCAAACAATACGCAAAACTTTCTACGGGAATTTATCTAACACAACTTGCATACTTTTCCTAATTGTAATTAAGAGCGATGTTATTAATGGAATCCCTAATGTCTTATCGACTGTTGTGTATTCCCGTAGTACCTAAATATTTTGTTGTTACACACATATTCGTGATTAGGGCATGCCATATTCGCCCAATGTCATTATTCAAGTTTTTCGAATACCGTGGCTCATATTATTCCAAGATTTTCAGATTTTTTTAAAGAAAACCAACAAGTGCGCCCCTATTATCTGATCTTCATTTAAGAAATTCACAAATTAACATAAAAATGTTAAGCTTACCACTCTAAGAAACAAAATAAACTTCTAATATAGCCAACAATCTTATATTTTACTAATTCTGCAGTATGACAGGTCTAACAGTCTCTTATTATAACACAAAAACATCCAAGAAAACTTTAAGTAGGTAATTAAGTAAGTAAGGAACAAAATACATTTTTAATAATAAACAATCGTATCCTATCTTTTAAAACATCTGCAGTTTGACTGTTTGACAGTCTGTTACTGTAACAAAACAACATTCAAGAAAACTTAGATGAATAGAAACTAAACCTTATACAAATACTATTAATTCTCACTGTTACTGTAGTCGACATCTCGTGCAAGATATTAGAAACAAAAATGGTATCAACAGATTCCTTAGAATTTAATAAATAGTAACATTACCAAAAATATTTTCAGTTATTATTGTTTAAATAATTAAATCTCAAAAAACTCGAGGCGTCTAATGTTACGTTGTTAAACGAACAGCGCAAATGACAGCAAAACATTCTATTGACAGAAAACACCCTCTCGGGTTCGGCACTTTAGTTCAGGTTCGAGATTCAAAAATTATAGGCCTGTAACAGATGGATTGGTTTAAGTCCACCCCTATCGTATTATGCCATTTCAACTTTCAATATTGTCTCTAAATCACTATTTTGTATTAATCTTCTTGGCGAAGTAATCACAAGTATAGTGGAGTTTCTCGGCCGGTGTTCATATTAATTGAATCTTCCGGGATACTTGGCCGAGGTCTTCTGGAATCTCTTCTCTTTTTTACAAACGTTTCGTCAACAATTGCGGTTGACATCTTCAGTGGCGATTGCGTTCACTTTCGGAGAGATGTTATCTTTTCGGCTTCTCGAGTTGCGGTTGCGAGTTGGAAAAAAGAGAAGAGATTCCAGAAGACCTCGGCCAAGTAGCCCGGAAGATTCAATTAATATAATCACAAGTATCTTTCAAGGATTTTAGGACTTTAACTGTTCTTTAATGCTCATTGCAACACGCAACGTCTTTTAATGACTACTTATTTCTACCAACGCTACGTCATCTTCTTCGCCATGTTCGGCTTCTCCTGAACCACATTCACCAGCACCACAAACCAAAACCACAAGTCCAAAATATTAATATATAAGTAAAAAAATAAAAAAAAAAGCTTTATTTTCACTATCTACTTCGAGGAACTAAAAAATAGTAATATACGAATATACGGACGTTATTCGGATAACTCGAATACCTAAGCTTGTTGTATTCGAATAGTAAACAGATCCTAAGTTAGAACGCCGGCTTGTTCCGCTAAGTTTCTATTTAAGTAAGTACTTAAGTAAGTGCGAGGAGACCCGCGCGTCCGAGAATTCAAAAAGATGTGTGGCAAGGCTAATCTATAGATGCGTAATGCGCCCACGAGTGCACAATGACAATATACGCGTTTGTGATTAAGGCCTTTGTAATCTTGTAGTGGGAGGTTGGTTATACAGGTATATAGGCTGATATCTAAATTCAATAAGAAGGAAAGAATGGAAATATTTATACGAATATATAGAAACACCATATTAAACCAATTCAAAAGATGGTAATTAGTAAGATGGTATCTGTCGTGCTCTTGTCTCGTGCACGTCAGATTTGCCGTAATTGGCGAGTAAAAATAAATAAAAAAATATTATAAAACATTAGTCAATAAATATATTATCAATACATTTCAAATAATAAAGAAAATTTAACATTAAAACGCGAAGAAAATATAGCGTGATGTACTAGTGTGTCGACGAAACGGTGTGTCAGCATAAATGCTGCGATACCAATGCTGTGACCCACAGCGCTGGTTTTCGGCTACAGCCGGTTTCGATGCTTAGGGTGACTCATGGACAATCTGATCACGGACAATTATCTAATTGACGACCGATTAGCCCCGTTACGTACTCATTTGTTTAAACACAAAATTGAATGTTTGTTCGGGTCTGGGTGGTGGACTGGACCCACAATACAAGGAATCTTAGTGTGGGACATTCAGTGTGGTGTTATCGATCTTTGGTAAAGCTTAATCTGTATACCACTTATTAATTTTCTTTTAAGCCTTGTCTTTTAATTGAATGTTTAAAATGACGTTTATGTCGAGTTGACGTCAGATGACATTCTTCGCGTTAAAATAATATTATGCTAACGTCATTATTCATAATCTGAACGAAATCCCGTCTATATTGCGTCTAGATTTATTCTGCAATTCTTAGAAAAATACACACTTGGCATTATGATGACATCAGGGTAAAATGCCCAAAAGTCTGAATTTTTCTTATATTAATTTAAAATCAACCTAACCTAACTTTTTGGATAAAATCAAGAGAACAACCATTATTTAAAATCAATTTGTAAATTTTTAATTTCATAATATAATGATTTCGTTAAAAATTTACTAAATGCATTTTATTTTTAGGAGGAGAGTGTTTTTATTCATATAGTTTAACATTTCTATTCCTTAATATTTTCCTTGTGTTATTATGATGACTGAGCATAGACGAGTAGGTAGTGAAAGTGATTGTATCTGTGCCTGCTGCATACTTCAATGCCTGCTGCCTAGTTTCATGGTTGTTAAGAATCGATCTAGGTTCACCAAAATACGTAATCAATTTTCAGTACTCGTAGACACAAAAGAGAGATGATTTAACAAAAGAGAGAGCTTAATTGATTTTTGTGTCAGACTTATCCACATGAATGAGCACGTCAAATCACTAAAAGTTCACTGAGGAATGTCGGGATCAAATTTTCTGTTTACGTCAATCTCAACTGTCAAGTCTGTCAACCGATAATAAGTGATGAGATAACACACATTTTCACAATTCCTCGGCAAAGTGATGACAGTTTATATTATAATGCAGATATCTTAGTCGCAGTTTCCTGATGTTCAATTGCAATGATAGGTACCCTTTGAAACGTTCTCCTTTATTCACCATAACCTCCTCGCTTGTTTAATATTTGAACGTCTTTGTAGTCAGCTGTTTGACATTCGCCGCACACCACCCCTCGCCTCACCTCTCATCCCTCGGGCGCCATTGTAAACCACCGCGCACTCGTGTGCGTGCATTTCTGCGCAACACATCGCCAGTTACGTACGGACCATCGCCATTTTTATCGATTTGTCGATAGACACCGCCGCCGAGCCGGCGCTGCGTCCTGCCACCCTGCGTGTCAGAGGCTTCGCCGACGTGGGCTCGCGTGCATCCTATCCCGAACGAGGGCCGCGGGCTCTAATAGCAATACCAAGAACTTGATACCTGCCGCCACCAGCTTCGTAGACATTGAAATATCTCTACGAGGGGTCTTTGGC
The DNA here is from genome assembly GCA_914767545.1 of Sesia apiformis. Taxonomy (NCBI): domain Eukaryota; kingdom Metazoa; phylum Arthropoda; class Insecta; order Lepidoptera; family Sesiidae; genus Sesia; species Sesia apiformis. The sequence continues at coordinate 17,306,801 of OU611966.1, forward strand.
GCTGCGAGAAGGGCAAAATCCCGGCCGCCCGCGGCTGGAGGCGGGGCCCAGGATGAACGGTTCCTCGCCGCTGACGCGGGGCACCCCTTAGCGGGGTGAGGGGCCGCGGGGCTGACCGCGCGCAGGCGCGGGGGCCGTTCTCAGTCTCGCGCCTGGCGCCATACCGCGCGTACGTTTGCGCGCTTAAGCCCGCACAAAATCAGCTGATCGGCACGCGCCCCGCGGCGCACATGCCGTGAGGCCGTGCCCGCTACGATGACGGGCTACGCCCGCGGCGAGGCCGACTTCGCCGCCGCCGACCGCTTCCGTCGGGACGCGCGGCCCGCCTCGCTCGCCCCAAAGGATTACTCGGTGCCTTTACACGTAGACTGCAGTATCGAATACGAGCTTCCCGACTGTGCCAAGCCGCCGCAGGGCGTCAAGATCGAGCCGCTGCTCATGATCCACCCCTCGCACTTCCGGAGGCTCGAGAGCCTGCGGCGTGTGCCGTTCGTGAACAACCTGCCACGAGGCGACGCGGCCGCAGCAGCGGCCGTGACCGCGAGCGCGGCCGTGCCCAACGGGCGGGCGCGGGTACCCCGGCAGCCGAGACGCTGCTGCCGCGCGGCCCCGGCGCCGCCCGCACCGCCTCCGCAACCGGCACAGGCGCAGCGGCAGCGCTTGCCCGCCGAGGACCCCCAGCTGGCTTGCTACCGGTTCGAGTCATACGCCCCGGAGGGCGTCGGCGGCGGCAAGCTGGCTGCCCGCGCTCGGCTTAAGCCGCACCCGTACCTGCCACCAGAGGCGCTGGACTGTGATATAGCGCGCGCTCTGCCGCCCGCGCACTACGACCGCTTCGACAAGCGCGCGCTGCAGCAGCTGCCCATCTACATGTAGCGGAGCGGCGGAGCGGGACGGCTCACTGTGATGTTTCGTTGTAATTAGTTAGAGTGATAAGTGTCGGCGGCGACTGCCGGCTCGCGGCCGCCGCCTGCGGCGCCGCCCCGTGTCTATGTTCGGGCGGACCGCCCTCGCGTTGTCACGTTCGCAAACAAACCGAATACCAAATAGTACCTATGTACGTTGATATTGTTTAAACGTTGATTTATGTGTTGTTGTAACGGACGATTATAATGTGTTGTGTTCGCCGAAGACCGTGGACGTTTTGTGTTGTTGTTTCGTTCGTCGTCGCAGCTCGGCCGGCCGACGAGCCGACGACGGGTACCGATATCGGTATTGTCGATGTCGATACTAGTGCATACCCACCAACGATAATATTTATTCGCAATCGCAGTAACCGATGCTTCATAATTAAATTATTGTACCGTTCGCTGATTCGTTGCGTATTTCTGTATAAGATATCATATCGATAATTATATGTTCAAAAATTGTATTATAATATGTACCTACCTATAGAGTAAAAAAATGAAAGTGAGAAAAATATTACGAATAAAAACTAGAAATAGTTATGTTTTGAATAGGTAATGAGTTCTAGAACAGTCCTCAATGATAAACTAGAATCGTATCTTTACTCTCATTTGTAAGCAGTTATGTTTGTTGAAATTATATATAAAGAGTCCTCTGATGAATAGTCTGATTAACAAATATTCGGCATGTAAAAGTCTTTATAAAACGCTTACTTAGCATATCATAGTATTATATTGTGTCATAGTCCAATGCCAAAAATATAACTATCTTTTTACAAAAATCCTTAGAGCATCGTTTTATTTACCTCGGCCTGTACCTGAATGTGCGGCGCTCGTGTACAATGTGCGTGTTTTGGCCAATCGGCTTTGACGGCTCAGAGATGAAGAAGTTGTAGCCGGACTACGATTACATAGTGTGAGTGCATACATTTATATCGATATATCAAAGTTATCTATAATCGAGTGTGTCACAAAAATCAATGTTCGAAGGATCATGTTGCTTCACGGTGTTCCAGTGTCCACAGTGATATCTTTTTTTACCAAACCACCTCGGATACCAGTTTAGACACGTCATGACGTAAGTATATAGTACACAGATATAAATCATCAGATGATTTGATCATCACAGTGGTAATACCCTTGTATTGCGAATAATATCAAGACAAGATAAGTGTGGCATACGTTTGGAAAAAGTAGCAGCTAGTTTGGAAATAATTTCCAAGTTCTCTTTAGTTAGTTACTTACAATATTTATGTTCTTTGTCCGTGTGTCTCGATACAAATTGCTCTACATTTTGAATTGGTACCACAAAGTTTTAATGAACATGATAATGCTAAGGAAAAGCTTAATAGAAGACTGAAAATCACATTAAAGTCTATATTGTAACATTACCGGCGAAAAGGGCCATTTTCTTATTGTTTTGTTTCCGTGACTTTAGTGAATAGTTGAATACTTTAGTCAATTTTAAAAAATAGATATAATAGTTTAAATAGAAACTATTTTATCTATTTTTTAAAACATAATGTTGAAACAACGACATTTTAAGTTATAAAACCTTCAGCAAAAGTCAATAAGTCCATCCATATCTACCATACTCTTAATCACATATTTGCGAAGAAAATCAAACATTGGTACAAGAAACAGTTAAGATTCCTCAGAAAAATGCTTCAAATAGTGGATTAAAATTTATTTACTGCAGACTTGCAAAGTTAAAAGAATTCTGCTGGGGATTCTCGCGTGAAATTGGCACTGATCGCAATGGAAATGATGATAATCCGGTTTGAGATCTCATAAATTGGAATTAGTGGGTGTCTGTCTACATTTATTTTGTCATAAAATTGTTGGCCAAGTAATACTAGTTTATGTGTGACTTTTAAACATAAAGTTATACAATGTCGTATAAATTCAGATAAACATGGCGGAACGTCTGATTCTGTTACAAGTATTAATTAGAAAGTGTAGAAACGATTTCAGAATGATATTGACATTATTTTAAGGATTGACATTTTCGAAATCGAAACATGAGGGCACATTTACATATATAGACTTTTTTTAAACAATCAATGGCACATATTTTGAACTAATGAGTGTAGCATTAATCAAATTGATTTAAAGAATGATCATTTGCCGTTGACCGCTAGCTTCACGCTCCTATAATACATGGATCGCATTAAGATAAGATATGATTTAATATTTATAGTTAAATGTAGCCTATTTGTTTGTATGACTTCAGATGCTTCATTCAAATGATATTAAAGCAATGCCAAAGATTTAAATTGAACAATGAGTCACAATTTATATGCACACTTTTATCGTTTGTTGAAACATTCAATTTCGTTGAATTTGCATAACTGTGACGGAATTCTCATTTGTTCTAATAATATTCTCATTTTACTTAATTGGTAGGTAAGTATATGTTTTTAATGTTAAGTGTTTTTGCAACGTTTTAAACTGTTCTATGTTTTATTTTAAAATTGATTAGCGATCGTAAAAAAATATCAACTTTACTTTTTATTATCTTCATTAATCTGTAAAATGAGGCAAGAAATTGATCGCTAACAATTTTTAAGTCAGATAGATAAGGGAATGGGTCACGTTTCCAGCAAAATTTACAGACCAGAAATAAAATATGTGTTTAAATAAATAATCGGATACGATATTGATGCCTTTATATGTGATATATATAAATTTAAACATCATAATTACTCAATGTCTACTTAAAATGTCCTCGCTTTTATAAGTAGGTTGCCATCAAAAATGATGCATGGATGTTTGGATTTTGATGTATCGTTGACTTCCTAGTAATTGATAAACTTGCATTTGTTTTCGAAACGAAACTTGTAATCTTTACGTATAATTTCTTAACTCTATATTGTTTCCAAGAATTTACATACAAAACGCCTGCGCATTTCATTTTAATGTAATTTACCAAGAATTTGTTTAAATAACTGTTTAAGTAAACTTTACATTAAATTTGTTAATTTTATACTGAATAAATTCTACGTTCTTAAAAATGTAAATACGACTGTTTCAATTCGAGAATACGAGAAAGTTTATGACATCACAAATGAAACACTAAAAACTTGAATTAGCGCAATAAATTGCGTCGGCAGCGAAATATCCAGCAAACAAAAGCCAAGTAACTCATTCATCCAATGTTTTATTTTCTATTTGAAAGGAACTTATACACAATGAGTCGTGAATAATATACAATGACTGTTGGGAAAGAAATTATTCATGCTGAATCGCGATTCAAGGGAATAAGAGTTCTAACGAAGCCATTATAATAAAACGTACATTATTATGATTCGTTACATTCAGACGAACGTCTAGGTGGGCAATTAGGCGTAGCGAGGCTAATTAAGATGCGGTGGAAGAGATGCGAGGTTCACGCCGAAGCAGGGCCGTCTTTAGGCATGAGCCCGCTGGGCCAAGGCTCAGAGGCCCGACGTTGAGGGGGCCCCATAAACCAGGGATGAAAAATAATTAAATAATTGATCTGTGAGTTAGAATTGAAAAACAATTGAAAATTCCAACATTTTCCCTGATTGTTGTTGAATTTTTTAATATGGCAAACAGAGGTTCAACCAAACTTTCAAGATGAAATTTAAAGAAACGATTGTAATATTGTTAGTTTGCCGCGTTTTCCATTAATTAATAGACTTATTTGTAGTGCAATATAGTGTAAACACGTTAGTTCTACAATAAATTTACCATTTCATTTGTATTCTGCTCATGGTTTTCAATTCTTTACAAGGCCCCCAACTCATACCTGGCCCAGAACCCCAAAATCCTCAAAGACGGCCCTGCCGCAGTAGTTTTAGTGTGAAATTCGTTCAGTGCTCACGTACTGCGGCCATTAACTCCGCGCTCGCCGTCGGCACGCACGGCCCCGGATTCTTGTGAGAATGTACTCCATTATCCGACATCAGAGCGAGCGACGGCGTTAAATTAGCATCCACGTAATAAACACGAAATAAACATCGAGACTAATGGATGATTGCCGTCGCCGCCATCCGACACCGCGTCGCTTCGAAGTTGCAGCCATTCCCGCTTTAGTGCCGCACGCTTTATGTTCCTTCATAACATAAGAGAAAGAAATTATCCCCCCATGCCGAGGGTCTATATTAAAACTTTATTTATTTTATCTTTGTAGCCATAATAAAAAAAGTTTATTGTTACTTTTTACGGCTCCGATATTGCGCTTCGCCTACTCAGATTCGCTTCAGTGCGATACAGTCTATCGTCATTAGTGAATAACAAAATTGCTATGTCCACTTCATATAAATTACTGGTATAATAAAATAAGAATTATACCTACATGTAGGTAATTTACGTGCCATTTAGTGCCACAGACATTACGGACAAATATTTTAATGCTGTAAAAGCTTTCGAAGTAATAATTGCAAATGTATTCCATAAATTGCGGCACTAAAGTCTGCGGCAACTGTAATCACCGAAATTTGCGCGATATAATGAGCTGAGATAAGTGAAGACATGAGCGAGTCAATGTTAAAAATGGTCGCAGAAATATAATGACCTCCTTCGTCACGGTCTGATAACATTTACGATCCAAGTAGCAATTCTGTAATTACTTTCTCGGAATGCGTTACCAGTTGTAACTTACTGTTAAAACGTTACTGCGACCAATTTGCATAAAGTGGAAAACAGTATCAGTGAAATTCGATTCCCAAAATGCGGGTAAAATTTATCGACAGTATTATCTCGTAAAACGAAAACCCAATTTTATTTATGTACGCCTGCCACCCGCTGTCATAAAACATAATATTATCGACAACGGCCCCCTCCCTAGGCGATCACGAAACTAAGCATCGGCCATTTTAAGCACCAAACTTGACGGCCTGGCCGCTCCTACATCCGTCCTTTTCTCACGAACTGACTGCTAGAGCGAGACAGACTGGGAGCGAACGAAATGTTCAAACTCGGGAAGAAACGGCTTCTTTTAACTTTAGATATATTTAAAGACGTCTCAGCTGGGAATACTTATAATTCAAAACTATTTCTATTTCTTTTTTCTAAGGGTTCTTAATTCTTAAGGCTTTGTTGCGTGCAAAGTTGCGATGAATGTGGCCTAAATAATAATAATCACTAAAGATATAAAAATTAGCATCGTTGGAAAATCTTATTATGTGTCCTTCATTCGAGAGAAATTGATATATTTTGTTTTGCATATTTGTGTTACGAAACATCAGTGTATTTTCAATATTAATATACAAGTTTCGATAGACTTTATTAAAAATGAATACTTTATTACAAGAAATGGGTAATGTATATTGTAGTAAAAATCGTAAGACTAGTCGACTTTTGCAAATGTAAAGATAGTGTGTAACGGCGGGCGGCGCGCGTCGTGAACGACGACCTACTGCGATCAGCTGATTGGCGGCGTGTATGAGTGCGTGCGGGGGGCGCGCCACGTGTGTACGCTCGCACACAGCCGCGCGCAACAGCTGATACCGGCTGCGATAACCACACACGCCGTAATTAAGGGAAATGCATCTTCTGTTTTGTGAGAGCGTCGCGCCGCGCCGCGCTCACTCGACGTGCTAAATACCTATCCGAAGTACCGTCTATATATCAGTTGCTAATAGGTAATGTTTATTTCTGTCTTTCCCACCAAATCTGTTGGGAAGATCTGTTGGGAAGAATAGAAATAAAATGAGTCTTTTATATTTATTTACTTGATTTGCCAGAACTCTTAAAGCTCATTTGTACAAGGAGAATTACTTGAACAGTTCGGGCGAGTAGGTATAAGATTCTCGTATGCGATTATACTAGGTACGGTACATACAATTCTCGCCTACATGTTCACACGATGATAACAGTGATCAGATGATGATAACAGTTATTTATAGTTTATTAGCCTTTGACTGATGTTCGAGAAACTATCCTAAATGGGCCTTGTGTAAATGAGCCATTACATTAATTACACATTGTGCGTATTTATCTATTTAAACGGGTTTCAACGCGTATGTTTACCTTATTTATTTTACTTGACGTTTAGGTTGGGTTGCATCAACCATGGTCACGAGCTGTCTGAACGGGTAGGCCAGGTATAATTGCGAAGAGTTTCATCAATTACCCGCCTCTGTGAGTGTTGTGTGCCGCAACTTTCCGGATTATGAACAAATGCGGGTAGAAATAAATAAGTAAAACGTACGCGTTTAGACCCCTTTAAATAGATAAATATGTGTGACGTGAAAATCTCAAATATTACATAATTATGTTTTTTTTTTGTCTTCTTTATATATAGCAATGGTGCAATTAGCACATTCTGCCCGTGTCAAGTTTTCCTCGTAATAAACAATTTCTAATTCCGAAATGTATCCTGTCAATGTCCAGAGTCCAGTCCCGTCGAAATAAGTCAGGAGTCGCTCAGTAAAATGTCTGTAGTTTTACTGAGGACTGAATAAGATTCCTTGGAATCACGCGAAAAACGCTTTTATTTGATTATCACGACACTACGCACGAAAAACACTTTGAAGTTTAATAAACTATCACTATTAAACCACAAAACGCCTAATGCACAATTTACAATAATCAAACAAAAACTCCACTTCACTTCTCGAGTTCCCGCCAAAAATAGTGATAGTTTATTAAACTTCAAAGTGTTTTTTGTGCGTAATGTTTATGATAATAAATAAAAGCGTGGCACTGCGTTTTTCGTGTGACTAAGGAGTCCTCTTTTATCTTCAGTAAACCTGCTATCGCTTTACTGAGTGACTCTTGACTTACTTCGACGCCACTGGACATTGACAGGATACGTATTAAGACTTTGAAATTATTTATCACGAAGAAAAACTTAACACTGGCAGAATGTGCTAATTGCACCATTGCCATACCTATATGAAAAAAAAAATTTAAGGTACAAAATCATAGTCACATTCTTTGGCGAGAGGTGGGGTTGAGTTTTTGTTTGATTACTATAAAAAATATGTATGTCGTTTAATAGTGATAGTTTATTAAAGTTCAAAGTGTCATGTTTGTGCGTAATCTTTGTGATAATCAAATAACAGCATAAGACTGCGTTTTTCGTGTTTTTCCAAGGACTGTCCTCAGTAAACCTACTTAATATCGCCTTACTGAGCGACGCCATATTTACTTTAAATTCATTTACACGTGTCATTGGCTAAATAGTCGTCGCGCTTGATACTACCATCAAATAGAAGAAGAAGAAATCTTAGTCACTACCTATGGGTAAGTCCATACCGACAATAACGTCATATTATACCTTTTTGAGGTTGACTGGTAGCTATAGCAACACGCGAAACAACTTTCATAGAAATCGTATTGCTTCAATGACACGTAATGTTTCTTTTTCAATTGAATTCATGCATGTCCAATAGCAATTAAGATTTCTCAAGTAATGGTAACAAATCAATAATAACTGGCCATTCAAAATTTATTATTGAGGCTGACATCTGTTTTGTTCTTTCAAATCAGCTTCGGCTTAAACACTCATACATATCTAATTAACGTATAATAAAGGAAAATGACTTCAAACCCGTGCAGTGGCGTGCATAAACGTTGGCATTGATAATCAGTTGTCAAACCCTCTCGTGCTTATAATGGGAGGCATATACTGCCCTCTTTTGAAAAAAAACGCACAAGTGCATTTTCCTGAAACATTCGAATAAAATCAAAAGTAACGCTTACTTATAGTAATGTTTCTTCATTAAGTACTAATCAAAATCTCATCAAAATTCTTTCAGTAGTGATACCCAAACAAACAAACATACAGATACAAATTCTAACAACTTCTGTTTTGAGCTTCTAAAAGATCCCTCAATTTTTTCAACCCTTTTACTGTTTTATTATATGTATAGTATATAATACACATTAGACTATAATACAATGACACAAGACTATAATTCAACACATATTATACTGTAATATAATCAGTAATTATTTATTAATCTTATAAAAATAATTTAAAAAACAATACTGAAACGGTTTCCTTAACCGTAGACGAAAACTATATTTTCATACCGAATTTCGTTGTATCCCATATATATATAGAATTGTTCGTAACCTGTCTAATATGAACGAAAACAACGAACGAGCGAAGTAGAGCAAATAATAATATGAATGAGTGAAGTAAAACAGACGCTTAGTTCATTACTCACGGCTCGTACGCGGTAAAACAGTAGCAATGATGTAGGCAACGGGCTCTCAGAAACAACAGATGAAACCCTTTACTGCACACCAAACAAATCAAGACAGCAACAGACATTTACTTTATCCAGAAAAGTTGGCAGACTAGCATACAGTCTACCCCCGATGGTAAGTGGACATTGTCGCCCATAGACATCCGCGTTACACGCTACGTCAGTCCAGAATGACGAACGTTGGCAGTTGGCACCCGGATGGCTGCCTGCTTACCTTTGCAGATTAAAGAATGGATTGGAAAAAGGGTTGTGAAAATGGAGAGGGATAGGAAAGGTCTCTGGCATATTTCACTCACTATCTAAACATGTACCTACGTACAGTGGGGAAATACGGTAAAGTAGGAAATGCAGTACATTTCAAGGTCGTCTTCTGTAACACATGAACATTGTAACACGTGAAATGCACAAAAGGCGATCTTATCGCTGATAGTTATCCCTGCCAAACAACCATTAGATAGAGAGAGAATAAATTTTTTAATCGCGGATAGATGGTGTACAGAATGGATAATTAGGTACTCGATTTGAAGATTGCCGCGAAGGACACATAGAAATTTCACCAGCTCACCGCCAAACTTCATTTTGAAGATCGAACCTCTTGATAATTAGACACAATATATATAAAGTAGTAAAATTAAGTACAATATAAGCACGTCACAGGAAACGTTTTAACAAAATCTCTTACAAATTGTGAGGTCGCGTGCTTGGCGGAGGCTAGGAACCGCTTGAAAAGTGCCTCTTCCGAGTCAAAATTTTCCATCGAATCTACAATACAAGTGTTGGGATGATTTGCTTTCAACATTTTGCATTTGCAGGGGCTGCACTCCCCTCTCAACGGGTTTTTGTGACCATCAACGTATCGCCTCTTTTTAGAACAGAATGGTATCGTGCATGAAGATGAGAAGAGACCTGACGGGATGTCTTTATTGCTATAGAAAATGGGCCAGCCACTGGTATAGGATGCCGCCTGTGTCGATGCACTGTCCCCGTCATGTAACCTGCGAGAAAGCTGGGGCAGCGGCAGAAGGTGCAGAAAGGCGGGGAAGACTTAATACTGGAGAATTGGCACCGAACATATTTTTGTGCCTATCGGCGTTGATACTCTGGATCCTAGTGCTCACTCTTTATTTAAGGATGTATCAAGACGCCTTCTTAACATCACAATCGATCCCAAGGCCGACAATTAACTCGCACAACGCATCAGTCTGGCCATTTTGTTCGTGCCAATAACATTGGTGCTTTTATTATGTAGGGTAATATCATACTTTATTACCCACATTTTAAATAATCACTTCCACCGATTCTTTTATATCGCTGCACCTTGTCAGCACCGTCAGTCTAGCGATCGACCCCTCCCGTCGCCGGTCGATTGTGAAACTCACATATTGGGGTTGTCTCCTGGGCCCCTGAATTGGCACACGCTGTGCCCTTTCTATACCGCGAGTGTATCTGCTCTAAGCTGCATCGCTGCTTAGTACCGAAGGACGCTTAAACCAAGTGGAAAGTCAAGAATAAGCGCTACCAGGCTGGGAAGAACACAAGGCAACCGTAAGCTTGGTCGTAAGGCAGCTATTCTCGGCATATAAGGTCAGGCTTTCTATTTGGCTATTTTATCAGTAATAAACCTATGGATCCGCACGTGGATTAGCGTACGGCTATATTGCTTAGCTGTCGCGTTCACACATTTAATGCCGCCAGTTTCGTAGATTCCTTGCCGCAGGATCGAATTTGTATCATGTTTTCAATATGTAGGAATTTTTAACCTACACATTGAAAACGAAGTCTATATTTTAATTTAATTGTAGCAGTAAATTTTAGATTATTTTTGTACATAGGCTTTAGTATAATCTTATTTATGTATAAATAATATGAATTAATAAAACTTATAGGATACCAGTATAAGCTATAAGATAATTGGAATAAGAGGATTTAACTATTATAAATATGTAAATTTATGTATTTTTGTGTGGGGTCTAGGCCACTCGATATATTGTGTCATGTGTATTTATTGTGTGGGGTCTGGGCCACTCTGTATATTGTGTCATGTGTATTTATTGTGTGGGGTCTGGGCCACTCTGTATATTGTGTCATGTGTATTTATTGTGTGGGGTCTGGGCCACGCGGTATATTGTGTCATGTGTATTTATTGTGTGGGGTCTGGGCCACTCGGTATATTGTGTCATGTGTATTTATTGTGTGGGGTCTGGGCCACTCGGTATATTGTGTCGTGTGTATTTATTGTGTGGGGTCTGGGCCACTCGGTATATTGTGTCATGTGTATTTATTGTGTGGGGTCTGGGCCACTCTGTATATTGTGTCATGTGTATTTATTGTGTGGGGTCTGGGCCACTCGGTATATTGTGTCATGTGTATTTATTGTGTGGGATCTGGGCCACTCGGTATATTGTGTCATGTGTATTTATTGTTTGGGGTCTGGGCCACTCGGTATATTATGTCATGTGTATTTATTGTGTGGGGTCTGGGCCACTCGGTATATTGTGTCATGTGTATTTATTGTGTGGGGTCTGGGCCACTCGGTATATTGTGTCATGTGTATTTATTTTATTGTGTGGGGTCTGGGCCACTCGGTATATTGTGTCATGTGTATTTATAAATTTCTAATTTCTGTTTCTAATCTAATTTAAACATATTAATAGAATTAAGAGGTTGATTAGTTAGTTAATTGCATGTTTCTGACGCCCACGTCCATCAGTGGACGATAAAAAGGGCTGGCTAGGGTTATATTGCAAACAAGTATAAATAGATATATGTATGATATTTAACTCAATTTTATTAGTAATACAATGTCACCGACTTCATTTGGCGTAGTTTAATAGGTTACCTACAACGGGGGCTAGTAAAATGTTTATGACGAAACTGCAGCTTACTTCTCTTAACTCACGGTATGATTTTACAGATAATTAACTGTATAACCATGAAACGTTTATGAGACGTAATGTTCATACGTTTCTCCTGGTGGATTTGAGGAGACTGGCGGCTCTGTATCTCTCTATATTTGTCTTTTTGCAACATGTATTGATGTATAAAGAGTTTATCTGTCTACATATTTTTGTGGCTAACAGTGCCAGTAACTTCATTAAAGAGTATGTATGGTAGTTAACCTACTGTAAAACCATAATCAGTCTTTTTAACATCACCTGGACATGAGCATCCTTATTGTCTTGAGCATGATGAATTTATGGCCTTAAAACGGCAAGCTGGTCAAGCGGTTTGACGAGTCTACTCTTTAAGCCCCCTTGTTAACGACCCTCGTTAGTGAGTTCGTCGCGTCGCCGAAGAGAAATCGTATTATGTTTGTTCACAATGCGGTTTTTCGCCAGTGGCGGCATGGCTAGTGTATTTTAGGTGCGGACTTTCTGTGTCATTTTTAAGTGCTAGGATAAGAAAAAAAAAAACGCCAAACTCAAATCAGCACAGGTAAACCGTCACGACACCGTGAAAACGTCCAATGTTGTTAACAAACTCCCATAGATTCTCATACAACACTGCTTGATATCTTGCCGTCAGTTTTCAAGATGCATACGGCAAGTGCGCTGTGGCATCGCCATCTTAACAAGCCCCTATAACACTGACGACCGTAGGTTTTCACGGCGAAAAACCGTGTCGTTAACAAGCGGCCTTACAGATAGCGTAGTTCCTCAGGGCTTGTGGTCGCTTTGTTGTCCCTTAGGGACAATTCAGCTGAAAATCAGTGCTGTGTATCTTCACAGGCACAGCTAAAGCCTAGCTGGACGCCCATTCGGCGCAGTTGCGACACACAGGCAACAATGAAAGGTTCTATACATACCATTCCGATTTAGCATATTTTATCTGTAGGTACCTATACATTTTTTTTAACTTAACACCTTGTTGTGTTGTAACTGCTACTAAATAAACGCTTTTATTCTTTTTTCTTCCTTACAATTCCGAACTCGACCGCAGACTGCAGCAGCAAGCTGCAAGCGTCACTACTTGCTAACCGCCGCGGGCGGCAGGCGACAGTGACGCTGCATTCCGAATACGCTTCATGGAAAACTATAGGTCTGCGGTCGACTTCGGAATTGTACCAAGGCTCGCGTTGCAAAACTGCGACAACGCACATTCATTACAAACGCGGTGGGTCGCAGCTCAACGCCATAATTTAAAGTCAATTAGCTGTTGACATTCAATTCGTCATTTGGTCGCACAGCTAACTACGCCCATTGAACGCACATTGGGGCGGGCCGCGTCGCAACGCATAAATACGGCCGACAACCGCTGCGGCGTGATGTCGCCTGCGTGAAGTGTGCGATGGTTACGGGATAAAAATGTATGAAACTGATTCAGGAGGATTTTTTCAATGTTATGCGCTGCGGTGCGGCCCGCCGTAATATGCCCGAGCCTTTAGTCATCTTTAGTCGACAGCCGCGGGAAGAGATGCGCTGATGCTGTCTAAAGTTGCTCGACATCACATGGCCAGTGCCTAATTGTACACAAATTCGCAGAATTATAATTTAATTTTTTGTATTAATGGAAAACGATATACGATAAAAACCCAACACAACATTTCTTTAAAAACTCTTATCACGTCGAGGAAAATAATTGGTTGTAATAAAAAACCAATGGCTCTGGTAATGGCGTCATCGGCCTTTCAACTGACATTGGCTAATAGGTGGCTAGAATTTAAGGATTTCCAAGCTGTGAAATATTGTTCACTAGCATTCGGTCACGACATCGCCCGTTTTTACCCGATTTCCAAATAGTTTTGTTAGATCTAGTCTTACACGTTTGAAGTTACGGCAGTAAGAAACACCCAAATAACCTTACGGGATAAACAAGTTATGCAACGTTGAATAACGCAAATGAAAACGGAAAAAATGTCATCGCACCTTCCAACATATCTTTCTGTTTAACCCACAGATTAACCTCAAGTCATTTTGTACCATAATGTGCAATAAAGTTTAAAAAAATATCGATCATCCAGTACTGTACGAGTACCTATAATATGCACATTGAAGCTGATAGATGTAGATTCGGAGAAATTCAATCTATACTAATATAATAAAGAGAGAGTGCGAATTTTGTGAGTTTGTGTGTATGTGGAGGATAATCTCCGGAATCAGTGCACCTATTTGAAAAATTCTATCACCATTTGAAAGGTACATTATTCCAGATGGACATAGGCTATATATTATGTAGGTATATATATTATGTGCAAAAAAATTGCCGGCCATGCAACGCATGCCGGGCACAGCTGGTACTTTATAAATAACAATCAACTGCGAAGTCGTTTACACGTTTATCATCACTTGTCACTTTTAATTTTATTTTTTATAGAGAGTAGATAGCAGACAAGAAGACAGTCCAGCTGGTGGTAAGTGGATACGGTCGCACATTGTCCAGAAAGAAACGTTGGCACGCCCCCAGATGGCGTACCTACCTGTGGAACAAAATTGTTGCCTTTTTGCAATAAAGTTTGATCGCACATGGTCCAGAAAGAAACGTTGGCACGCCCCCGGATGGCGTACCTGTGGAACAAAATTGTTGCCTTTTTGCAATAAAGTTTAAATACATAAACAATGGTTATTTTTGTCGTATATTTGGATATTATAACCGATTGTCGTATAACCGATTAATCGGTTACAACCTGTGTATATCCAGGTACTGTATACTGTGTTTGGTATTAGCACCATCGTATAATGTAGATTTTATCAGTTGCTTTCACGTCTTTAAACCGTGTGTGTGTATATATTAAGTATTCTACTCGGGCCTCATGTCCTGTGGGCCTTACATCGACATCGGCCCACTCTGCGTGTCCGGCCCACAGCGACCACACATTAAACGAATATGTTAATATGTACGTTTGTCTTATTTATTGTTAAAACGTTGATAAATCCTGTTCGGAATCACATGATTTATTTAAAGTTGATTGTGTGGTGGCGAGCTTTAGTAGAGGCCTGTATCCAGCAGTGAAGAGACAGGCTGATGATATATGTCAAAAATTAGAAAAAAACAGACATTGAATAATGTGTTTAATATTTTTCGGACATACGAGAACACTATAATTCTTGCTTAAACGACGCGAGTGTGCCAAATACTCATAGTATTTGGCACACTTTAATTTTTAACGTAAATTGTTTACAAGTTTTTTTTTTAATGGACGAAGGCGGCAGACGAGCATAGAGTCCACCTGATGATAAGTAGATACTGTCGCTTATAGACATCCGCGATACATGCCAACATTAGTCGAAAATGACAAACGTTGGCACGACCCCGGATGCGCTGCCCACCTTTGGAGATATAGGAATGGATTTGAAAAAAGGATTGGGAAAATGGGCAGGGATAGGATGAGAATGGGCTCTGGCACATCTCACTCACTACCTGTGAGATGATCCAATATTCAATGACTTGAATATCCTTGTATTATTGAAAGTACTCGAATGACAAATGAAAACAAGTGATGTTTATGAAACATCTTAATTATTTTTGGTAGAGGCCTATATTCGGTAGCGGAGAGACACGCTGATGGTATATATACAACATCATCACATATTATTATTAGTAACTATGTATAACCGTCACCAGCTCGTCCTTCGTCCACTGCTGAAGATGAGCCTTCTCGTATAAATTGTCTTTTACGTGAGGGATGGCTACTTGTATTATTACTTATTCTGTGGTATGGTCTTAAAGCCGCTGATCAAACGGCTTTGCGCTCGTCCACATTTTGAGCGGCTTTATTATCCTTTGGTTACCTTCCGTGGATGTCGTATCCACGGGGAGAGATGCGGTGACGCCATTTTAAAGCCGACCGACAGCATACGGCTATACTATATACAGCTTTTAAAAACTCTTGTAGCAAAACACATTTAAGCATCATTAGGTCGAAAACGACACATTTAATCGCCCTCGTTTATTTGCTAAGCGACATTTTATTATATTGAAGTACTTAAAATTTATCACCGAGACCCAATTAAAGCATATTTTAAGAGATGATAACGACATGTTGTTTTTTTATTATTACGTGTATAATAATTATATATAACGATAATAGGTGCGGTTATGACGAAATATAATGCAAATAGTTTTATTAATGTATGTTTCCTTGTATTTTAATTTAATAAAAAAATCCATATGGTATTTGACGCTGACAATAAGTAGGTAGTTTTCTCTTCCCTCAGGTTTCTACAACGGCATCTCCCGTCACAGAAGTGCGGTCCGTCCGCATTTCCTCGATACAGAGGTGTCGCGCACTGTTCGGTCCAAAAATCATTTTATACCGCGAACCCGTAGGCTGTGGAACGAACTGCCTCAAGAGGCCTTTCTATTAAGCTCCGATATGGGGTTCTTCAAGAAACATGTGAATAGGATTTTGCAAAGTTGGCGGCGCACCCGCATACCCCCTGGTGTTGCAGGTGTCCATGGGCGGCGGTAACACTTACCATCACGTGGGACCGCTTGCTCGTCCGCCCACTAGTCTATAAAAAAAAAAAAAATTGATAAGAAAATTAAGAATTTTAACAAAGTGAATGCAGATCAAAGTAAGGTACTAAATATAGGATAAATGGGAAATAATAGGAGAAAAAATTAGGTATGCGGGAATTACTCAAACAGATGAAGCCCTCGGGACGCCTCAGAGAACGGAAACACTACGCGACGATTTTTAAAACTAAGTTATTTTAAAATATATTCCTTAACTAAACCGCGTTCACAGAAAGAGATACCGAATGCAAAGTAGAAGAGTGAATAGGAGTTTTATTAAGAAAATTTTCTGGAGAACGAAGGTTAGGATAGAGGGAGAGGGGGCTAAAAAAAACCAAGGAACCCAAAGTAGAGACACCGGGTTTGGATTCATTGTTTTTTATTTTAAACTTAATTTACATTAAATATTATTATTTGATGTATGTGTGGCGTAAAAACGTCACGATGGTCAAGCGGGTTGGTGAGTCTACTTTTTAGATGTCGTGTAGTTCCTCAGGACTTGTGGTAGCCGCTTTGTTCTCACCTAGTCGCCATTTAAGACAGTGCAGCCTCGAGAAGAGATCGGGTGATACCATTCTAGGCCCTACATTCTACACTCCTCATGCATAAGACAATGTGCATGAGAAGGTACTGTAGATACCTCCAGCAGTAGATACTGAAAGTGCTGATTGCATTGCATTCATGGACCTAGCCACGGTGGAGCAGGTTGCGGCGCTTAAAGAGCAGACTTTGCGTTACACTATCTCTATTTAAATTATAAGAAAATTGTTTGCTTTACCTCACCCTGGATAAAAACCTGACTGCGCCCTTGATTGCATTGCATTAATTATATGATTTACATGCACAATTAGGTGCATACACAAATTTGTAACTGCGATACTTGTAGAAATACAGATAGAGTTAAATAATGCTGTTATTGCTTCAATTTATAAATCGCCAACTCATGACTAAATCAATCGGTGCCGTGAGAGAGTTTCTAACCAGTGTTACGGTAAAACCACTAAGAAGTATTAAATTAACGCTGGCTACGCGTTGGTTTTCATTAAGCCGATTTTTATCGCTTGTTTCTAAAAACTCATTTAGCTCGGACCCGTTTCCGCCGCTCTTTGCAGCCGTTTTATAAACACGACGAATGTTTTAATCGTTACGCCACATTCACACTACGTACCCACCATCCGATTCAATACCTTATACTCTCGATACGATCTGACTCGGATCGATACAAACGTACAGGGTGTCTACTTTGATTTTACACTTCAGTCTTCCATCGAATACCTCAGATTTAAATCTAAAAAGAATCTCCTTGTCATCTTAAAATTTGACGTTTGATCCCGGAATGTCTCGTGAAAAAATATATATTTATATCGTTCTCTTTTATCGGCATATATCACAGTGAACGTTTTCATGGTAGGAATCGCCCGAAATATAGGTCGTATTTTGTAATTTTGGACAAATTAGAACTAAATTCTAGGAACACCTTCGTAACTGCTTACTATTTGAAAAATTGTATTATCATCACATACATCACAACCTGTATAGTTATGTACAGTGGATGAGTGTGAGTAAACTCATCCGACGCCAAGGCCTTCCTCTTCCTGAGGCTGCAGGACTTGCAGAGCTTACAGGACACACACATAAAAGCAAATATATTAACTTACTTATTTTTATTTCGATATTTTTTTAATATGTTATTACTGTGAAATCTGTATTTGGTTATACCACTGCTGCTATTACCTAAATTAAATTTATATCTACATCGGATAAAGCTGTTGTATTCTGTATATGTAAATAAATAAATAAATGAAGTCTGTCACCAAAGATATTGTTTGTGTTTTAGCACTTCTAAATATTATATGTGCGAAGTGTCATCAGTGAATTTATATTTCGATCGAAATTTGTTTAATTTGTCAAAATTCGACTATGATTCAAACTGTGAGTAAAATACGAATATTTTTGATAATACATTTTACAATTTGGGTGCTTCAATCGCATGCGTAAATCCAGCTTACGGAGATTCGTAACCGGGTATCCATCCCAGGCCGCCCGCACGTCGAGTAATCGTATAGTCTTTCTTAAAACAAAGATTGACGACCGCTGCCGTGTAGGCAACATACAGTAATAGAATTCGTTTAATAAATAAAAAATGTGACAAACGTGAAAATCTTAAAAGTTATATTCTAGTTTTATTAAAACTTTTGAGATCACTCTGTTAATTATATTAGTCTGTGACATTATAGTTTTTGTATGCGCTTTCGATCACTTTCGAACAGGACACGTTTTACAAAACTCGTTATACATATGTAGTTTCAAAACTACTGAATCGATTTAGATGAAAATACACAATAACAGTAGAAACAACAACAAAATCGAAACAGTATTTCCCGAGATTTGCATACAGAGAGACCATAGAAATCTAAATAATTTAGATTTCTATCAGGGAACAATGTCCGATTTGAAGATTAAAATTAAATCTTGTACGTACTTCTGTTCAGGAAGGTGAGATCTGTTTTATTCCATTACTATTTCAACTCATTCTTGGATTTTAAATAATTCTATTATTTAATCGTATACATACTTACTTAATTGTATTACACACTTAATTTCCAATACCGACGGCCAATTAACCCAGTTGGTAACGACCCTGCATGCTGTGCAATAGGCCCCCGGTTCGATTTCCGGTCGGATAAAAATTTATTTAAAGTCAGGTGTTTATTAGGGTTTGGGCCAGTTTTGTACGTGTTTTGTTCCTCTTTGTAAGTATATCTGGACCCACGACACAAGGAATCCTAGTGCCGTCCTTGAGTGTGGTGTTATTTAAAAGAAAATGGTGAAATTTAAGAAATAGTTATTATTTATACGTGATCTACATCTTCCGTTAAGTAATTTCACTGCGCGTTAGTAGACTCAAAGAGCCCAATTTTAGCGATAAGTCCGCTTAATGCATAAATTCATATACACATAAAAATATTACTTGTTATTTTATTTTGGATTAATTTCCCGTTTCACTCCTTATCCCACTCCTACAAATCAATTCCCAAAATCTCCAAAGGTATATATCGCCCTTCTTGACGATGTTGACATGTATATATCTAGAATGTCCATGGTCCATTTACCATCAGGTAGACTGGCTGCTCACTTGCAACTTTTTTGTATAAAAAATGCAGTCACCATACTGTCCGTAACTTGCGACCAGCCAGCCCACTCAACGCAGTCATCATTTTATTTTGGAGTACCACTAGTACCGCGCTGATAGACCGCGGTGCGTAACGCTCGTTAAAAATAGACTCAACACACCTTGGAAATACTTAATCATGCCATTATATAAATATGTAGTTTGAAAGATTTTCCTACCCTGATTCAATGTCCTAAAATTGATTAAATAGCCATAGATTTTAGAATAGTCTATTGCCATACAAATGCTTTGATGTACAAAAGATACACGCATATGGGCGCTCATCGACTAAAACAGGAAGAGGTCCAACAACTCGCTGCTAGAACTATCCCGCGATATCTGCAGGCCATAGACATTGGCAGCGAACTAATATATAAAGGCTCACGCATATTACGGCGGGCCGCATCGCAGCGCATAACATTGCAAAATTCCTCCTGAATCAATTCCATACATTTTATAGTTATAGTAAGTATATACAATTATACACCATCGCACACTTCGGGCGGGCCGCATCGCGCCGTAGCGCAGCACACTGGCGGATTGCTTGCCACTCGTATTTATGCGCCGATGTTGTAACGCGGGGCCCGCCTCAATACGCTTTTAACGGGCGCACTTAACAACCGTAATTCAAGAGTTATTCTCTGTGCGATGACGTGAAGTATTGAATGTCAACAGCTAACCGATTTAAATTATTGCGTTATGCTGCGGCTCGCAGCGCCTGTAATGTGCGTTGTCGCAGTTTTGCAGTGCTTCGTGACGCGGCTGTCGGTAATGTGCGCCGGCCTTTAGAAGGGTGGCTATCACAATAGATCAGCAATGTTCGCAGTGATACCAGACTTTATTGACTCGCAAAGCCCTTAGTCATCAATAATAATAAGGCTTATATTTAAATGGGCAGCAAACCATGATCAACAAAAAACAACTGATTTTTGAAAAATTGAAAGGAATGGTTATAAATTACTAAGAATGTAATGACCAAGTCGTTGTCACCAAATAACCTAATCTACCGTCAAATTAGCTGCCCTGTTTACTCATTCAATTATTTCCCTAAGCTCGGGCGCTGGGGGAAAACATCGTGAGCAAACCAGCATGCTTCAGAAAAAAAAATCTGGAGTAGCTGATCCACCAACCCACACTGGCCCCGCGTGGTGGATTACGGCCCGAAACCTCCTAGTGGTTTCCTAGGGGAGCCCTGTGCCCTGCAGTGAGACATTAAAGGCTGATTGATGCCAATACCTTTGAATATCACACATTTTTATTTTTGTTGTAAGCACCCTTCTCCCGCTGTCTGCGAGCATACGGGCAGATTTATCAGTGTTCATTATTAAACTTGTGACAAGTACACAATTTTATACACACAATACACAACGAGGAAACTAATTTAAGAACAAAAGTAATTAATAATTACATAAATAATAATAATTAGATAAATTTTCATTTGTGATTCAAAATTACACGTTTTTTCTTGTATACATATATTACGAATGGTATTTCGTGATTTTTCATTTGGTTTTCAAAATTCATGCATATTCAATTATTTATGGTTACAATTGTACGAACGACCCTATTCTGAATCCTGCCGTGAGCTTTGTTACATGCATTGTTGCAGTACTCATAAAATGTATATGGAGTGCAACTTAACTCTACCGACAGAATTTTTGTATGATAACGAGTTATTATTGTGACTTTAAGGGAATGTGCAGATGTAACAACTTTCAATTATCAGTTTCCGAGCGTGATGACTCAAAAGCCGCTAGTTGCAGGAACTAGCAATTCCATTTGTTCGTTCGTGCTGACCAACGCCAAACATCTGTGTTGACGTCAGTCGGCACCAACGACGAACGTTAGTATAAAGTGGGAAGTATACTTTATTTCCCATTTTATTCTATTCTCCTTAGTACGTACCTGTTTCGGTAATGAGTGAGATATGATAGGGCCTATTTCCATCCCAGCCCTTCCCATTTTCTCAATTCTCTATAAATCCACTGCCAAATCTTCAAAGGTAAGCAGCGTATCCGGGGCCGTGCCAACGTTTGCCATTTAGGACTGAAGTTGACATGTGCCGCGGAGGTCCATGGGTGTCAGTATCCACTTACCACCAGGTAGACTGTCTGATCATCTGCCACCGTCTATGTAAAAAAATAAAGATTCTCTGCTTGCGCTTTAAACTTCGCTTTCGCAATATGATTTCATTCTGTCGATTTCCAGAAGAAGCTTCTTTGCTGTCGTAATTAATGGATAATTATGGAGAATCGGATCTAAAGAAACATTTCAAATATGTACAAGACCGTCTACTGTTTGTTCTTATTACACGGCGACAGTACATCACCGTCGGGCGACTAATTAACCTGCCAACATTAATAGCTGTTGCCTCGTCCACTTGGCCGTGATCGACGTAATGATACGTTCAGCTGTCTGGATTTCATATATCGGCAATCAATTGCTCATCGTTGTGGTTACAATGCGGTATTTGAGAAAAGGGGACCTGGTTGTCGTTTTTTTTTTTTATGGAAATAAGGTGACAGATGTACAGGCAGTCCACCCGTGCCAAGCAGATACTGTCGCTTATGGATATCCATGATAGATACATGTCAACATCAGTCCTTAATATTGTCATTCTGAACTGATGTTGGACTAATATGCCAGCTTTTGTACGCTGGCACGTCTTCGGATGCGCTACCTACACCTACCTTTGGAGATTTAGGAATGAATTTGGAGAAAGGGTTGGAAACATGGGGATGGGAATGGGCTATGGCGTATTCCATTCGCTACTGAAACACGTAGATACGTATCTACGTTGGGAGAATAGGATAAAGTGTAGAATGCAGTACCTACATTTTACGGTAGTCTCCTGTGAGTATGGGGTAACGTAGCCAGTCGGATGCGCCTTGCGGCTGTGGGATTTCAGTGTGCACCCCATTCCCATATGTAACATTCCCATAACCCTAACAGTATTTATATATACCCTAACATTTTTGAATTCTACTTGTCATTACCTTTGATATGATACACCATACAACATCTTCCGCGGGCCCTGCATCTGCTCAAAGATCTTATGCAGCAACACCCAGATTTGGACTTGTTTCACTACATCTTGCAAGCGTTTTGCAGGACAGAGTGAATGCAAAGTGTTGTATCTATCAGCCGTGAATAGTTATACCACTAATTACGTTCAAACTGACGTTTAATCTCCAATAAACATTCAAAAGGAAAACATGTTTTTGTCATTTGTCTCCTGTTCAAAGTCTAAAGTGAACTTTGTCAGCATAAGTAGAAATTGTAAGGGGGCCCGAGTTGGTGCATTGGTGGGAACACTAAAGCCTACTCGGGTAAATAAGTATATACAATGTTTCAAAAAATCAAGACGAATAGATTGACACATCATTTGTTAAAACGGCCCAGTAATTTAAGCGCTTCTGTTGAACATTCAAACATTCAAGAGCTCTTTCCATTAGGCTACGATATGGGGTTCTTCAAGAAGGCTGTGAATAGGATTTTGCAAGGTCGGCGCCGCACCCGCGTGCCCCCTGGTGTTGCAGGTGTTCATAGACGGGGGTAACACTTATCATCACGTGGGACCGCTTGCTCGTCCGCCCACTTCTATATACAATAATATATATATATATATATATATATATATATGTACAAACATATACATATACATACATATATAGCCTGCTGAATTCTTTCTTTCTTTTTGACTTCGCCTTAGTCGGGAAAAAATAAAAAAAACTATCTTAAAAATTCGATGTAAGGCTTATATTTTGTGTCAACACTATCTTTACTGTAGTATGCTTTAGACTTTACATGGCTTTAGACATGAAAACGTTGTAACGGAAAAATAGGCCAAATGCCAACTTCTGTGCAGAAAGGGCTCTATACTTTCGTAGTGGCTGACATCAATAGCAATTGACCCCATTTCGAACTGTTTGTCGATTGGGTCGTTTCACAATGCTTTGGGTTAAGGGAATGCCATTTGTGGTTTGCTAATCTTATAGGTATCGCCATAGCTTTCCCTTTATTGTGGCTGCAAAGACAGACACAAACGCGAACAATATCTACCTAGATCCAAACATGCAATTTGCATCTAATAAATGCTATGGATGTAATGCAATGGATGTAATAAATGCTATGGCGGACAATGGGGGAGGCCTATGTCCAGCAGTGGACGTCCAAGGGCTGAGAAGAAATGCTATGGAGAAAGATGCTTGGAGATTCTTTGCGGGATAAGATTCGACAAGAAGAGATTCACCAAGGAACTGAAGTCAACGACATAGCTCATAGAATCAGTATGCTGTAGTGGCAGTGGGCAAGTCTTATTTGCCGCAGGACCGATGACTGATGGGGTAGACGAGTTCTCGAGTGGAGGCCACGTACTAGGAAGCCCACGTGGGCCAGGTGGAGCACCAATTTGAAGTTCGCCGCTGGTTGTTGAATGAGAAGAGCAGAGGATCGCGTGTGATGGCGAGCTTTGGAAGAGGCCTATATCCAGCAGTGAAGAGGCATAGGCTGGTATGGTAAAATGTTTAGCCAGCTGTCATGGTTATTTTTTATTTATTTGATGGTGTAGAGCTATAGTTTATTGGTTCGCGTTAAGAATGCACTGCAGGGCGTAGGCCTCCCCTAGTGAATTACTAGGAGGTTTTATGCCATAATTCACCTCGCGGGTCCGGTGCAAATACACATGCATGCACCAGACTTTTTTTATCCTCGAGCATGCAAGTTTCCTCACAGTGTTTTCCTTTAACACCGAGCTAGTGATAATTTCTTAAACTCTGAGTAGAAATCGGTGGTACGGGCCGAAGATTTGAACTCACGACTTCAGAGAGTAGATATCCCTGGGCTATCCCCGCTGTACCAAAATACCATACCATACTATCAGCCTATGTATCTCCACTGCTAGATATAGGCCTCTCTCAAGGCTCACCACCACACACTGTCCTCGGCTCTTCCCATTCAACCGCCACTGGCGAATTTCTTTCAGTTGTCAGTCCACGTGGGCGCAAGGCGTCTCACACTGTACCAAAAATACTTTATCTTAATTAAGCACTGCACACGTTCGTGTTATATACGCGTTAAAATTACGATTAATGGTTTATTAATGACCTTACGTAGGTATAATGATGATACATGAGTTAGCGAAATAAAACAGTTTAAATAGAACGTTAAATTAAATCGATTTTTAGAAATAAATAAACTTTTCTAAGCAGCATTTAAGTAACCGTCACTGGGGTGGTTTTTATGGTCCGCTGTTGGGATACGTGCTTCTTTATACACATATAAGGATATAGCTCATACAATTAGAAGGCTGAAACGATATTGATCAGGTCACATTAAAGTTTGTAGTAGGACCACCAAGTCCGACAACCGATGGTTTTTGTTTTCTTTTTTTATGAAATGTAGGATACTATCGCCCATGGACATCCGCGATATATGCGAACATCAGTCCAGAACGTCAAACGTTGGCACGACCCCGGACGTGCTGCGTACCTTTGCAGGTTTAGAGGAATGGATTTGAAGGAAGGTTTAGGAAAATGGGGTAGGATAGACTATGGTGGGATGGTAATGGGTTCTGGCATATCTCACTACCGTAACACGGACGTAAGTAGGTACATTGGGGATGGTGGTTAAAGTGAAAATGCAGTACATTTCAAGGTAGACTTTTGTGAGGGAATGGTAACGTGGCCAGTCGAGTGCGCTTAGCCGCTATGAAATTCAACCCTGCTCTTCCGAAAACTGGTGTAAACGACTGGTGTCTAATGGAGTCCACGTACTGAGAAGTGCATCGTAGGATGAATCGGTCACATGAATCGTCCACTTGAAAGAAGTTAGCCAGTGGTGGTTGGATAATAAGAGTCGAAGGTCGTGTGTGGTGGCGAGTCTTGGAAGAGGCCTAGATATAGCAGTGGAGATACATAGGCTGGTGGTGACCCCGACGTGATCAACGTGATAGTGGACTTTTGTGTGTAAAACCAGGACCTCACGGCTTCGCGTTGCAGTAATAGTATTTAGCAGTGATAGAAGTGATTTTTTTTTATGGACGGATTCGGCAGACGAGCATACAGTCCACCTGATGGTAAGTAGATACTGTCGCCCATAGACATCCGCGATACATGGCAACATTAGTCAAAAATGACAAACGTTGGCACGACCTCGGATGCGCTGCCTGCCATTGGAGATATAGGAATGGATTTGGAAAATGGGGAGGGATAGGATGGGAATGGGCTCTGGCACTTCTCACTCACTACCGAAACACGTACGTACATTAGGGAAATAAGATAAAGTGGGCAATGTAGTACATATCAAGGTGGTCTTCTGCGAGAGAGTGGTAACGTGGCCAGTCGAGGGCGCACTCTCCCCCTCCCAGAATTACAGTGTTGTGCAAATCAATCAATATGCTTGGCAACAACTGCACCGTCACGTCAGTGAAATCGTGGGCTCTGCATCGCCGGCTGTGATATTAATTTTAATTAGGTAGATATATATTAATTTAAAACATCTACCAACATACACTTGAATACTTTAAAAGTATTCATTATATTATCACAACGACGAAATATAATAATAATATAATACTAACCGGAAGCTAAGCAATATATTAATTAGAACGACTATAATTATACTACTTATTGTTATTATTATATATTATTGTTAGGTTAAAGCCGCAAACTGATAAACGCACTAAATAGAAAAATATAAACATGCTTATTTTAGTTTCTGATGAGGAAATGAAAATAGTAATAATAATACATACTGTATATTTATGTTTTTTGAGTTACATTGTTAGTAGCAATGGAACCTTATTGTCGGATATAATTTCCCAGATATTGAGACTTTAGTGATATGATACCTTTAAATGAATAACATTGCTTAAACAGAATTTTGAAACGATGAAATCTTACCCAAAGCCACTAAGTCCACACCGATAGTACCTAAAATTCCTTTGCCCAGATTGTTAAGATATACAAACCGCTTTAAGGTAGTACTACATATAGATATAGTTTGTGACATCCGGTTGCTTAGACACGGAAAAGTTGTAATTTCGCCTCAAGTAAATATCCCTTGTTTTTCTACTAATAACGTTTCTTTTTACTTATTCGCTTCTCACGCCATTTCACATAAATCAACACGGTTAACGTCACATATAATTATTTAAAAACCTATTTTTTTCAAGTCCTTGTTTTATGATTGTTTGTTTCGATTCGTCCCCTTTATTCGTCGTATTAAAACGGCACACTGGCCAAGTGGATTGGCGAATCCACTCTTAGAGTTGATGTAGTTCCTCAGGGCTTGTGGTAGTCGCTTTTTTATCCCTTAGTCACTTTTTACGATAGCCACGGGGTGGGATGGGGCAGTGCTATTCTATAATCGGCCCATACCACATTAGATATACTCTTATTACTCGTATATATACACTTATTCAGTATATATACGTGTATAACGTATATATACGTATACATATATGTGTTCATATATGTTGTATATACAACATGTGTTCATTAAGAGTATATACGAGTGTAATATATACTCTTATTGAACCCATGTTGCAAATAGACAATTTATCACGAAAAGTATAACAGACGGCCTTATCGCCAAAGCGATCTCATCCAGGCAACCTTCGGGTGGTACCACGTTATCCCTCTCTCACAAAAGACTACCTTGAAATGTACTGTATTTCCCACTTTATACTTTTTTCCCAATATACGTACGTGTTTCGATAGTGAGTGAGATATGCTAGAACCCCGGGGGCATGCAAACATTTGTCATTGTTAACTGATGTTGGCATGTATTGGGTTGTCTATGGACGACAGTATCCACTTACCATCAGGTGGACTGTATGCTCGCTCGCCACCTTTTCCCATAAAGAAAAGAAGGAGGAAACAGAGAACATAATATCAAATATTGTTAGATGTTGTAGCCATTATATTGTCACAAATACATATTAAATGTTGTAAGCTATAATAATTGTTGCCTATAAAAAAATCCAGTTACACTCAAGAATAACTGTACGTATTAATTACACTTGAGGTGAAATTAACACCTACAATTCATAGGTAAAATAACTCGTTCTTGTCCAAAATAGCTCATAGCCTTAATAAGCGGCTTAATTACTCTAATACTGCTAATTAGTAGTGTAATTATCATTAGTTGTTACTGACAGAAATTAACATAACTTTTTATAACGTTATTTACGGAGACACTTCTGTCTTTTATGTGTGTTTTATCTATATAAATAAAAATTAAATGCTGTTCGTTGGTAAGCGCATCACTTGAGAGCGGCTAGACCGATTTGGCTATTTTTTTTTAAATGTTCTAATTTTTTTTTTTTATTTTATATAGACTAGTGGGCGGACGAGCAAGCGGTCCCACGTGATGGTAACTGTTACCGCCGCCCATGGGCACCTGCAACACCAGGGGGCATGCGGGCGCGCCGCCGACCTTGCAAAATCCTATTCACAGCTCTCTTGAAGAACGCCATATCGTAGCTCAATGGAAAGACCTCTTGAGGCAGTTCGTTCTACAGCCTACGGGTTCGCGGTATAAAATGATTTTTGGACCGAACAGTGCGCGGACACCTCCGTATCGAGGAAATGCGGATGGACCGCACTTCTGTGACGGGAGGTGCGGTTGTAGAAACCCGAGGTGGGAATTATATTAAACAATTCTTCAGAGCATTCCCCATTGTACAGACGGTAGAACACACAGAGAGTCGCAACGTCTCTCCGAATGCTGAGGGATTCTAAACCGCCCGTGAGAGTGGGATCGTCGACAATACGAACAGCACGTCGTTGGATGGAGTCAAATGGGTCCAATTGGTATTTCGGTGCGCCGGCCCAGAGATGAGTGCAGTACTCCATATGGGGCCTCACCTGAGCTTTGTAAAGCATAAGGACTCTGATGCTCCGTTCAGTCAGGAAACTGGCAACCCATTCGCATAATCCCTCGGGTATCCCGAAAGATGGTGACTTGGAAAGCAGCGATTTGTACCATACCCGGTCAAAAGCTTTCGCAATGTCTAGGCCTACAGCCAGAGCCTCGCCTCTACTCTCAATGGCGTCAGCCCAGCGGTGTGTTAAATACGCTAAAAGATCACCAGCAGAGCGATTATGGCGAAATCCATATTGACGGTCGCTAATCAGCTGGTGATCCTCTAAGTACCCAAGGAGCTGTGTGTTTATGACACAGGAATATATTATTTATATATTATTATTATTTTTAGGAAAAAAAAAATATTGTAATTTGAAATTGTGGATTTTTTTTATTGAAATTTGGACAGGTCAACGTCCGTCGGGTCACCTAGTTATTAATACGGTGAAAAATACGGTAGTTAAAAAATGACCCGAATGTGATTTATTTGAAACTACTACATATAACTTTTTTATTTTATTAGTGGTACTTGCGATTTTGTTAGCGTGAACTTTAGAGTGATTCCCGTGGTAACCTTATAATGGAGAAACTACCCTAAATATTAAACCGCCACATGGGCAATAATTATGCCAAGTTTCATTAAAATCTGTCCACTAATTTTTGCGTGATGCAGTACCACAAACATTCTAAAAGTATTGTTGTGGGTTCTATTTCACTCGTACCTTTACACTGCTATTATATTTAGTATGGATTTTAATGAAACTTAACATAATTATAACTTATTTGTAGGGCTAACATTCAGAGTACTTATTATCCAGATCAATTATACAATTCCCACGGGAATCAAGCTAACCTTTAACGTCTATGCGCACGAAGTCGCGGGCACAGCTTGTAAAAATATAACACGGACATTACACAATTTCGATCATTATGAAAACTGTATACGATGAAAGCCGTTGCCTCAAGATGTGTTAAAATTAATGATGAATCGTAAACGATCACTATCAGGAAGCATTATCATAATGCTACATGTTCATCATTATCATAGTATCAAGAAAGCCGCTATCCTCATACATGTGGTTTCTATCGCACGAGTTTTTTCTCGACACATTTCTACGTAAACATTACTTTGGAGTTATCTTCCTTTATTTGGAACTGGCTGCATACTGGCACGACAACTCAGTCTATCTCTTTCACTCGTGTATCGTATATATGAGATCAAAAACCGGTCAAGTGCGTGCCGGTACACATTCCTATAGGGTTTCTGAAAGGTTTTTAATTGCATTTTAAATTAACCGAAACTTTATATTTATTTAGTTATAAAAAATAGTCAACCACTGCATTCATGTATGTTGCCAAAGAATGCTGACATGAGTAGTTGTGGGCGTCAAAAAAAATCATTTTAATAAAATCGAAAATTAATGTGTGATTTAAAAACTGCTGTTCCTCTTGACAGTTAAATAAGGCTTGTATTCAAACGAGCTGCAACAAAATTCTGAATGGGCAGCAAATCATTTTTGAATATTTATGCAGTCAAGGAATTTTTAAGTACAAATTACAGCACATTAGATTCGTGACCCTTTTACATTATGAAATTGGTTATCAATAGTTGATTACACGACAATTATTAACATCATACTTTTTATTTTGCATGAATTAGGATAGTTGACGTGGACGTCCCCCGCCTACACCGTGAACACACACCGGCCTTCAGCCAACACTTTTACCAGGTATCGGTATGTGCCATGACGCTTCCCATCGACACGCGATCCCGCGGTACCCTCACAAAGTAACGTCCTGAGCCGAGATCCGTTCCTTCCGCCGGTCTACGGCCGGGAGAACCCCTAGGCTTGTTGCTGCACACACCTTTTGCTCCTGGCTGAGCGCGTTCTGCGCTCGCCCTAAACCTTACATGTCCGGTGAATCTTGAAGAAAGCCCATTACGGCCACAAGAATTTAGACATTCCGAAAAAAAAAAGAATTATGCAGAATTAATAGCTTTGTTCGCGGTAAGGATTCGGAACTGATTCTGGACTAGTGCTGAACTAATTTGGAATCGTAGTAGAGCGCATGCTCGGTTATAAACCGATTCGTGATTTTTATTTCCGCGAACGATTTCGGAACCAAACTGCGTACGATCTACTGTCATCGGCAGTGTTACCAACTCTCAAAAATATTTATCCCTAAAGCTTAAGTCAAAAACCCCCAAAATCGCCCCAATTACTTAGAAATCCCACTAAAAAAATATATAATAAAAGAAAAAATATAAATTACAAAAATGCAATGAAATTTCTTTACCTTTTAAATCTGGATCTGTTTCCCAAATCTACGTGTACTTCTGACTGTACATTTTTTTATTTTTAGTTTCTTTAGGCATCATTAACAAATTGCTTGTCGGCACAGCAGTACAACAACAAAATCGAATTAAACAAGTAAACAATAATCAACGTACATATGCATAGGCACATAGGCCTATACATAGGCACAATAACCACCAGTCACCACAGAGTAGTTGTAATATATTTGTACTAGATGTCGTTAAGTCGCTAGGTCAACAAATAAATATGATTAGCTATTATAGTTTGGATTGTCCCAGGGCCTATACTTTCACATAATATATGAAAAATATATATTCAAAAAAATATATGAAGAGTCAAAAAATCCCTAAAAATATAAAACCCCTAAAAAAACCCATCCCACTTATTTACCCCCTAAATTTGGGGGGAAAACCCCTAAGTTGACAAGTATTTAAGTGGACCCACCAAAACACATTACTCTTATTAGAGTTTTATATAAACTTATTTATATAAACAACAAACAAAACTAACCATATTTTATTTAACCCTTAATAAATTAATACAATTTATATTTTATTTAACTATTTAACCAGTTTATTAGTTTCTAACCAACTGAATATAGCCGCAGCATGTATGTGAAATGTCGTTAGGTAAAAACTGCGCATGTCTGGAACTACGGATTCTTGCCAAAGTTATAGAACTGATAGAACTAATTCTGAACCGATCCTGAATCGAGTTCGACGGTTCCGCGAACACAGAACTGTAACTAGAAATTCTGAATTGTGTGTTCCGCGAACGGCATTATTTGAACTGCGCATGCGTATAGTTCCGAATCAGTTCTGAATCCTTACCGCGAACGAAGCTAATATATAATTTTATTTATTATTCGCGTATCTCCAACCTTATGATGCCTTTTCACTACACATTTATATCCAAAATATGTGGAATTAATAACGTCACATAAAAATGTTTGTGGCATTAAATTGTTGATATGTGACCGTAGAATAATATACTTATAGTAATTAAATCAACGCTTTTCACTGAATTACAGAAAGATGCTAATATTTTGGAAACTAGAAGCCGACATGTAAACCCCTTCCGCTTGAACATCCACAATTATTTCCTACTGGACCCCTTCGCGTTCCTAGTTTTCGCGGAACCCCAAAGGAGGTTTCAAATTACATCGTTCAAAGCACGTAGAGCGCCATTCTGAAGTATTAGGTACGCATTCGTGCCAGATGCGCTTCGCTGAGGCTACAGCGGCCGGACAAAAACTACATTATAAGATAACGCTTGCAGCGGTAATGATCGCACAAATGGAGTTTTAACCGACTGCAGCTGGCAAGGGAATGCGTTACAACCACCGGGAATAAAGAAAGATTATAATCATATTTCTTTAGAAGAAGAATAAGGTCCTTTGCTCAGATAACTT
The DNA here is from genome assembly GCA_914767545.1 of Sesia apiformis. Lineage (NCBI taxonomy): Eukaryota > Metazoa > Arthropoda > Insecta > Lepidoptera > Sesiidae > Sesia > Sesia apiformis. The sequence goes on from OU611966.1 coordinate 17,339,116, forward strand.
CACAGTATTGGCCAACCGAGCGTTCGCACAAATACAAACTCCTTTGAAGCACTTTATTAACTTACCAAATAAGGGGCTAGGGGCGCCAACCGCAAAAATAACATTGTTGAAAAACCTATTCACTCAGAGCAACGAGTATGAACTTTAAAATCACCGCATCCTACCAACATAAAACAGTTTGTAATTTGTAATCGTGTGAATGCTCGCTTGGCCAATGCTTTACAAATGTTATGAAATAAAATAAAAAAGCCTTTTATTTGTCAGTCTGTATATATATATAAAGGGTTTTATAAAGGATTGTGTAGTGAAACAAACTTATTTGGTGTTGCTTTGATATTCAAAGAAACGACATATAATGTTTAAACTTCAATCCTTTTTTAAAATCTGTTATTTTATGTCTACCTACAACTTTACAATTTTGTCTACCTACAGAACAATTCTCTTCACTTGACGCCCACACTGTTTTACCGACACCATAATACGAGTAGTTTTACCGACAGCGCGGAGCGCCGCAAAACTCAGACGAAAGAAATATATTTTCTTTACATCTCCCCCCCTAGGAAAGAAAACTTTCGCCATCTTCTTCTGTTTCTTTTGTTTCTCTATCTTCATATAATTTTATAGGGACTGGAAGAAGTTTTGTAATATGAAAAAGATTTGATTCCGTTTTTTTGTGTCCAGTATCTATCCTATATATTGTGTTAGATATTTTTTCAATAATCTCATATGGTCCAATTCTCAGTTCATCTAATTTCCTCCTGTTTAACTTGTTTCCATTTTCCACGTACACCATGTCTCCTACATTAAATTCCCAATATTTTAGTTTTTTGTCGTATAGTGTTTTGTTGTAATTGTGTGATTTTATTGTATTCTCAAGTGCTGTTCTTCTGTCTCTGATCCAGTCACTACGTGATCTTTCTTGTTTTAATTCTTTCGGTAAAATCGTAACATCCGTACCATATAAAAGATAACTTGGTGAAAAGCCAGTAACTGTGTGGTTAATTTCATTGTATTTATTTACGCATTCTTGAGCTATTGTTGTCCAAGCTTTCTTTTTCACTCTTTCATTTATTTTGCATCTTATTTTGTTTACTAGTGTTTGATTTAGTCTTTCATTTAGGCCATTCGAGAGTGGTGCATTTACTGCTGTAAATACAATTGGTATCTGCTTGTCATTTAAGAATTTCTTGAACTCTTTAGAATTAATTCCCGGGTATTGGTCTGTTAGAAGCATACCAATATCCTCCGATTCTGTTATATTCTTGACTAGTTTTTCAAAATCATTTGCACTCTGAGTTTTTGATGTTAGAATAAATGCGTATCTAGTAAAATGATCTACCAACAGATGTAGATATTTTTTTGTTGATCTTGTACCTCCAAAACCTCCAATTGTGTCAATTGAAATTATTTCGAAAGGCTTTGTGGCCGGGCCTAGATGAGACATAAACCCATATTTGTCGTGTCCTCTTGTTTTATTTTTTATACAAATTTCACAGCTTCTACAAACTTTTTTAATATTTTTTGTCAAATTTTTGGCTGTGTAGAGCGGACTAATCGTTTTCTGCATTTGTCCAATTCCAATATGGCACAGGTTTTCATGTATGTTTCTTAAAAGCTTGATGCTAAATTCTTCTGTTAGTATTATTTTTTCTTTTCTTCTGACCTTTTTTAAGTATAATTTGTTTTTTTCAATCAATTTGCTTTTTTTATTTTGTATTTCTTTATTCTTATCCTGATCTGTTAGAATATCTTCCAGTTTTACAAAGTTCACAACTTTTAATTGTTCATCCGTATTTTCATCCGATTCCAATACTGGATTCCTGCTCAGGCAGTCTGCTTCCAGATTTTGTTTTCCTGGAGCATATTTTATTTTAAATTCATATTGCGACAAATAATATGTCAGATCACCCAGTTCTTCATCAGTTCTAGATTTCAAATTCATGTTTTCTAGTGGTTTGTGGTCTGAATAAACTGTAAATGGTTTACCTATCAACCAGTATTGCCAGTATCTCACCGCTTCTTTGATTGCTAAACATTCTAAATATATAGCTTTTTTTTTCTTTTGGGCTAAATTTAGTTTTTTTGAAAAGTAAGCCACTGGTTTTTCTTTTCCATCAGGCTGTGTCTGTTTCAAAATGGCTCCAACGCCTTCTAAAGAAGCATCTGTGTAAATATTAATTGGTAAATCTTGATCAAAAATTTCCAGTATTGGTTGAGAGCAGAGGAGGCTTTTTATTTTCTCAAATGCTTTTTGGCATTCATCTGACCAAACCATTTTTTGATTTTTCCTGAGTAAATTATGCAATGGATCCAGTATTATTGCACTCTTTGGTATGTACTCATGGTAAAAATTAATTTTCCCTAGAAATTGTCTTACATTCTTCTGCGTTTTTGGAACAGGAAAATTCCTTATTGAAATCAGGTTATCTTTCACTGGTTTAATAGAATTATTTTGTATTATATGACCCAGGTATTTTACTGAGTCTGATGCAAATGTACACTTTGTAAATTTTAATCTGAAACCTTCTGTTGTGATTGCTTCCAGCAATAATGCCAGATGTTTTATGTGTTCAGCAAAAGTTTTAGAAAATATTAAAATATCGTCTATATAATTAACGGTAAAGTGGGTAAGTTTATATTTTCTCAAAATATTACTTAATATCCTCTGGAAAATTGCCGGCGAGGTCTTTAGTCCAAATGGTAGGCAGGTCCATTGAAAATGTCCTTCCTGTGTTACAAATCCCGTCTTTTTCCTGTCTTCAATTCGTAATGGAATAGACCAAAAAGCCGAGTTTATGTCCAGAGTTGTAAAAAAATTGCAATTCCTGGTCTTTATCATCAGGTCTTCAGTTAACGGAAATGGTTGGGCTTGAGGTACTACAATTTTATTCAAGTCCCTGAAGTCTATACATAATCTTGATTTTTTATTTTCTTCTTTTTTAAATGCCAAAGTAACAGGTGCACCAAATGGACTGTAGGATTCTTCTATCAGTTTATTATCTAGTAATTTTGCTATTTGTTCCTCTATTTCTTTTTTATCTTCTACAGTACATTTGTAAGGCCTTTTGCTACAATATTTGTCTATTAATAAGTCGATTCTTGCTTCATATCCATTAACAGTTCCGACGTCGTATTTATTTTTTGCAAAAACTGATCTGTATTTGTTAATGAGTTTATTTATTTCTGATTTTTCATACTCATTTAAATGATTTATTTTTATTTCAAAATCTTCTTCTTTCACATGTTCATTAAAATTTATTTCATATTCTTTTGTAGTGTTATTTTTTTTCTCTTTACTTTTTAATTCCGTATTTGTTCTGTTATTTGTAGAAATTTCTTCCACCTTTTTTGTATTTTCAATATTCTGGGACTGTTTCTGAGTTATTTTCAAGTCTTCATTTTGGATTAGTTTGAATATTTTTATCAAATCTAATCCTATCAAAAAATCATATTTGAAATTTTGTTCATTAATAATGTACACATCAACACTTTTTTCAATTTCAAATATTTTTACTTTTAAATTAGTCAAACCACTTGTTTTTTTTAACACCATTAATTGTTACTAAATCTGTTTCATTCAAATTGTTTCCTTCTCCTTTTAGTTTTAATAATTTAGAATTTATCAGAGAAACGTTTGAACCTGAATCATAAATTCCATTTACTTCTACTGTATCATTTAATAGTAGCTTGACATTTATTAATGGTGTCACTATTCGTTTTTTTGATTAGTTTCATTTAACTCAGCTTCTATCACGGTGTTATTTACATGTTTAATGATATTTTTCTTTTCCTTATCATTTTCTCTTGTTCTAAACCAGCATATAGCTTCCGAGTGATAACGAGTTCCTTTATTTATTTTTTCACATATTTTACATGGGGTTTGTTTTTCATTTTTACTATAAATTTTTGAATTTCCATATATTCTCGTAGGTAAAAAACTTTTTCTATTTACCATGTGTTCATATTTGCTCACCTCATTAAACAAATCCACTGTGTCTGTTAATGCTTCTCTATTAATCTTATTGAGTATGTATTCTGGTAACCCAACTGCAATAAGATCCACCAAAGTACCTGTATCAATCGATTTTCTCATTTCCAGTATAAGTTTTTCTTTCCTTATAGCGTAATTCAACAATGAACCTTCTCTATATTTAAATAATAGAGCATAAGTCACTGGGTTCCATCCCTTGTTTGTAAATGATTCACAGAATTTGGTTTTCCACATTGACCATTCTGAGTTCATTGTCAATTTTATAATCATGGAACTATACCAATCTGCGCAACTTTTATCCATAAACAATCTGAGTATTTCAATTTTATTTTCATCCTTCGTTACATCAAAGCGTATGCATTCTTTTTCAAAAATATCAATCCACTGGTTTGCATTCGTATTCTTGGTTGTAAATTTCTCAAGCACAAACCTCTCTGCGATGTATTTTAAATTCTGTGGTCTATTTTCCATGAATTTCTCAAAAAGTTTTCCCAATGTACCTGTTTCTTGTTGTTGTGCTGCAGCAACTTGTTCTGGATTCAATTCTTCTAGAAATTGACCCCCAAACTGTAAATTACCATCCTCATCTATGTAAGTTTTTTTTAGTTCATCTGTTATTGTTATCCATACCTTTCTTTTCTGGTATCTTTTCACTATACTGTTTTTTACTTTGCTGTAAGCATTTGTTTTTATTATTTCTTTATGAAGACTCACTGATTGTAGGGCTTCTGGTATTGCATACACTTTATTATCACTTGTGGTTATTGAGGTTATACTATAAATGTTTGTTTTTGGATCACTTGCAGGCAATAATGCAAATTCGAAACGAAGTTTCTCCATTTTCAATTGACTTTTGTAACCAAATATGTCGTTTTATAAAGGATTGTGTAGTGAAACAAACTTATTTGGTGTTGCTTTGATATTCAAAGAAACGACATATAATGTTTAAACTTCAATCCTTTTTTAAAATCTGTTATTTTATGTCTACCTACAACTTTACAATTTTGTCTACCTACAGAACAATTCTCTTCACTTGACGCCCACACTGTTTTACCGACACCATAATACGAGTAGTTTTACCGACAGCGCGGAGCGCCGCAAAACTCAGACGAAAGAAATATATTTTCTTTACATATATTTATTCAATTATTATAATACTGCCGTCCAAAGGTGAAAAGAAATTAGTAACATTCGTTAACAAATGGAAAATATTGATTTGGAATAAATTGACTAATGTATGTATTTGTATGTATCTATGTACATATAATTGATATTGTTGTGTCTCGTACTTATTTAAATTGTCTTTTTGCAACATGTAATTGGTGTACAATAAACAGTTTATCTATCTATCTTTATTGTTATGAACGAAGTCGGCAGACGAGCATACAGTCCACCTGATTGTAAGTAGATACTGTCGTCCATAGACATCCGTGATACATGCCAACATTGGTCCAAAATGACAAACGTTGGCACGATCCCGGATGCACTACCCGCCTTTGCTGATTAAGGAATGGATCGGTAGAAAGGTTTGGGAAAATGAGGAGAACGTGATGGGAATGGGCTCTGACATATCTCACTCACTACCGAACCATGTACGTACACTGGCGAAATACGATAAAGTGGGATGGGATATGCAGTACTTTTCAAGGTAGTCTTCTGTGAGAGAGGGGTAACGTGACCAGTCGCGCCCAGCCGCTGTTGGATTGCAGCGTGCACTCTCCCCCTCCTAATATTATCCTATATATTTTTATTTACGTATTTATTTATATGTATACATATAAATGGAATTACATTTAAATATTATGTTTGCGTTAATTTAGTTTTTTTTTTTAATTTTTGACTGTCATTGCATCTACCGGACCATCTCTGCTTAGTCCAAAAGTTGACTGGGAGGTAATGCTTCAAAGCATTAAATCCGCCATTTGTCACTAAGCCTTTTGTCGCCTTTTGTCAGAATAAATAACATTTTTAACGAAATCATAAGTTGCATTAATATTGGGAAATTATAAACAATGGTTATTATTTTTGTTTTGTTCTTAGGAGGCCAGTATACATATACTTGTATACTTAAATGTCCATTACCAACATCCATTGATGTACACAGGAGCTCATTAGAAACTCACTGCCGACATCCATGGGTTTAAAATATACTATAATTTTGTTGATGATTTAAATTCTTTAACCGATGTTATACATATATTAATTAATTGAGTACATATATACTCTGCCTCGTTGTCGTGCTAATTCTGGTATTATACTTGCATAGTTATTGATTGCACCGCTTGCCGCTTCCTGTCGGCCGACCAGCCGTGTTTTTGAGTCGAACGGATGCCGACCGTTACCAAGCACACTTCATTATAATAAACGCTACAATAAAACAGTCTACATCGCTAGCTTAATATCATATCTTCCGTTACACACGTTCAGTTAACGGGCCATGTTTACATATTACTCCTAAACAGTCGTTCCGGGAATGTAAGGTCAGTACACGCCGCGGAAAGTTATAGAACACAGTCCAACTCTGACTTTGTACTGTAAATTTGAAGTGGGGGTAAAAGTGGGGTATTGAGATGTGATGGTTGTTGTGAGCGGTTTGGCCCCCCAAGGAGTTTAGAGTGATGTGAACTAATGGAAGTTCGGTGTGCGGCTTGTAGTGCACTGTGCCGTGGGTAGCATTAAGCGTTATACACATCGGATATATATTGATACTACATATTTCTAAGTTAAAAATAATAATCATTTATTTCAGACTAGCGGTGCGTGCGAATTCTCGTGGAAACATTGTAATTGATCTGGATAAAAGTACCCTAAATGTTAATGCAGATTAATAGTCATAAATACGTTAAGTTGCATTAAAATCCGTCCACCGGATTTTGCGCGATGCGCGTACAGGACGGACCGACAAATATTCCAGAATTATGTTGTTTTGCTCTCTGTATCTGATGTACTTTACCACAGATACATACAGGTATAGTAATTAGTAGAGACTTCAGAGAAAGACGTAAAATAAATTAATAAATTAAACAGTAAATCAATGTGAACATTCAAATTATATATTTATAATTAAGTCCAACACTAAAAATCAACGTAAGGCCGTATCAACGTATCAACTCACCCAGGATACATTTCAGCTTAGAAACCTGAATCTTCGAGTCGATTTTAAAAATTAAGACTCGATGACTCCAGTCTTTCACAGCACTACACGCTTCGCGACTTATAACCTGGTGTGTAGGAGGCTTTAGTTTTACACAGGTGTAGGAAGTATACATGGGCGGTAGACCACAGATTGAAAAAGTTACCGAAGTCATTATATTTAACAACAAATGTGACGACACTAGTTGAACTGTGTTAGTTAAACAATGGTCAAATAAATACCATAAAAGTATAGGAAATGCTTTCAAATTCTGACATTTTAGAAAGTTTTAGTTTAGTTCAATAAGTTACTTTTGTTTTAGTTTAATCCCTAATGCACATTGTCCCTAAATCCCTAAATATACATACTGTCAAATAAGTATCGGGAATTTTGAAAAAATAATGCCCCCGTATAAGTGTATTGCTGTTAGGTTGGCACTATTGTAGCTAATTTTCATGTGAAGTTTTGGCGCGATCTGTCAAACAGTTGTTTGAAAATTTTCATATTTGCTAGGCGACCTCGAGTGTACTTTGCGAATTTTACAATGGATAAAAATTTCGAACAAAGAATTTGGCTCAAATTTTGTGTTGCCAACAATATTTCTAGTGCGGAATCATTAAAAATGTTAGAGAAGGCTAGAAGAAGAGAATGTTAGAGAGACAGTGAGTCGACTTTATCAAAAACCAGAGCATATGTATGGTACAAAGTATTCAAAGAAGGCCGAGAAGTGGTTGAAGACTTGCCCCGTTCTGGTCGACATTCAACGTCTTCGACTGAAAAAAATATCAACAAGGTGAAGGACGTGGTGATGGTAAATCGTCGAACTAGCTTAAGAGCAGGTAGTTGACATGTCTCACGAATTTGTTCGCACCATTTTGGTTGATGTTTTAAGTATGAAACGCGTCGCAGCACGGCTTGTTCCGAAGGAATTAATTTTCTTCAAAAAGATGCCCGTCAACAGGTTGCTACAGACATGCTTGAACGTGCCAATGCGGAGCCCGCATTCATGAAACGCATCATACCGGGTGACGAAACGTGGGTTCATGAGTTTGACATGTAAACCAGCCAACAAGCTTCGGATGGCGCTTCGATAGCGAACCGAAACCAAAAAACCACGTCTGAGCCACTCAAAAATCAGTCATGTTGACTGTTTTCGTTGATTTCATGATGTTGTTCACTCAGAATTCCTTCCGGAAGGTCGAACAGTCAATAAATATTATTATCTGGGCGTCATGAGACGATTACGAGAGAATATTTGGGGAACCAGATTTGGGGAACAACAATTCTTGGATACTGCACCACGACAATGCGTCGTTCAACACATCAATCATCGTACAGGAATTTTTAGCCAAAAATTCAACGAATTTCATCGACCCAGCACCATATTCGCCAGATACGGCCCTGTGTGATTTTCTTATTAGACTCAAATTACTACTTCGGGGCAGGGGCTCGTAAGTGATACGTCGGTTCTCCTCATTCAGATGCTTGATGGTAGCCACGTTCTCTTCGGTGACTGCCGTTGATGGACGGCCTTCCCGAATCTCGTCCCTGAGTGAAACACGCCCTCGTTTGAACTCGTCGTACCAACGTCTCACGGTGCTCACATGTGGTGCTTCAAGACTAAAAGCACTTTGAAGTCGAGAACAACACTCATTCGCATTTAATGAACATTTAAAATCGTAAAAAATCATGGCTCGAAAATCTTTTCGCTCCAATTCCATTTTGAATGAGACCTCAATTTCAAATTGATATTGAAAACAACTGAATAACAATTTCCCACAATTTTAAATTGTGTTCTATTTTTGAAAACCTGTATTTTTTTATTTTATCAAATTCCATATTCAGATATTTGTGGTTGGCCAGGTACGCAAAACTTTCAGTGCGTCCTAGGTATTTCGAGGGCGACAAAAGAAATTTAGACGATTGAAGCAATATGTTTTGTTTTATTAAAAAAAATCCCAAAACTTATTTGAGAGAGTAGTATGGGGGATGTGTGGCCTTGAAGCGCCACGCTGCAGGCCAAGCGGGTTGCCGAGTCCATTTTGAGGTGGTGCAGCGGCTTTGTTATACCTTTGTCGCCTTTTATGACACCCACGGGACGAGATTGCGTGCTGCTATCCTATAGCTGGCCAACGCCACGCGGCACGACTACACTCATTAGTGTTTGTGAAATCGGCAATCCGTTATTTGTCAACATTAGCGATGCGGTTATGCGGGTTGTTTTCACTTCGATTGCAAAATATTAAACTGTTTTGTTTTCCTAAATGCATTGCAACCTACTTTCCTTGCATACAGTGCATTTTACTGTATTCAGCATAAACATAGTGTTAAATAATTTATGTAAGTGTATATAACAAGATAAACGTTTATAAAATTCGTCAATATCGCACCCGGAGGGCACTGGAAACATCTCAGCAGTAGAGATATAAGTTTACGTTTGTGTGGGTGCACACCGATAATGTACAGTGCGAATGGTTTCCACAATCGGATTGGACAATTGGACACCTACTCACACAGATGCAAAGCTCACGTCTCGTCGATTTCACTGTACTGTAGTGACGTTTCTGAAATGACTTGCCAGGGCCGAATAAAGGAATGGGCTAACTGGGCGTTCCCCCAAGGCTCTAGGCAATCGCGTCGCAGCCGGAAAATCTATGAATCATCTGATTTCTCATTTGATATTGTTTTTTCATTTATAAACTATGAGTATGCTTCCAAAATATACCAATATCAATCATTAAAAAATACTCGATCTACTTTCGAGCGAAGCACGCTGCCCTTAAAGGGGCGCTACAGATTTTCCGTCTAGGGCGCTACACACGCTTGATTGATACGGTATGATTTACCAAGTTTCAACGAAATTGGTTCAACCGTTTCGACGTGATTGAGTAACAAACATTCAAATTTTCGCATTTATTATTATAAAATATGTATGTTCTCCCTAATCCCACTAATATTTTAGTGGGATTAGGGGGAACATACATATTTCGGGTGACTATTTGCAGGAGAAGGGCCCGGGGGGATGGGATGCATTCCAAATTACACTGTTACAATTCAATTTTATACTAAACACTGTGTGCGTAGAATTTTCCTTTGTTAGTGATCGATCAATAAAAAGTACCTCTTATCAGATCTCAGATATTCAGTAGATCTTAATATTTACTGAGCAGATTCTATGAAAAAATCTTATGAAAGAAGATGGATTTCATAGAATCTCTGAAAGAAAGACACGCCACCGACCGACACTAATTGTCATTATGACGAAAAACAGTTAGCGGCCGATGGAAAATTTAGTGTAGATATAAGGAATGAATTATTTTAGTGAAGTAATTTATCACTGCATCACACACATATTTTCATTTAGTAACACACATATAAGCTGTAATAACTACATAAATATCTAGTATTATAATCGCAAGCGGTTTAGACTAGAAAAAATCGAAATAATTAAAAGCTGTCGAAATAAAATTTAATATTTATTAGAATTTTTATTCATTGGTACAGTATAGAGCTGAAGATTGTGTGTGACGGCGGTCCTCGGTAGAGGCCTATATCCAGCAATGGAGAGATACGGGCTGGTAGTATGGTATCATGTGAAAGCCGCTGATTTGGGGTGAGTGGTTTCTGGATGAATTTTGAATATATCAACGAAACCGACGTCCGTCTTGAGTACTTCACTGTTGCCATTTTCGTTCTAGATTTGTGACATTTCATTTTCTATAGTTGTGACTTTTACTGTATTATATAAGTTCTATCAGAACTATACGTTGAATTGACAAACTGATAAATAAATGAAAGAATTTAATGAAGAAATGTTGATTACATAATTTCTTAGTATTTTTTTTTGTCTTACTCGCGTAGAGTATTTTTTCCGTGTGAAGTTTTCTTCTCAGTAATTTTCTACCCAAGAGGCACTACTTGATAATTATAAGTATTTGAATGACAGAATGTAGGAAAAATATGGCAACACGAGTGAATGAATACGCGAATGATTAATTAACAAGTGAATGAATGAACGATAGAAATAGGCATAGCTTCTCAAGTCTTTTCATACATCCACTGGAAACGCTGCTTGATTCTTTATGCAGAGAAAACACTTGACGGATACGTAATAGTTGCGTTTATGAATGAGGTTATACTAACTTCTTGGGAGATTAAAAGACATATGGTCGCGGGCAATGACTACTTTAGTATCTACACCATCATGACGTACAATTAAATAAATCCGGAAGTCCGCCCGTTACTCAGTCATGGCCCAATTAATCAATGGATCTTAATATAAATTTGTACGAGGAAGTGTAAGGCCAAGGAGGAGGACACATGCTACTTTTTATCCAGCTCCATCGCAAAGTTCCTGCGTTAATCATTATAGAGATCTTTTGAACGAAGTAACGGGCTCAGTTAGTACGCAAGTACATAATTGTCGGTAGCCGGGCTAATTAACGTATGAATTCGCAAAGAGCTCGTTGTTTGGAGGTCGTAATTGACGAGCATTGTTGTAATGTGGGCAGCAGATAGGGCTGTCACCTTCAAAATACCCTAAACACGGAAATTTAAAAAAATGGCACAAAAATCATAACATTTTTTGAATTTAAAGATATACTTTAAACTGTAATCTATAACATATTTCAATTATTAATATTTTCGACGAGATTCAATTAAATTATTAATAATAAATAATTAAACTTACAGTGTCTTCGGTACACACAGAAGCGCTTTAAATTATACTTTTGCATTTGAATCACAGCAATATTTTTAAACACAATAACTGTCTATTCCTAAATCAGTTAAGGTTTTCCAGCGGCACCTTGATACCTATTTAAAATCTTTTCTTTATATATTTTCTTTTTTTTGTGAATTTTTATAATGTTCAACGTTATAGCCGCGTTGCCTAGATAATTATTAACCCGTAGCCCGGACAAGCATCCTTCGAATCCGAAGACTCCGGGTCATAACCGGACGGGTGGCAGCCCTAGCAGCAGACGGTGTTACATTCATGCACACCTTAAATAGCAGGCTATAAATGCCAAAATTGAGTGTGGTAGATGGAAGGTTTGTCGGTCGTACAATGTGCGTTGTACATTGTTTGGCTGAATTTTAATGGAGAAATATTCCGCTACATTTGAATTATTTAATACAAAGGTTTCTATACAAAGAGCTAATCAATTTGGGTTATTTTTCGGAATTATGGAAAGAAGATGACAGACGAGCAGATGGTTCGCCTAGTGGTAAGTAAATGGATATTGTCGCCCGTGGAAATCCGCTGTACATGCCAACTTTAGTCCAGAATGACATACGTTGGCACGCTCCCGGATGTACTTTTGGAGATGAAGGTATATATTTGAAGAAAACATTGGGAAATTTGGGAGCGATAGGTCAGAATGGGATGGAAATGGGCTCTGGTATATCCTACTCACTACCGAAACACGTTACGTACGTAAAATGGGAAATGCAGTACATTGATTGATTAAAAGAAAGAAACAGTTTACAAAATACAAAAGAAAGCATGCAACAGCAAAAAGAGAAACAATAAATGCCTATTTGCGTCACTGCAACAGGAAACAGGTACCAGACTCAGCTGCAGCATACACTGGTATCCATGTATCCTTTTCGTTATCCCTGTCTTTGTGTTAAGGTCTAAAATGTCAGTATAAAGTAGATTGGTAGCTATAAGATTTTAAATTTAGTTCATAGCTCATTCATAGTGTAATAACACTGCTATCTTGTATTAACCATCTCACGTAAATAAATACGTCGTTTCAGGTCATCATAAGCTATAATTATGCCAAGTATCATTAAATTCAGTCCAGTGGGTTTTGCGTGACTGACAGATAGACAATAATTCAAAAAACTGTTGATATGGGCTGTGTATCCTTCATAGAGTACACTGCAACGATTTTATCAAAAAAATATTTCATGTACCTACATAAACGGCTCTGTTACGATTGTATTATGTGTATATTTATTTTGATATACCTATCGGGCAATAAAGAGCGGTGATAGTCTAGCTAGTCATATACAAACTCGGCTGACATTCGTGTGCTCACATTCAAATCTCGGTTAGTACCACAGAGTGTCTACTTAAGTATGTACATGGGAAAACATTGTGAGGAAACACGCATGTTCCAAAAATAAAATAAAATAAATCTGGAGTAGGTACGTGATCCACCAATTCGGCTGGGCCTGCGTGGTGGAATACGTCCCGAAAGCCCACAATGATTTATTAGGGGCGGCCTGTGCTCTGCAGTGTGACGTTATAAGTTGATATACTAGTACAATAGGCAATATACCTAAATATATATTTAGGTATACTCGTATAACGAAGGTATGTTCGTAAACAACCACAGTGTTAACAAGCGGAAAATAAAACTTTGATATTTACCTAATTACATCTATATTCTGCGGTTTCGATAATTGAGCGTAAACAGGATAATTTCAACGGAACATTTTGTTAATTAACTTATGGATACTGTTTCCTCCAATTCGTGTGGATAAATTTAGAGGGAGGGGGGAGGCGACTGTCGTTCGTGTCCGTACGAGTTACTTCTGAGCACCCCCCCCCCCCCCCACACGTGTCCCCTGCGTCTTCCGGGGGCAACAACACATAATTATAATATAACAATCTATACATATAATAAAATAGTAGCAAAGCATTCTGTGCATTAAATATTAAAAAAAAAATCCTTGCATTGTTAACTGCGAATGATACAGAGCCCAAAACAACAATTACTGGAATTTTTATCCGTGTGTCTGAAAGCGCATCGCGCGAGAAGAACTAGATGGATTTTAGTGAAACTTGGCAACGTTATTTATAACTTATGTATGTGCCGGGTTAACATTTAAGGTACCTACTTACTCTTTATTCAGATTAACTGCAATCTCACGGGAATGAATTTTGGGAGGCAAGAATCAAGCCCCCTTAGATTGTCAAGGTGGTTATCACGAGCCGTGGGCTGTAAATGTCCCTAATTGAGCTCGCAATAGACGTTTGCATTTGCAGGTCTTCAGTCTCTTCGTGACTACAATGGAACAATGGATATTGATCACCTACATCCTATGTCTCTCCACTACTTCTGAGCCGGCTACCATCGGTGAACTTCTTGAAATCGCCGCTCCACCGGACAGGGACGCGTCTCACGCTCTGCTCGTCTCGATACGTGACCTCCAGGCTCCATTCCAAGACTTGTATATACCATCGGTTATCAGTTCTGCGGTAAATATGACCAGATGACCAGCCCATTGTAAATTAAGTATGCCAATCATAGTTATGTCCGTGACTTACGTTGTTTAGCGAAACTCTTCGTCGCCATACATTTTATTGTTGCGTTATACTATTCTCGTGGAAATCACAAGTACACGGGTATGAATTAGCACACACAGCTAGTACCTATTAAATATTTGTAAAGAAAGATATGAAATCGGGCGCGGATAATCGTTTCTCATCATAACATTCTGTTGCAACAACAATATTGTATTGTTTTTTGTTATGTTTGCATTTATGGAAAGTTAAACAAGTCGAACAATGACGAATCATCGAGCATTCAACAAATCATCGACATAAGATATAAGAACTTAACAATCGACGAAACCCACCGCATTCTCACGAGAGAATATCGAATCGATGGCGAATTAACGGTAAGTGGTACTCATCAATTATGTCAACAATACCGCGCCACAATGAGCGGATCGCTCGAACCGAACAATCGATACGCGAACAATCGAGTCGATTGAAACGATTCAACACGTTATTGTGTCATACTTTTGTTCATTGTGCCGTGTGATAATGTCAGCAGGATACAATATTGAGATTCATTCAACAATATTATCGGTATCAAGTACTGTACCGTCATACCGATCAATACCAGTTAGTACAATATTTTAGACTGGTTACAATCCAGAGAACTCTGTAATGGATCTGGATAAAAGTACCCCAAATTATAACATAACCGGCGCATGACCTAGTTTCTTTAAATTGCATCAAGTGTAACATGCCAACTTTCATTGTAAACCGTCCAGTGGTTTATGAGTAATTCGCGCTAAGACAGACAGGCAAAATTCCAAATCTTGCTTTGTTATCTTTGTATCACGAGTACTTCACACTGCAACGAATTTTTAAATGTATATTAAATGTAACACGGCTCAGTTACACTTTATTTTACTAGTTATAGATTACCTGAGTATACTTTACTGAGTATAGATTACTTTACAGTGTTGCCCACTTCAACCTACCCATGATCCCTTACAATTGTAAAACAGACAGACAAATAACCATTAAATCTAGATTGTGAATCATTAAACGCTTGTGAGGTGCAGTGAAACAAGTCCCAACTCAGGGTTCCGTAGTACTAGATCGTTGAGCAGGTGCAGAGCTCGGGAGACAGGGGGCCTATCCTGCCGACACAGTCCTGCATGGCAAACGAGTGCCCGGCGACGAGCCCTAACATAGCTATCAGGCACATGAAAGAGCACACACTCTAATATGTTTAAACTGTGACGTCTAATTAGGTTGAATACATACCTCGCAGGGTTTTAGGGTTAGGGTCTCTCTCTCTCCCTTGTCCCTTCACTGGAGCAGAGGGCAGACTCGATGCTTCTTCATCTTATTCTATCGGCGGCTTCACACTTCACCTCTAGATAAGGCCAATTTTCTGCATTTTTCTGATATGATTGTTTACACCAGGTTTTCTTTATAGAAAAATGATTGGCAGACGAACAGAAAATCCACGTGGTGGTAACAAGAAAATTGGAGAAACATCTGGTACGGCGGCACTTTACAAAGGTTTGCTAATGAAACACAACCCGGATACAATTTTTTTTATGGACGAAGGCGGCAGTCGAGCATACAGTCCACCTGATGGCAAGTGGATACTGTCGCCCATAGACATCCGCGATACATGCCAACATTAGTCCAAAATGACAAACGTTGGCACGCCCCAGGAATGCACTGCCTATCTTTGGAGATATAGGAATGGATTTAGAGAAAGGGTTGGGAAAATGAGGAGGGATAGGATGGGAATGGGCTATGGCACATCTCACTCACTACCGCAACACGTACGTACATTAGGGAAATAAGATAAAGTGGGAAGTGCAGTAAACCGTGGTAGATAAAGTGGGAAGTAGTCTTCTGTGTGAGAGGGGTAACGTGGCCAGTCGAGCGCGCCCAGCAGCTGTTGGATTTCAGCGTGCACTCTCCCCCTCAATGTTATACGGATACACGGATTGTCTAGACTATGACATACGGATATACGGATTGTCGCCACCCAGACTACAATGAATAACGCTTCAACATCAACGCGGAGGAATTAAGTCACGTTAAGCTATAGACATTGCGATTGCAAAGCTCCTAAAAGGGATCGCCGGTTGTATATTTATAGATAAGTACACTTTCAGGGGCAGGAAAACAAAAGTGAACGGTTGATGGGACTCCTGGGATTGTGGGGCACTAACCACAAAGCCGGTGTGATAGTGCCGGGTGGGACGAAGCATGCCTGCATCACATTAATGGTAATCCAGTTTACAGATCTATTATATTTACATAGACATCTTACATCTATCAACCCTGTTCGAATTATGTTTATATCGAGTTGACATCGATTAATTCTAGAAAATTATCACAATACATTGAATAGTAATTCGATATGGCATCGAAATGACGTTGGTACTGATGATGTTATGTGACAACCAATTTGCATGTTGAAAGTGCTTCTAAATGTTGTGAATAGGCCCCCCGCTTCGATTATCGGTCGGATAATCATTGTTTTCAAGATAGGTGATTGTTCGGGTCTGGGTGTTGCTGTGTCCGTGGACCCACAACGCATAGAATCCTAGTGTGGGCCATTGAGTGTAGCGTTATAAAAAAAAGAACCCCTGATGTAGTATATAAGCCACTATCGTTTTTACAAGATACTGTTTGTTGGGAGTACCTTCTTCCGCGTCCCATATAATCAACTTTCTGTTTATACCAAAAATCGTAGTATTGTACGCTATCCAATCATTTAGGTTTGAGATTTTCATGAATGGGTAACTATTTAACTTTGAAGTTTTTGGGAAAGACTAAATTGTATTTTATGGCAATGCAATGCAACCAGCTCTATCAGTATCCACTGCAGGACCTGGGCCTCCTCGTGCACACTCCTCATGTGCTTAAGGATGTATGGCCTTAAAACGCCACGCTGGACAAACCGGTTGGCGAGTCCACTCCTTCAGATGTGGTTTAGTTCCTCAGCGCTTATGGTAGCGCCTTTGTAGCCCTTATTCGTCTCTGACGACACCCACGGGTGATGCTATTCTATAGTCTTCCAACACCACACAACACCATATATTTTACACTTATGGGGTATTGTTTAAATAAAGAAAAAAAAAATGCATTGGGGAACGTAGCGTGGATGTCCTTCTGTTCAAATGGACCAGTGGAGAGACTGGTATCGTATGGTAACTTATTTTATTACTCAATGGAACTAGGTGCCTTTCGAAAGTTATAAAATAAAAGAGACAGTATACGATTTCAATGAAGATGCTCTAATTAAATCGTAACAGCGAATGGCAGTAAAAACTGCTGTGCAGCAAGCAATCTGTCTCAATGTAATGGGCAGCCATTGCATAATTATTTTTACTCTTGAATGCTGTTATTTAGCTCTCATATTAACGACTGGTTTTACAGCTTAATAAAGATCAATACACGAC
Organism: Sesia apiformis; assembly: GCA_914767545.1. NCBI lineage: Eukaryota > Metazoa > Arthropoda > Insecta > Lepidoptera > Sesiidae > Sesia > Sesia apiformis. The sequence goes on from OU611966.1 coordinate 17,356,923, forward strand.
AACACTAAATTTACGCCACTATGGAACTGTTTAAACAAACATAGACTTTATTACTGCGCAGTAGATTCTAGATACGTCTAAACACACGCCGATTTTACTTTGAAATATGGTAGTCTCAGTATAGGCGAATAAAAGTAGGGAATCTTCGTCTTAATTCATTCAATTTAGTATTTGTCCCAATTTTGTAACCACTTAAGGATATGAACCAATGTTGCGGGATGTTTAATTTTTACAAGGTGTTTCTAGTAAGAGGGATTTTAAAAACTCTTTGTGTTCCATATATGAAATCATAATTTATTTCTTTGAATAAACAAACATACAATATATACTTAGCATAATAAATTAAGATTTGTTTAAATGCTGTATAAAGTTAATCCAACGAAATATTATTGGAATTTCGGTTTGGATGAATTAACTCGAAAGACAGGTGTTCAGTTACATCACAAATATTACATGACATATCGCCAATTAGACATAGGACGATGAGAGTTTAGATTCGCTCATGTTATTTAGTCGTAGAGTTAATGACATTGTAGCAAACAAAATATTAAGACACGAATGTTAAGTAAAAAAAACGCACGTCACTCACTTCTAAAGTTTGAAGATCTACGTAGATATAATTTTATATTTGTTTGGAATCTGCGTGATTTGTGTTAGTATTTGTGTGCGTTTTTTAAAATCTAAATAGAGAATACTAGTAGGAACTATTAGGTATTGTGACAAATGAAACATTTGCTCCAAAGAAACGTAATAATTTCAGCAATATCGCTGCGTTCCGCTACTATATCTTATACATTATATTGTGGTAGTCTACAAACAGCTGTCTCGCAGGAACTCCGATTCTGCAAGAAACTTAGTAATTTACGTTATTGTGAAGCGAATGCCTTGTAAAAACCGACACAATGAGCAATTACACTGAGCGTACAGATAACAAAGTAAGTATTAAATAGTGATGCGTCTGCGTTGTTAATTATTCGATATTTGGCATAATTCGATATATTCGCATTCGAGACAATTATTCATTTCAAGTGATGAATATTTGACTGATAGAAATCTATGTATAAAAATGTGGGTAAATCTTAATAAAATAAAATTAACGGAATACTCGTAAGTAACAGCAATCTTAAGTACAATAAGAAAAATAAAGATAATAAAAATACAAGTATGTACCATATACTGTTTCACCAAGTAGACAGACCTTGCAGAGGTAAAATAAAATAATAATTGGTAAAAGTGAAACTGAATCATTTTCGATATTGTTACATCGATATGCGGCACATCACTATAGTACTCATCTATTAATGAAACGCTAACAATACTCTTTACACACGTGGGATATTGATTATGTCATACATTATGCGTAAATATGCAAGGTTTGTACAGATGTTAAATTGGAAAATAACAATTATTGTAAAAAATAATAGAGGGTCATGGGCGGTACCCTAGTAGTTGCGCTATGGTCACCCTACGGTACCCGAGTAGTTGCGCTATGGTTACCTTGCGGTACCCTAGTAGTTACGGTATAGTTACCTTGGGGTACTCTAGTAGTTGCGCTATGGTCCCCCCACGGTACCCGAGTAGTTGCGCTATGGTTACTTTAAAGAAATATAAGTAAATAACGCGTTTCGTCATTCAAAATAAAGAAAGAAATATTTATTCAATAAGATACTTAAAGAACACCAAGAAACGGAAAATATTGACAGAATGATAGAAAATAATTACAGAAACAATGTGTATGTTTTTGTAATTGTAATCACGTGTGTGGCAGTGCCCCGACGAAATTATAATGCTTGTATGCTTGAAAGCTTACATAAGTGATAACTTAAATATTACATGGCGCCTTGTTACCTGAGGTGGTAAACCAAATTCGCTTTGCTGTTCCTCGCTCTATCCCAAGATATCCTTTATGCAAGCAATTAGTACCGTTACCTTCTAAAACAAACCTGGGTAAATTGTCCCCATTAAATCGTCTTCTGAATACTTATAACGAGTTGAATTCTCATGACATCGACACCTTTATTGATTCTTTGGCAAGTTTCAAACGCAAAATTTTACGTAAATTGTACTCGGCCCCCTTTTTTTTTGTATATATTTTTTTATTTGTTTAATTGAATGGTTTACTAAATTGTAATTTAACCTTATTTAATTGGATTTATGTTCATGTAAATTTAATTTTTTTTTGGTCATACTCGTATTTTTATCATACTCACATACCTCTGTGTTGAACTTTGTAACCTATTATAGTATTGCACGCGGTATGTTGAATTTATAAGTTTTTAACATTTGTATTTTTCGTGTAAATGCTGTTGGTGTACCTCGCAAATAAAATAAAATAAATAAATAATACTCAATTTTAAAAATTAAATTGCAATATCATAGTTCGCTGCCAATATCTATGGCCTGCGAATTGATGGATCTCTTCCGGCTTTAGCAGGTGAGAACGCCCATATACCTATGTGTATTTTTGTAGGTACATACGGCCACATTCAAGTGCGTTGATATTTCATCCTGGTTGGCATATAATCTGTTTTGGAAACCTTTGATCCATAATTAACCATGTGTTTGTTTGCGTGGATTCTGCTTATGAATTCAATTTTTTTTGCTTTGTATTCAGTAAATAATTATTTAGAAAAAAAAATATAAAATAATCAAGGATTAAGAAGGTTGGAAACTAGAAAACATCCTTGTCTGATCCCATGTCACCCCATCCCGCTTCTTCATTCTATAATATTTATCGGTTGATTAATAGGGGGTCATCCATAAGTTACGCCACACGTTAAGAGGGAGGGAGGGGGTCAACAAAGTGTGACATCGTGTGATAGGGGAGGGAGTCATAAGCTTCGTGACGTCATATGTATAAATTTAATAATTTCTAAATTTAAAATTGCAAAATATGTGACGTCACACCGGGGGGGGGGGGGGGGGTCACACAAATGTGACCACCTGTGACAAGGACTGGGGCTCCAAAAATCATGAAATTCGTGTGACGTAATTTATGGACGTCCCCTAGGATGTTTTCAAATCGTTCTGAATTAAGAATTATTAATTAAACCAGTGTTTACCGGAAAATTAAACTTAAGTATGACTGTTCTTCGATATAACGTAACCAACACTTTTAATGCCAACTGCTGGATACGGACTTCCTCATGCACGTTGGCCAAGCAGGTTGGTGAGTCCACTCTTGTAAAGGTGATGTAGTTTCCTCCGGGCTTGCGGTAGCGGCTTCTTGTGGTAGTCCTTGTCGGATTTTGCGATGTCCACGGTAAGAGATGGGGACGGATACTATACGGCCATTTTAGAGATATAACCAGTTAAAAATGTTGAAAATAATAATAACTGTTTCCAAGACTATTCTGCCCGCCGAACAAAGGATCTCGTATTGTGGAATCGAACAAAACTTTGTGTAAAGATGGGCCTTTATCACAGAGAATCATACATAGTACGCCCTATTGAGAGCACTGCTATTTATTTCGACGTTCAAGAAACGTGTACTTTGTTATCTATGCTTACGTACAATTTCGACAATTCAGTAAATCTTTGGGAACGACTCGTTACGCTTTAAAGTATTCTGCATTCTATTTATAACTTCTTACGTCAGGCTTCTATGAGATTTGAGTATAAGGCTTCTTTACCTAGTATGACAGTGTTTGTAGATGTAATCTTTCTTTATTCACGGCGATTGTGACGCATTACCTCGCCAGTTGCAATCGGTTATTATTACATTAGTAGATCGGTACAATGGTAACTATCGCATGCATTGTATAATGTATTTCATTTATTCAAGCTCGAAATTGGTAAACTTAATCCCTGGGTATTTTCTGCCATTGGTTAATCAAAAATACCATTGGTTTAATAATCAATCGAACATTTATAGCGCTGAGCACTCGGCGCTCGAGCGCTGTTGATTGAGCCTTAATGAACCATCCAAACTCGAGCGTTAAATGCTCGTGAGCGATACAAACTCAATAATAATACCTACAATAAAGTTCCTTTGCTTAGATAACAACACATATTACATATGGACATGAATATATTAACAACAATAGACGTGTATAAATAATAATAATCAATACGAAATCGCTTTGAAAAAAGCGGTTTCGAAATCTTGCCGAGTGTACACATCATCACTATTGTCCACAAAAATAACCGACATGTATGTAAATACATTGCTGAGTGTACAGAACGTGCAGATTGAGTTTTTGTCGACATTATCTCGGCTGCCATGATGGATGGGGACTCGACGTGATCAACGACAGACAAGACGCGGTTTATTTGATATGCAAGTCCGTCCGGTTTGAGGACTAGGTAAATTTCGATATACAAAAAAAAAATGGGTTTCAATACAAATTTTTACTACAACTTCTCAAAATACTCTCCATTATATAGTCTCTATAAAGCGATTCGTTCGTCTAAATCAAGATTATAAGCATTGGTGATACTCTTCCTTACCGAGGTCCTCAACGGCTACCATAAAAACATTCCGAGCGACCTCAGGGCTGTCGGAAAAAATGCCACCGAGTGAAAGCTTCACTTTTGGAAAGAGAAAGAAATCAAATGGAACTAAATCAGGGGCTATAAGGTGGCTCAATTCTTGAATCTCTGTGGTCTTCAAAAACTCTTGGGTAAATGATGTATTGAAAAGACTAAGTTAAAACATTTCTAGAACCTTAGATTGGAACATAATATGGACCAGAAATATGCCATCTCTTCATACAATAGGGATGGGGTAATTTTTTTTTAATGATCCATTATTTATTATTTTTTTGAAAGAATTAGACATGTACTACAATATCAGGTACGAGTTTTATATCTCGTACGAACGATAAGCAGCGCTTCTGGAGGCGTGCTAACATTTCACATTTGTCTGATGTCGTGATCCACTGGCCACCAAGTGGACCGTATTCTCATCTACCGCATTCTTTATATAAAAGATACAGTAGTTCAAATGAAGATAATCTAAATTCACGATGTGTCATATAAAAAGCCGGTTAGCTACAGTAAGTGGTAAAGTAGTCTTTCCACGGTATGATAAGGTTTTACAATAGAAACGTACCTTTGGTTGCGTAACGCGAGGAATGTGGATCGCTGAAGTCGCGGCTTTTATTAAATTACTGGGAACCGTGACTAAACCGAGTGATTATTTAGTCACAGTGACTATTACTACCTACCGTAGTCGGAAAACGACCTTAAAGGCCCATTTACACAAGGAAAGTTTCTCGAATGGTTCGGGCGAGAATATTGTATACGATTCTCAAATGCGACCAAACTTCATACGATTTTCGTCTGCAACTGTTTACATGATAAAAAATGTTTACGTTTTAATCGTATTAAGTGTTATTACTAGATTAATTAAAGTGATTATTGCACAATTGTTTGTGATCCTAAATAAAAATTTTGAGGGGTTGAGTGCACGCTGCAATTCAACAGCTGCTGGGCGCGCTCGACTGGCCCCGTTACCCTTCTCTCACAAAAGACTACCTTGAAATGTACTGCATTTCCCACTTTATCTCATTTCCCTAATGTAACGTACGTGTTGTGGTAGTGAGTGAGATGTGCTAGAGCCCATTCCCATCCTATCCCTCCCCATTTTAGCAACCCTTTCTCCAAATCCATTCCTATATCTCCAAAGATAGGCAGCGCATCTGGGGCCGTGCCAACGTTTGTCATTTTGGACTAATGTTGACATGTATCGCGGATGTCTATGGGCGACAGTATTCACTTACCATCAGGTGGACTGTATGCTCGTCTGCCGCCTTCGTCCAAAAAAATAAAAATTAAATTAAATTATGATTAAAGCACGATTTGTAATGGTGATAACAATGTTCACATGATGAAACAGTTTTTGTACTAGCTGTTGACAGATTTTCTGGCCTGCACGCATTCGAGAAACTCGACTTGTGTAAATGAGCCTTGAGAGTCAGAAAGACATCAGCAAAAAAAAAATTAGGGCATATGATTTTCCTGTACTCCGCACCAGGTCATATTAAATCTATTTCCTAACTTCCGACTTCCGCGATACAAGCCATCATCAGTCCAGAAGGACAAACTTTACCTTGGTCCCGGATGCGCTGCCTACATTTGGAGATTTAGGAATGGATTTATAGAAAGGGTTGGGTAGATGGCGTATAGGAAGTACAGCGAGACAAAGAATTTTCCCTTATACTCTATATTCATTGGGATAGGATAGGATGGGAATTATGCTCTGACATATCTCACTCACTACCCAAATATGTACATGTATTTTAATAAAGACTACTATATTAAAACATTTAGAGCACGCGGGTGTATGAGGACGCCATATTTTCAACCAGATTCTTGCTGACGTCTTACTAATTCTCCAATATTGCCCCCAGCCACTCGAAAGTAGTTGTTGCAAGGAGCGGTCACAGACCGTCCTCTATAACTGACGTACGTAGGTGTGTGAACGCTTTCATCGCCCTTTACGATTTCAAATAAAATTGCGTACACTCCCCCACAAAATTGTTCACTGAAATAGGAAAGATTAAATTGCCGGCTGGCTAACTCAAGAGTCGGCAGACATTCGAGCGAGAAGAGCCATATATTTAAAAAAATCAACACAATCTCACTCACAGTTTCACATCAATAAAACACTTTATGAGCTTTGCTTCGATTTATTATGCTCTTCTGATGAGTAGGTGAGTAGGCGTAGGTGAAGCTGGAGTTGAAGAGCCGCCAATGCTTATGAATAGAACCATGGTTTGAAGACTCCAAGTTATGTCTAATCGGTAGTACTTGATACAAGAAAGATTATTATCAGTCAGACATTTGTTTAAAGACTTTATCTTTTCCCACAAGAAGGATGTGTCTACTCTTGATAACTATATTAAAACTTCTGGAATATTTTTGGATTTAGTCAGAAATTCGGTTCGCTTCAACAGGTACGCAATTGTAGTGAAGCCCAACCTTCTTTGTTAAGACTAACTGGCCGTTGGAAGTTTTGACATAGACGACGATAGTCCGGACTCTGGAGATAAAAGACAGGAGACTGACGACTCGTCGTTGAAATAAAAATTATATACATTTTAAAATAATTTTGTTAATGTCAAAATGAATAGGCTTGAAAGGCAAGATTTAAGACGTGCAGATCGCAGCAATGAAAACCCTCTGTATTGAGTGGCTGATTTGATAGCTGATCCATGTCTAAATGCATTTACACATTGTACAAGGGTTGAATATTTGAGATGACATTAACTGCAATCAGTGTTATGAAATTTAACAGAAACAGTGAAATAGAACAAGAAGCCTTAAATACGATTACTTGCTTCATTTTATTTATTCACTGTTATAATTACAGGTAAAACAGATCAGAGTAAACAATCAATTGTTCAACAACACAAGGCATCCTAACTTTTGACAGAACAAACAGCGATGTAATGTCATATTTTAAAGGATCACTTGTCATTTTTGAAACACGAGACGTATTTCAAAGACATTTGACATTTATCAAACAAAACTGTCATTCGATACGACATTAACTGACTACATATTTGGTATTCGAGTGTATTATTATCACGGGCTCGAATATCAGTATTAGCGTCATATTTCGTTCAACCGTTATGTCTCTGACTGTACCAAGGGAGGGTATGTCGTTTACAGGTTATATTATTGCTATGAAGTTGTACAAGTTTCTCATCTTATATTACAGTATATCAAATGTCTAGAGACATTGCGCGCGCAAACCGTTTTGAGAGCATCAAGGCGGATGACTTCTACAGTACGTTGTCCGTGGCAACTAACTGGGTAGCGCCCACTTGAAATCGAACTGTAATACTTGGGTTATAAGGTTTAATTTCGACTGTTTAAATTTTTTACAGAGGCGGATGCCCTACAGATGTTTTGCGTAATAAGAAAACATGAATTACTAGTTCAATTGAAACAGACTGTGTGACCTCCAATCGATCGCAAGGGGCGATGAAACTAATTACTAAGTACATATATTAGATTGTATATTAAATATATGTAGTCAATATTCATTTGCGAAGAATATGGTATAAAACATATTATGGTAAGTTGGTTGTTTCTTCCCACATGTAACTATTTAACTGAAGCGCAATTTTTTTTATTATACGAGTACAATAAGGAACATTCAAGTAGTTAGATATCATAATTAATAATATATTATTCATTATCTATTCAGATATACATTAATAATTAAAAATACAGTGCAATGCACTTTCCGTTTTTGAATGGGTTCTTGGGTAAACTGCAGTTTTCTATGACTTTATCAATCTGATAAATGCCATCTACTTAAAATAATTATCAATTCATTTGTCGCTGCATAATTCATTATTATAAAGTATTAGATGCGACATACGTGTTGGGAGATTTAACAATAAAACGTTTGGATGTGTAAATGGAATTCGGTAGTGCCAGTCTTGGCCGGGGCACTGCGTTGCCCCCTGATAGGAGCGCAATTTTAAAGTGATTTTGAAATTGGAACGAATGGTTCGTTGTTAAGCGGGCATTACATTATCCAATTTGCAGAGCGCTAGATTAGTGCGTTAGCTAGTGCACTAGATGAGCGAGCGTGGCAGAGCCCATACGATCGCACTAGATTGGATCACTAACTGTCTTTACACTATACAAAATTAGCACGCTAGCTCACCTAGCGCTCTGCAAATTGGATAATGTAATGCCCGCTTTAGTCTTTTAAGTAAGGTCTAGGCTAGGTCTAGTATCTGTTAACAACAGTAATCTGTTGTTAGTTTTGTAAATATATATATTTATATGTATATATACATATATAATTTATGATAATCTATGAATGTAGATTTTCTTATTTATCAAAACAAAATAATATAAAGTTTCATTTGAGTATAATTTAGTATCTTCAATATTTATGGTACTTTTCCCCCTTAGCCCGGTCAATTGTCCCATCCTGTATTTGTATATACATACATATCATACATATCATACATATGTGTATGTATACAAAGTCCGACTTAGTAATATAGAGGACATGTTGCATCTGTATAATCCCCTCACCCGCTGCCAGGATACACAAATCAGTTTAGCTCTTGTTAGTGCAGTCTAATCTAGTTCAACGCCAAATCGCTTCTGCGGTTACCTATTGTGTTCCAGCGAATTAGGCCGAGATTAATAAAGGTTCAGACCGCCCCATATATTGGAAAATAAAATTTAAAATCAATAATAACGTTATGAGAAATACCATCTAATTCAATCTAAGGCCGGGATTCCATTGAGCCGGTAGCTTGCACGAAAGTTGTAAGTTGCATGTGACGGTAAACCTGCGCGTAAGTAAATTAATAAATAGCGCACGACGCTATTCGCGCTGGTTGCTTACGCGCCGGTTCCACATTCGCGCATGTAGAATGCACGTTGGAAACGTCTACTTACACTTGTGTATGCAAGTCACTTACCTATACAGTTTGAAACTGGACGCGTTTTTTGCGTTAAAATACGAAATTCAATATGTGAAAGTGGGGAACGGACAAAACAATTGCATTTATCGAGGAGTAGCGAAATCATGAGTGTTTTTGGGACACACAAAACATTCTAAATAAAAATAGAGACGCCCGTGATACATCATATCGTGCAATTATCGATTCTATGGATAAACATGGGGTGAAAATGACTATGAACGAAGTAAAAGCAGAAATAAGATGTTTTTCGTGTTCTTTAAAGCATAAATAATCATTTCGACCACTAGTCGGTGTGCAGCTAGCACCACTTCAGCCTTGACACCATAACGAAAAATGTGAGGTAGGTTTCCGGGTAACTTACGCGTAGGTAACATGCACGCCAGTATGACGTCAAACTTACACGCAAGCCACCGCCTCAATGGAATCCCAGCTTAATATAAAGTTACATTTTAGTAGGTACTATAAAAGTACATACTTTGTGCGGCGAAAAGTTTACAAACCTATAGCGATATTCGCTGTAAATGCAAGATCAAACGTTAAGATTTCGTTAGATTCGCAAGATTTATTTAGTTTACCTTTATAAACGGGCAACCGAAAGGAAACACTTATCCTTCACAGGATGTTTACCATGCACCATCTGTTTCGTAAAGACACGACACTATATTTTTTACCGTTGTGTTAATTGTCAATTCGAGCGCAGTCACGGTACTACTACCACTTTATCTTTACTCATGATAACACAGAATATAACTCTTGACGTCATCATAATAAGAGTTATGACAGCCGTATGGCGTATGGTAATGGGCTCGTCAAACGACGCGTCACTTCACGAGCGAGTGACGGCTGTGTTTGACGCACAACACGGACGCATTTAGACGCATTGTCGTGGAAATTGGCCCCATTATTGAGAAACTGCACTGCCATAACCGTTTCCTATTGTGTAAGTTGTTAAGGCTGAAATCCTCTAGATATTTTGAATATAATATAATAAATATAAATCTATCTATCCATAGATTATCCCCTCACGCGATGCCAGGATACACAAATCGGTTTAGCTCTTGTTACTTTATTGTAAATTCACCGAAAACATACAGAGAAATACAAAGTACAAGTATATACTTTGTACTTCTATATAGATGTACAACGGGTGGCCTTATAGCTAAAGCGATTTCTTCCAGGCAACCTTTGGCTGGTAAGAGGTCTGTAGACGAAATAAAGTAGATGGCGCAGTTAAGAAATTATTTATTTATATACTCGTACATACCTACATAGATGAATAAATTCATACAGAAATATGTAAAATATATATACACACAGAAATATAAATATTTAAAAAGTAAATTAGAATAATTGGTTTATTTTATTATTGTCGTATTAGCTACAGTATCCTTTGGGTAATGAAAGCTACTGTTTCTAGCTAGTCGGTGGAGTGTGTTAACGAAACGATCGGCGGGTCCACTTTTTTAGAGGTGGTTTAGATCCTCAGAGTTCGCGGTAGCCGGTTTGTTATTCCATGGCCTTTGACGGCATCCACGGGAAGATTATGGCAGATAATAATAACTATAAAGAGGAATTATTTCAAGAGGAAATTGAATGATTACTTCTTCTTCTTCTTCTTCTTCTCAGCCCTTGGACGTCCACTGCTGGACATAGGCCTCCCCCATTGTCCGCCATTTAGACCTATCGGCAGCGACCTGCATCCAGCGGGTGCCCGCAACCTTTATGAGGTCGTCTGTCCATCTAGCAGATGGACGTCCTCGGCTTCGTCCGCCGGTACGTGGTCTCCATTCGAGAACCCTTCTGCCCCATCGGCCATCGGTTCTTCGAGCTATGTGCCCTGCCCACTGCCACTTCAGCTTGCTAACCCGAGAGGCTATGTCGGTGACTTTAGTTCGTCTACGGATCTCCTCATTCCTGATTCGATCACGTAGGGAAACCCCGAGCATAGCCCTCTCCATAGCTCGCTGTGCGACAGTGAGCTTATTTATGAGGCCCATAGTCAGAGACCACGTCTCGGTGCCGTAGGTCATCACTGGCAACACACACTGGTCGAAGACCTTCGTCTTCAAGCACTGAGGTATATTGGACGAGAAGACGCTGCGTAGCTTCCCGAACGCTGCCCAGCCGAGTTGGATTCGTCGATTGACCTCTTTCTCGAAGTTGGACCTACCTAGTTGGACCGTTTGGCCTAGGTAGACGTACTCGTCAACAACTTCGAGAATCGAGCTCCCGACTGAAACTGGGGTGGGCACGACATGGACATTCGACATGATTTTAGTCTTGTCCATGTTCATTTTAAGGCCCACCTGTTGGGAAACTCGATTGAGGTCTCCGAGCATTGTGCTAAGATCCTCCAGCGATTCTGCCATGACCACGATATCGTCGGCAAATCGAAGGTGAGTGATGCATTCGCCATCAACGTTGATGCCGAGTCCTTTCCATTCCAGGAGCTTGAAAGCGTCTTCCATCGCATTGGTGAAGAGCTTCGGAGAGATTACATCTCCTTGTCTCACACCCCTCTGCAATGGAATCGGCTCCGTGCTCCCTTCCTGTACTCGGACTGACATGGTGGCGTTGTTATACAAACACTTCAACACTTCGATATACCGATAGTCAATATGGCACCGCTGGAGAGACTGTAGCACTGCCCAAGTCTCGATCGAATCAAAGGCTTTCTCATAGTCCACAAACGCTAAGCATAATGGCAAGTTATACTCCTCGGTCTTCTGTATAACTTGCCGCAGCGTATGGATGTGGTCTATGGTACTATACCCTTTTCGGAAACCGGCTTGTTCGGGAGGCTGGAAGTCATCAAACCTGCGCTCGAGACGATTCGTGATAACCCTCGAAAACAGCTTATAAACATGGCTCAGAAGCGAGATGGGCCTATAGTTCTTCAACAAGGTCTTGTCGCCTTTCTTGAAGAAGAGCACCACCACGCTTCTGTTCCATGCCTCCGGCGTAATACCTTCGAGCAAGACGGAATTAAAGAGCTTCTGAAGGACTTTCAGTACCGGTGTTCCACCCGCTTTCAGAAGCTCTGAAGTGATTCCGTCTTCACCCGGCGCCTTGTTGTTTCTAAGCTGTTTGAGGGCCATCCTAATCTCGTACAGGCTGATGTCCGGGATGTCTTCGGTATAGTGTCGGGTCAACTTGGCTCTTGGGTCTTTGTCCAAGTTGCCAACAGGTTTAGCGACCGAGGTATACAACTGTCCATAGAACCTCTCGATCTCCCTCAGTACCTCTTGTTTGTCGGAAGTGACACTGCCGTCCTCCCTCTTCAGCTTCGTCAACTGGCTCTGCCCAATAGATAAGTCTCTTGCGAACACTTTGGAGCCTTTATTCCGCTCTATCGTCTCCTTAATACGATTAGTATTAAAGAGACGGATGTCGTGTCGCAAGGACTGGTGAATCCGTCTATTGAGCTGCCGATATGCTTCCGCGTCATCAGGAGTCTGCAGTGCCATCGAACGTCGTTCCGCCAAGAGGTCGAGGGTGTGGTCGGTGAGCTTTTGGGGTCCATCTCTTCGACGATGTCTGAAGAATTTAGACCCCACCGTATGGACAGTTTCTACCAACCTGTTGTTGATATCGTCCACTGCAACGCAATCCTCTAGGCAATCGAAGCGATTTGACAATTCAAGCTGAAAGCTTTCGGGGTTTTGTATGTGGGCAGCAGTAGGTCGGAGCGTAGACTTCATCAGGCGGGACCTTTCCAACTTGACGTTTATATTCAATGTGCCTCTAACCATTCGGTGATCACTACCGGTTTTCACTCTGTGGATCACGGAGACATCATTGAATATTTGTCTCTTTGTGGCCATAATGAAGTCTATCTCATTTTTAACGGAACCGTCGGGGCTCATCCAGGTCCACTTCCTATGAGGCGGCTTCTTGAAGAAAGAGTTCATCATAAAGAGTCCCTCTTTCTCAAGAAAGTCGGCCAGCCTCTGGCCCCTCTGGTTCCGGTGCCCACATCCAAATTGCCCCACTCTCAACTCATCGTCGCCTCTTTTGCCCAGTTTCGCGTTGAAATCCCCCATAACAATATTGTAGTGTGTTTTCGAAGCATGTATGGCTCTACTAATGTCCTCATACATTGCTTCCACTTCGTTATCCGGGTGTGCCGAGGTCGGTGCGTAGACCTGTATGACCTTCAACGAAATATCTCTTGGATATTCTGAGTATAAGGTACGCGACCCTGCTCGACACACTCGTGATGGCTACAACATTATTTACGAGGGACTTGTGGACGATAAACCCGACACCACCTTGGGACTGCTGGTCGCCCTCCCGGTAATAGAACAAGTTGCCGGACTTCAGGGTTATCGTGTCCTCCCCCTCTCTTCGGATTTCTGATAACCCCAATATATCCCAGTGCAACTTGCCTATCTCCTCTTCCAGCTCAGCGATCTTCTCGTCTGTCCTCAAAGTGCGCGTGTTGTAAGTCACCAGTGACAACCTACGTCGGTAATCCGTTTTAAGAGCCCTGGTCGTTCGACGGTGGAATCCCGCCCGGAGATTCTTAGCACCCCTGGCTCCAGCGCTCGACCAGCGTCCGTCGTCCACGCCGGTGTTGCGACTGGAGCCGCCGGGAACTTGGGGCCGTTTTACTTTTTCTGCCATAGGGGGGGGGGGGCGGGGGGTGGACCGTAACCCGCCGCGCTGGTCCAGTGCGTGGTGGCGGGTCGCCAGAGCCTCGTTCGTTGGTCGGCAGGGTGCACCACGAGCCGGTGAGGTTGGCTTGGGTCCCAGAGATGTAGGTTGGGACCCCTTACATCCCCAACATGATTACTTCACCTCCTCCAAATAGACATCATTTGTATCTATGTATTATTTGTATGTATATGTATATATTGTTTACTCCACATTTTATTTTCACTTGGAGGGGGAGAGTGCACGCTATAATCCAACAGCCTTGAAATACCACCTTGAAATGTACTGAATTTCGCACTTTATCATATTCCCCAATGTATGTATGTGTTTCGGTAGTGAGTGAGATATGCCAGAGCCCATTCCCATCCTATCCCTTCTCACGTTCTTAGCGACGTGGGAAGGGATAGGGATAGGGAAGGGATCTCCAAATCCATTCTTTCATCAACAAAGGAAAGCAGCGCATCCGGGGGCGTGCCAATGTTTGTCATTTTGGATTAATGTTGGCATGTATTGCGGATGTCTATGGGCGACAGTATCCACTTACCACCACCAGGTGGACTGTATGTTCGTTTGCCACCTTCTTTCTATAAAAAAAAAACTTTTCTACCATACCATCACTATATAGCCTTAAGGTTGACCGGGAGAAAATACTTTATACCATTAAATGCGCCTTTTGTTAAAACAATAAAGAGTAAATAAAAAAAAGTATTTAATAACAATTGCCTGTATATTTCTTCACTTCACCTCCGTAAATTGCTTGCCAGTTACACAATATTCCCCGCGATCCATTCCCCGGTTATTAACAAGTAATAACAAACAACACTTATTGTTATCGACTTAGAAATTGCTCGAGTACAAGTTTTTATAACGATATTGTTACACTTCGATAGGTTGTATTCGGCTGTTGTTATTATTGTGGTAGTTAAAAATCGATAGTTTTTTTTTTTAAATAACATAATACACATTCTAAAGAGAAACCTGTTTTCTTAGAATTATTTCTGTCTCCCTCTCTCACAGGAGACTAAGTTGTACCTCGAAATGTTAATTACCACTTTATTAATTTCCGTATGATGTAATGTACGTACGGTTTTCAGTAGTGAGTGAAGTATACTAGAGCTCATTCCCATCCCGTCCTATCCCAGCCCTTCCCATTTTCCCAACTCTTACTCCAAATCCATTCCTATATCTAGATATTCAACTGTAACTCCACTTAGATCATTCGTAACTTGGATGCCCGCGATACACGTATATCCTAGTGCGGGGCCCAACAGAAACTTTGTGTAGGTAGGTACCTATCTTAAGTAATTTTTTTTGTTTATCTATGAACGGGGTGTGCCAACAGGGACGTAACTAGGCTAAATATCACCCGGGGCAATACCTTACTTTGGCGCCCCCCCCCTTTCACCCACTTAAACGAAGAATGTCCAACCATGACCAATGAAACGAAAACTCTCCTAAACAACACTCCTGAGATTGTTACCAAACATTTACTATACTTTTCATAATTAACTTGGGTAGGTGGTAAGTAAATGCTCGATTCCAAAGGTAAAAAGTTAATTTAATAGTTATTGAAATCACGCAATCAATAGTTACATAGTGTATTAGGCCTATACAGTTTACACGTATATTTATGTATATCTAAAAGATTCTGAAAAATAGTGAAAAACTTTGGTGAAACTTAAAACCTGAATATGAACTAAAATTTTACTTTACGACTTTTTGTAGCTGCAAAAGTCCTTACAATTTTGTCAAAAGATAGTTTAGAAGCTATTTGGTGCTCTATGGAAATGATGCCAAGGTTGGTAAGTCGTTGCTGTCCTGTCAAGTTTCTGATATTATTTTTAATTTACTGAAACTTCTTTCGTTTGAGGCAACTGAAACTGGTATTGTTAGGAAAATTCTTAGTGCAGTAGTAATGTTGGGTACGCATCTTCAAGCCCGTTTTGGTATATTAATGTAAGAAGATCAGACGAAGTGGCCGTTTTAATGTCTAAATCCTTAATCCTAAATCCTAAAGGGCCTAAATCCAATGCGTGGTACTTGAAACTCTCCACTTCTATAGCCAGTTCGTCTTTATCTAAATCATCTTTATACGTGGCTACTAACTCAATAGCCCGATTCTTCAATTCCTCTCCATTCAATGTTTCAAATCCCGCTCCATTGAGGAAACCAAATAAGTCATTCATGTTTTGAATAGATTGAAACCTTTGCCTCAGTTCAGTTAGAATCCGATCTACTATTTGCGTCATTAACAATTTGAACTTCTTCTCCTCTGAGAATTCATGGCTTACATCATCACCCTTCTCATCAAACATGCGCTTTTTCTTCCTCTTTCGTACTTCTTTAAAATGTGGATCTATGTTAAGCTGTGTTGCTATTTCTTTGGCTTCTTTTACTGCGTTACTTGAACAATTTGACCTTTCTGATTCAAATTCAGAAATCAGTCGGCTAATATGTTTTGCTGATCTTTAAATAGTGATGTCCTCTCTTTGTAAAAGCTTATTCACAATGTCGATACGGCTTAACTGCTTGTACCAAAAACAGGAGAGGATAATAAATTCAAATGTTTTTACATTTTTCAGAAGAGAATTTGCTTCTGCTTTTGTTTCAGCAGTTGGTACAATAATACCCTACTAGTGCATAGGAACTATCTAGTGTAACACTAGATGGTTCCTGTGCCTTTAAATAAGTTAAACACTAGCTAGTAGTGTTTAAATAATGAAATCGTGTGATGAAGCCAGTGCAATATATAATAGATAATGTTTAAACTAAGCATCCATAGATTACTTACTTGCTAATATAAGATATAAATCACATTTAAATTATGGCCAACTTGCACGATATCTATAGACTATAGACCAATCAAAATCGAGTACCTTCCCGCGCGCCGGCGCGCACCGCGCTCTAAATCTTTCTTCACATTTCCAGACTTTTCTGAACTCTGGAGATATCCTTATGACGCAACAACTCAAATCTTTGGAGCGCCAGTTTAAAATATTATTTATTTATTTTAATATTTTTATCTTCCACTTGTATTTTTTTGGAAAACAACAATTGCTATTTTGGCGCCCCTGAAAACCCGGCGCCCGGGGCACAAGCCCCGTCAGCCCCCCCCTAGTTACGTCCCTGTGTGCCAACGTTTGTCATTCTGGACTGATGTTGGCATGTATCGCGGATGTGAACTGTATGCTCATATGTTGCCTTTTTTCCATAATAAAATAATTAGGCACCATAGGACTACACCAGCTCTCAAAGAGTGGATTTGACAACCCACTTCGCCAAGCTGATGTTTTAAGACGTTTTAAGGCGTTCTTTAAGAAGTTGTGTAGTTCTTCAGCACTTGTGGTAGACACTTTTTATAAGAAAAAGGTGACAGGCGAGTATACAGTCCACTTGATGGTAAACGCGTACTGTCGTGGTACGTGCCAACATCAGTCTAGAATGACAAACGTTGGCATGCCACCGATGTGCTGACTACCGATGCGGATTAAGAAATGGATTTTGAGAAAGGGATGGGACAAAGGGGAGGGATAGGATGGGATGGGAATGGGCTCTCGCATGTCTCACTCCCTACTGAAACACGTACGTACATTGGAGAATATGATAAAGTGGGAAATGCAGAACATTTCAAGCTAGTCTTCTGTGAAGGCTGTTGGATTGTAGCGTGCTTAATAGACGAATAAAAATATTACATTACGTTACTTTCTAATAAAACTGCGGAGGTTGATTACAAAACAACATTCAGAGACATCAAAGAGGTTTTAATGATTGTACATTCACGATACAAATCAAATACTGATCGGTGTTAAAGGCAAGTTTATCAACTACCTTTGTACAGTTTGATTAAACCGTTTCACAACAACCTAAGGTAAACATGTTTTTATTAAAATTGAGCATAAAGGTTCATTTGCACATGTCCAGTTTATCGAACGCATGCAGGCGAGAAAATTGCTCAAAAACTAGTAGAAACAATGTTATCATCTAGTAAACACTGTTGTCACTAGTATCATCGAGATTTCAACATCATGTTGCAGGCGAGAATCGTACGAAGTATGGTGATATACGAACCGTTCGAGAAACTCTCCTTGTGTAACTGACCCATAAGGTCTCTTTCATACGTCAACGTCAGCACCAGAGCAGGACAATAAGTAATGGAGACGTGTATTTTGTAAAATAATTTGGTAGACGGCGTCGCCCGTGGACTCCTACATTACCAGAGGCGATGTAGGTGTATTCATGACCTGGAAAAGGCGCAAGATCATTATGAACGGCGAGTACATCTCATTTTCCCGATGACATAGTCATCATGGAAGAATCGCTGGAAGGTTTGAGCTGGATGCTAAAATGCTTAAAAAATAACATTGTTTATATGCTGTATTTTTCAAATCAGATGTTAAAGATAGATAGAAATTTTATTACGTACACACAAGTGATCGCATCCATAACAATTTCTAATTTCCGATGCAATTCTGATTCTGATTCCTTGTGGTAACCTCTAATTTCTAAGATGTCTGATGCGCGCATGAATCAACAGCAAACAAATAAATAAAAATTAAACAAGGCGACAAATTTTTTTATTTGTTATTCTTGTGACCAAATAATATCCCTATAATGTCCCAATAATGACAATAATGTCCCTTTGTTCTGATAACATGGTACAGGTTGGGGTTTGAACTAGCAAACCCACGGATTGTAAGCCGGGTAAAATTCATATGTTACCAGCTGTTGCCCGCGACCTCGTTCGCGTGGTCTTCAAGTACTAATTGAGACCTTCGCGCGCGTGCGCACAGTAACTCACCAAAGTTTCATCGCAATCGGATGAATGGTATAGGAACGCATACGAGACAAACAAAGAAACAATCATTTTTATATGTATATATATATAGATCACCGCTAATATTGAACACATGACATAAATAAATTGACATTTCCTAAACATAATACACTTCCTAACTAAAGTCGGTTAAAATCAACAATTTATCTCATCGACGTCACTTTTCAATTTTAAGGATTTTAAATATACATATTTTTTTCTCCTATCTTTCAAACGAGACAGCGGAATAATGTTGAAAGGACTGGATACAGTCGGACAAAAAATATTTACGCTTGTCAAACACGCCGTTTCAATAGGATTTAAATATAAATGGAGCCCTTTCAGCAAGGATACTTTGGAAATATATACTTCCTTTATTTATTTTTTAAATAAGGTATTTAATTCGCTATTTATTATTGAAACGAGTATTATTATGTATGTATTATTAATTATTTACTCTTAGTTATATTAATTAGTTAGAAAACTGTAAGTATTAGTTTAGATAGTTCGAACAGAGTGAAAGCCTCTAAATTTTAGTTGTACACATTTATATATTTATATTTTAAAATGAGAGATGCGACTACCCACGTATAGCGTTTTGGAAACATTGTAATAATGAGACATGGGCACGCTAAAAGTCAGCGTTCTGTGTAGGCGCGGTCGAGTACTCAGTCGCAGCATACATTAAACTTACGATTATTTGCGCACTGAGCTGTGTTCTGTATATATTTGTATAGCTGTTGCCCGCGACTTCGTCCGCGTGGACTTTAGAGTATAAACACCGTCTTTAAATTGATATAACTTTTTTATTTATAAACTGATTGAAATAAAACAAACACTAAATTTTAAGTGAAGCTTACCACAATACATTAATGGAAACCGTACCCAAATCGGTTAAGCCGTTTCTAAGATTAGCGCGCACAAACTCACAGACAAACAGACAAGAATTCTAACAATCATTGTTTCGGGTTCTACTACGTTGATAAAGGCCCCCAATAATAATTTTTCTCATATATCTTCCATGTACAGACAGCGATCAGTTACATTTTTATTATATGTGTAGACAACATTAATAAAAATCATGGTAGGTTTAAGTAACAAGAACGACTATATACCTACACTTACGAGTGAATTTTCTATAGGTCACTACATGATTAAGTTATTCTTTTGGTCATACAGATAAATAAATAAAAAAAATCTTTATATACCAGTGTATTTTGTGTTTCTATGTATCAGTGTGGCAAATAAAGGTTTCTTTTTTGTGGTCTGTAAAGTAAATCTTCCAATTTAGTGAATTCCTTCACACTTCTCTGAGCGGTGTTTGATGTCGACTAAAATCTTCTCGAATAATGTCATTTATTAACCTAAAAGGAAATTTGACATGAGGTATCTAATCACATTTTAGATTATTGAAGAGTACAGTTGAATCATCCTCTACGGTCCGGTTATCAAAGGAAGAACACTGACAGCTGACATGAATCCGGACGTACCTATATCTTTAACATATAGTAAAAACCATTTTACAACTCGATTGCCTTTAAAGATTTTTGTTTTTATTGGAACGAAGTTCCTTTATGCGGCTTGCGGTAGGTGTGATTCGAGAGAACATGTAACGTCACGTAAGATTTTTACCCCCTCCATACGCCTTTCACTTTCTGTGTGTGTGTGTGTGTGTGCGTGCGAGTATCGAGAGCGAGACTTTAGCAGAATAACAGACGTGCAGACTAGTGCGTGGCCGGTTGTATAACCTAAATTTTTGATTTGATTCCTTATCTTAAATTATTTGGATTGAAAATATGATACAAAATAAAAAAAAAATACATTAACTATACAGATTTTATTTCGAATTACATTTGGAGTTCAAAACAAAATGCGTGAGGATCTTCGTTCCTGACTGGAGTCCCCTGACCGCACACGTTTTTTTTGTGTTATATTATGTTATGACACTTATGATGTAAAAAAGAAACGATATTTACATAAAATGTCAGTGCTGTTTCTATGTTAGCCGGACCATAGCCGTTGAATAATAAAATTAAAATAGTAGTTAAACTTAGAAAAATATTTATACCAGATTACGCTCTTCGAATTTCAATAATTATACCTAGTTACTTATGCCGAGAGGAAAACAAGAGAATCACATCGAGTTCGCCAATTATCTCAATAAGCGAAAAAAAATGGTCGAAGATAATATTAGGGCATTATCTGTATCCATCTATATTAGGCTATATCTATATTTTCCTTACGCAGCACAATTGTCACACCGGCGTATCGTTTCTTAATCTGGGGTCGCCACTCGGCTCGGACAAAATGAAACACTTATTTACGAAGAAACTTTTCACTAATTAATTAATGATTTATAATCAAATGTTAAACTGTAAAAAATATAATTGTTACCGGCCCTTTCATTATCCACTGTGGGATCCACG
This sequence comes from Sesia apiformis, assembly GCA_914767545.1. Lineage (NCBI taxonomy): Eukaryota > Metazoa > Arthropoda > Insecta > Lepidoptera > Sesiidae > Sesia > Sesia apiformis. Next base: position 17,378,222 of record OU611966.1, read on the forward strand.
GCCTTCTGCACATAGTCTTATGCATGAGGAATATAAGGCCCTTAGTCGCCTTTTACGACATCCACGGGAAGAGATGTGGTGGTACTATACTATAGCCTGCCCACACCAAACGGCACAAAACATAATTATTTTTTAGTAAATGGGTCGTAAGGTTACTTACTTTATCTTTGTCTTTTGTAGGGGATCGCGACACTAAATAGGTTGAAAAAATTGTGCATTATCAAATTCAATGCTATCGTATTGAAGCAGTGCACAAGAGACCTAATATAATTACTTCGGAAAGGGAAAAGGTGTGAATGCCATCGAATCGAGTGCACAACAGGCCTAATATAATAATTGGGCAAGGCGAAGGGCTCGATTCTGATTCATCACTGCAACAACCGCGATAGGAATACAAAGGCAATATCCGCTCCGAGCGTAGAATTGCTTTTATACTTGCACCGAGAAATCTTTTATCTCCAGCAGGCACTGGGGATAGATTGTGATGTTATTATGAAAAAGAAAGAGGGTTCTCACAGTACTATTTTAGGGTACCCGACGATTACGATTTTGTTGTACCGTTGTGGTCCTGAAGAAAGCAAAGAGACTTTATTATATTGTCATATCTATCATATACAGTGGTGGTCATGTAATTAGAAACGTCTTGTAATAAACCTGTACTTTCAGTACATAGTTAATAATCTTATAATATACCCACACTCATATTGCATTAAGTTTTCTGGTATGCAAATATATAAAATCCGTAAAATTAAAATGCTTTATTGTGTTACGTGGCCAGTAGAGTGCGAACAGCGGTTGTGGTAATGCGAATAGCACTCTCCTCCTACAAAAATATGATATATATATATATATGTATATATATATACATATAATAAAAATGTAACTGATCGCTGTCTGTACATGGAAGATATATGAGAATAACTATTATTGCGGGCCTTTATCAACGCAATAGAGCCCAAAACAATGATTGTTAGAATTTTTGTCTGTTTGTCTGTTTATCTGTTTCTCTGTGCGTTTGTGCGCGCTAATCTTAGAAACGGCTTAACCGATTTGGATGCCGTTTTCACTAATGTATTGTGGTAAGCTTCACTTAAAATATAGTGTTTGTTTTATTTCAATCACTTCATAAATAAAAAAGTTATATCAATTTAAAGAATCACGTGGAATAAAGACTGTGTTTATAAACTAAAGTCCACGCGGACGAAGTCGCGGGCAACAGCTAGTGTTAAATATGATTTTAATACAAAAAGTTTGTATTAAAATAAGATAATTGTGTTAATTCTGAAAATGTTTCTAATTTTTAAAACCTTTTAATATTGAAATCTGTAAGTAATAATAACGACAAAGTGTTCTAATTCGATGATATATCATATCCATATTGACAAAACCTATCTACTCGTATCTATACATATAACAAAATTGCAACGGAGCTGCGTCTGTACCTACATGAAATATTTTATGTAAAAAGTATTAACTCATTAAACTGCATGTCATACAGAGCCTAAAACAATATTTTTTGGTATTATAACTTATACGCTAGGTTAACATTTACGGTACTTTTTATTTAGATAAATTATGAAGTTCCCACAGGAATCACAAGATCACTTGAAAGAAGTCGCTGGCATCGCTAGTCGTCAATAAATCATCTGATTCCCATACAAAACATTTCGGTACACGAAGTTTGAGCAAGCGCCAAGTGCTGTGTCAGCGCTAATTAATCTTTAAGAATTCAGCGTTAAACACTCGTAAGCGTCCACACGAGCCATTACCAATTAAGGGTATAAGACTACCAAAAGTAAAAAAAACTAGGCTAAAACGCTCACGAGCGTTTAACGCTCGGCTTTTAAAGGTTCATTAACGTTCAGCGCTCATTTTAAAACCATCATTTCCATGTCCTTATTATTCAGCTTAAAAAGTATGCTGTTAGATAATAATTAATACACAAATCATCCATTTAATAAGTACGGACTTAATACAGAGAAACATACTTGTATATGTAAGCTCAATGTGCCACAATCGGATAGTGTAGTCATTTTAATTCAAACTTCAAAATTCTTTCTTGCCAGTAACAGGTGGATATTGTAGTAAATATAAATAATATTATGTACTGTCAGTGCAACTCGCCACTTGCCCGCTGTCGGCATGCACTTGCCCGCTGTCGGCATGCACTTGCCCGCGCTGTCGGCATGCACTTGCCCGCTGTCGGCATGCACTTGCTCGCTGTCGACATGCAATTTTTATAACATTGATTAAATTTCCGGATATACAAACTAAACTTATATATAATATTGGACACGTCTTAGAATATTAATTATTATTAATAATAATATAAAGTTATGAGTCTATAGGTACTACATTAATGTCATCTAACAAATATTTATCTATAGTGTAAAATGACGTTTAGTCACTAATATTTTTTCTAGTTTTATTTTAAACTGTCTACATATGTTTATCTATCGTTATTTTTTACCATATTTTTATTAATAACAGTAGACTCTACTGTGTTATTAATAAAAATATTGTTTTTTACTGGGCTAAAAACTTCGGATGGAGCCCAATTCTCCCTTCCGTGTGGCGTCTACCATTCGGTCTTTTTGTGCCTCCACCCTAACGCTGTGTTACTCGTAAAAACAATCTATGATTCCAGTTAATGCAGATGAGTCCAGGGCTTGTAGTAGTTTGAAGTGGGAACGACAATTGTTGGGACTTTCCACGCTTCAGCTCTGTCCTTTGTCACTGATTATGCGAAAACAATTCTTTTACAGCGACCCTTTTTAGGACTAAGTACAAAAATAAATGGAGGACAAAGGGATTTTTGTAAGGTCATTTGTTAAACGCTTGTGGTATAATGTTGGTTTGGGAGTTTGGTGAATGGGTATGTATTTTACTTAGGAAGTTGAAAGACGAAACAATATTGTTCGGACATTATTTAAAGAACAATAATATAACATATCAGTGTGGAAAGCTTAACAGTTTAATTCCACAACATACCATCAGGCTCTGTCTCTCGTCTCTCTACTGCTAGATATATAAGCCTCTCCCGAGGACTGCTACGGGAAATCTTGCGTTATTTGACAGCTGGTAACTTGTTTTTTTTTTATAGATTAGTGGGCGGATGAATAAGCAGTCCCATGCCACATTACCGCCGCCCATGGACACCTGCAACACCAGGAGGTATGCGAGCGCGCTGCCGACCTTGTAAAATCCTATTCACAGCTTTCTTGAAGAAACCCATGTCGTGGCTTAATGGAAAGACCTCTTGAGGCAGTTCGTTCCACAGCCTACGGGTTCGCGATATAAAATAATTTAATCGTTTCGCTAATTATCAGTGATCGGAATAGGAAGTGCCATTTTATGGGATTTTTGATAGCTCATCTGTACTTGGGTAGATGGGTCCAAAAACCCCTTGATTGTTAAACCCCACGTTATTAAGTGATATGTGTCAATTATGTTATTTGACATCCACTTATATCAGACTATCTATACATATAATGAAATCGTAACAGGGCCGTGTCTATACATATCATATGCCTATATATCTTATGTCATATCATATATATATATATATATATATATATATACACATATCTGTACATGTGTCTGTCCTTGAAATATTAAAAAAAAATCTAACTGTTATGTTAGCACGCGTAATACAGAGCAATAACTTTTGTAATTTTTGTCTGTCTGTTTAACTTTTGTAAAACTACTGGACAGATTTTAATGACACTAGGCATTTGTTATTAGGCCGGGTTTACAATTAGGGTACTTTTATCCAGATCCCACGGGAATCACAAGTTCACGCGAACGACGCCGCTGGCATCGTTGGTCTGTACAAATAATAAAATCGTAATAAAGTCGCGTCTGTTAATTAAATATTTTTTGAAAAAAAAAATCTTTGCAGTGTACTCTATCAATGATACTTTGTAATTTTTGTCTGTCTGTCCAAAAGCGCATCACGCAATAACCACGGGACGGATTTTAATTAAATTTGGCATAGTTATAGTTCATATGCCAGGGTAACAATTGGGGTGATTTTTATCCAGATCCATTATGGAGTTCCCACGGGAATCGAGCTAACCACACATACACTAACGTCTACGCACAAGAAGTCGCGGACACTGCCAGACGCCAGTACTATAATAAAATTGGAGTGTACTTATTATATGCATTGCAGCTAAAAATCCTTTTCCTATTTACGGCCCCACTCTTGTATACTGAATTGAACAAAAAATTTAACTTTTGTAATCTTTTAAACAACGCATGTAAAAAAAGTTTATGCATTTCTAAAAAGAAATTAGTTAATGACACACAACACACAAACTCTGCCCACACGCACTCACACATCCATACATATACGCTATAATCCTCTTACAGTTTACATTATTGAGAGGAAAATTATATTTAATATTATTTAATTTTCTTTTTCATAAATATACGTACCTAATGTCAAATTTGCTAGAGTTGAATGAACTACTCACGATACAGGGAAACCTAGTGTTAACCTACAGTTTAACTGATTTTTGTATAATTGTGACTTACGTAATGTTTAAATAAATTCTATTTTCTAATTCGGATATTTGTTCCTACATTACGTTGAAACGGCTAAACCGATTGCATTGAAATCGCAAACTTAGCACTTAGCTAATCGGCTAAACTTATCAAATCGGTACTAATCTGGATTAACATATAGGCTGCTATTAAGGTAGACCAAGCGAAAAAAGTCTCGGGCGAAAGCTAGTTAACATATATATTTGAGTTCATTAATCATTACTGATGGATCATGTACTGCTATGATTTGCAACGTGGTTCGCTAGCTCTCTTGATTTTGCGGTTAGCAAAATATCTTATATCTATAGTTCAGTCAGACACAGGAAGGCGGTGCAAAACAAAAAACGAGTTGAAATATACGATACAGCGTGCGTTGTTACCGCCTACGGAGATGTTTAATTGAGTTAACTAATGAACTGGACGCCCGCCCCCGGGGCTCGATGCGTCGAGACATCGAACCGCTATCGATTAATCGATAACACATCGATTCGTAGCAGCGCGGAACTAACTTTCTACCGCGTGACCAATCGCCGATCGATTTTATCCGTTAAAGATTTCGAACCAGGCTTTGTCTGTTGTAGAATATGGATGTCGTTTGTACGCTATAAATCTAACAGCTCTTTCAATGGGTTTTTAAACGAGTAGAATCGATTAATACTGCGGTTCCATGTAGCGAATAATTCGCGCACTCGTTCAATGAACTGCCATTCTTGGTGGGAGTTTAAGTGGAACTTATACAGCATTTTTCTATTTATAATAATAATAATAATAAATTCTTTATTTCGACCAACTCAGGATCATAATTTTTTGTTTTTTATGCTAATTTATTTGTCAGCACATGTAGCATACAACAACGCTTCATGTACTGACAGTCGAACTTGTTCGAAAACATTTCCAGGATACCGTTGGCGCTGGCCCGGACCCTGCGCATCAGGGATGCACACCGTTTGCGCATGATCGCGTAAAAACAATCTACCCGCGCTTCGGCAAACATCCCCGATACAGCATGTGTAGAGTTCTGTGCTGATTAGTGATTTGTATGTTAACATTTGAACTATTTCATTGTTTATATATGGTGATCGGTAGTCTTGTGTAATTCAGTATTGTTTGACTTGGATGTGTATTAACTGACATAGTTAAACTGTAATAAATTGTATAGTACATTTGTACATGACATGGATGAATTAATCTGAAATTAAATATATAAATCATATTGTACATAGAGCCCAAGATCACTTAAAGAAACATTACAGATGGTAATGTTTCTTTTACACAGCCATTCATTTAGCAACTAGATAATTCGAATTGAATTTTATTTTTTTCTATTTATTCGATTGGGAGATCCAGTCATTGCACCGGATGGACGCAAACAATGTCAACAGCTAACATACCTACTTAAATTATTGCGTTGAGGTGGGGCCCCCCGCGTCTATAATGTGCGTTGTCACAGTTTTGTAGCGCAACGCGCTGCGACACGACACGGCTGTAATGTACGCGAGCCTTAATAGCACATTTTGGAATTCAATCCTAAGGGGTATCGCTACGGCTACGTAACATTGAGAAAGCTTTTTTATATATAGAATAGATGGTAGACGAGCGGACGGACTACATGATGGTAAGCGGTCACCGCCGCCGATGGACACCTTCAACACCAGGAGCTTGCGGAGGCGCTGTCGACCTTGCAGAATCCTGTTCATAGATCTCTCGAAGAGTCCCATGTCGTAGTGTAACTCATGGTATCCGATCATGCTCAGATGGTCCCAGATGAAATTAGACAACCTGGATAGAAATGTCCGCTGAACCATGTCTCTCCACAGGATGCTCCACCGGACCCTGTTCTGCGGCCGACTGTGCTTCCGCCGGTGTTAATATCGTCTCTCCCTTATTATATTATTGAGATACTTGTAAGATATCTCATTACTTAATACTAATTAATACTTAATTAATCATTAATTAATACTTTAGAACTTTATTGCCATAACAAAATATGAAACATGTTAAAAGCTTTCATTTGGTATTCACGTGGTATTGAATGTACCGGCCAAAATGACGCTCGTTCGTTCTTCAGCTGACCGTAAAAATGCATTTTGAAGATGCCACCCATGATGATGATAATAAAATATTCTTTGCGGAAAATCATGGCGTTTTTAACGCGTTTTAAAGTCGAAAGTTTAATTTATAAAACTATCAACTTGTATAAATCAATTTATTTTACCATAATCTTGACCGCAGTTTATACTTCAATTTCAACAAAGATATTTATTATGCGATCTGTGTATTTGCAAAGCTATACAATCATTATATGTATTCTCTACAAATTCTATAAATTCTACATATTATTTAATTATTCTTTTTATGGACGAAGGCGGCAGACGAGCATACGGCGGCATACCATCAGTCCACTTGATGGTAAGTGGCTACTGTAGCCCATAGGCATCCGCGATACATGCCAACATTAGTCCAAAATGACAAACGTTGGCACGCCCCCGGATGCGCTGCCTACCTTTGGAGATATAGGAATGGATTTGGAGAAAGGGTTGGGAAAATGGGGAGGGATAGGATGGGAATGGGCTCTGGCACATCTCACTCACTACCGAAGCACGTACATACATTAGGGAAATGAGATAAAGTGGGATATGCAGTACATTTCAAGGTAGTATTTTGTGAGAGAATGGTAACGTGGCCAGTCGAGCGCGTCCTACGGCTGTTGAATTGCAGCGTGCCCTTGCAGGTAGGAAGTATAAGAAATGAAAACTCACTGCCTTATGAACAACCTAAATGTTTTTATGTAAAAAAATGTTGTTGCAGGTGTCAATGGGCGCCGGTGACCACATACCATCTTGTGTACTGCCTTAGGTGAAGGTTAGGTTCTAGAATACTTCTAGAAAAAATACAATTATGTACGCCGTATTTCGTTTTGGTTTACCATCTGATACTCTAAAGCCTCACGACTGCCTTATTGTATTACATATTTATTATATTTTGTTTATATTTTCATATTTACCAGTTTTTATTTATATCTTCTATATTTGTTACATTTATTAACTCCCCTACCACATCATGTCCTGCGCAGCTTAGCATAGGTTGACTGGGAGATAATGCTGCAAAGCATTAAGTTCGCCTTTTTTTTACGAAGAGGAAGCAAATAAATAAATAAGTTTAATAAATAACAAAGCAACACTGATCTCTCAACCAAAGAGATTACTTGAACGCTTATAAACCATCATTTTAAAACCGTCATAATTTTTTATGTTAAGCGACCGATATCTAAATCAACTCATTCTTTTTTTTTCGAGTCTTCTTATCGCAGTCGTGAGAGGAGACTGCTATTGGAGGATTTCCTTGAGCCGCTTAGTCGAATTGGTAATTACATTTCTCTCGGTTTTTGTTCGAATGTTCGTTCGTGAATTACTACTGTCAATAACATTTTTAAGTCAAACATAAATTTAATCTGATATTACAATCTCTGATCACATTTATTTATCTGCAGTGCTCGCGACTTTATACCTGTAAAATTTAGAGTGATTCCCGTGGGAACTCTATAATGGATCTGGATAAAAATTACCCCAAACGTTAGCCCGGTACATAAGCTATAACTGTGACGTGTTTCATTAAAATCCCTTCAGTAGTTTTTACGTGATGCGCGATCAGACAGATAGATAGACGGACAAAAATTTAAATGAAGTAGGTAATTATCCGTACTAAGTATATGTACCTAGTAATTTATCAAGAGTGTTATTTTTTGCGATATGCATATCGGTTTTTTTGTTTTTTAAAAGTTATTTTCTTATTTACATACATGCACCCACGGACGAAGAGAAGGAATACATTACCTTAGCAAGTTTTATCTGAAACAAGGACAGTACTGTCCCTCATATAAAACAGCATTGAATCGAAACGAACAGGTGTACGTATAACGCAGATACCATTAACAATTTTTGTAAAGATGTCGTCCCCATCGTTAAATATAATTAATATTGGTTGACGGGCCCAAGCCTGTGACATCTCGAAGGGACGGAAGGGTCTCAAGTGGCAGTCAGGATATGGACCGAGCGGTAGCATACCTCAACACTTTTAGGGAAAATTCGAAAGAGATTTGAATTTGGAAAAAATTGTAAGAACTACATCTGGACAAATGATCACCATATTTTTGTGTATACAGTGCGTTTGGCAATTATTTGTACAAATTTTAAGGGCAAGTAGTACACTCAATTTTATCGATAGGTATGCGGGTCAAAGTTCAACCCTCTATGAAGGGCAACCATTTTTATTTTTGATTCGACGAATGAGTGTGTTTAAACTGTTATATTTTTAGAATTGGAAATGTTATCGACGTAAAAGGCTATTGAATACACAAAAGTATAATCCATTAACTATATAACACAAACGCACATTTAAAATGATAAAATCAAATTTTAATACTAGAATTAATATATTTTTGTATATTTTTCTAACTTACTATAAAAACAAGACTGTTAAAGTACCTACTTATTATTAATAAGTTAAGTTAATTAATAATAAATAAGTTATTATATCTACCAATTTAACATTTCTTGAGCTATTCTAATAGAACACTCCAAAGTTTAGAACTTATGTTTACCACTTTAAGAGTTATTTTAGCGTTAAACATATTTTGAGCAAACAATAAAGATATAATACTGCCCTCGTCTTATGTACTCCGTGGCGACATACAAAGCGCCCCTACACGTTCACGATCAAATAGGATTTACATAAACTTGCCGCTCCCAGACACTTGCGTTCACTCTAATTGCTTCGTATTATACTTGGCATGGGACGACTGAATAATAGGTGTACACAACAACCATCTTGGGTTTTAGGGACACTGAGGGGGAATAACGATTCTGCTACTTTTTGTAGCAGGTTTTCAGAAACGTTATCTATACCTACCTACATATAATAAAACCGTAGAATCAGCGTGTCTGTACATTGAATATGTTTACCAAAAACTGATTGGGGGCGATGAAGGAAGAGTATCAGAACACACAAAGACGATTTTGAAAATTTTTGTCTGTCTGTCTGTTCGAACATGCTAATCTCCAAAACTACTGAACGGATTTTCATGGGGTTTCCCCAGATTAATTAAGCTTAGCTTGGCGTTTCGAATGAGCTTTGTTTCATCGAAATTGGCTTACGGGAAAAAAAGATATCCCAATTTAGAGTTTAAAAACTAAAATTCGACGCGTAGGAAGTCGCGGGCATCGCTAGTTGGTAATCATTCGAGCATGCACGGCTATTTTGAGCCAAATGTATGTGTGAATCTGCCATATTTCCATGTAAATGGATAGGGTTAACCAGTAACAGATTATTAAATACCAGCTTTTGTCCGCGACTGCATTCACTTGGTCTGTGTGAATAGTAAAATAATCTACATGTTGATTAAAATTATAAGGAGTATAATTGTTGCATACGTGATGGGTTCTCTTTTAGGTTGCAGCCTAAACCTTTTTTGTTATTTGAATCGCCTGTCGACCGCCCGTCGCCATTAACCAGACACAGAGAGAGGGAGAGAGAGAGACAGATAGATGGCTGAACTAATACGGGAAAGGTCGTGAGGCCGATAATTAATTAATTAATTATTTTATTTATAATTAGCTGTTGCTCGCGACTTCGATCGCGTGGTCTTCTAAATTCAGAAACGTACGCGCGCGTGCGCACAACTATTCACCAAAGTTTCATCGCAATCGGATGAATGGTATAGGAACGCATACGGGACAAGCAAAAAAACATTCATGTTTATATATATATATATATATATATATATATAGATATTCTAAGGTCTCACAATAAAGAATGTAAGTAACCGACATAGCTCATATAACCAGCATGTTGAAGTGTCAATATCCTACCATTCTATACTATTAGCCTGTGCCTCTCCCAAGGATCGCCACCACATATCGGTCTTCAGATTTTACCGGCTACTTTCTTCCACCATTGGTACCCGAAGTGCCAATAGACAGGTCATATATTAATACGAGTACAACTTGTAAACCTGCTGAATTCCATATTCGTTATAAAAAAATCATGATTCACTATTCTTTAGAAGCACTTGAAACTGTTCAACTACTTCAGTTGTCATGTCATGTCCGACGGTAACCACTTGAGCTTGTATATTTTGGCTCAGACCGAATGACAAGTGGGCGAGTACCTATTTTATCATAATGAGTACCTCACCCATTGGACACCTTATTGCGGTACCAATAAAGACTAGAATAGAATGATTTTCAGGTTGATGTGTACCGATCGTGTGCGAATGTCGTAAGCGCAATGCGCCATTATTTTCAATACAGTATTCCAACTATGACAGCTAGAATCTTGGATAGTTCGAAGAGTGACAGAATGAATTGTTTGGTGAAGATAAGAGAGATAATTGGCAGGCGGGCGGATGAGTCATCAAATGTTGAGATGGAGTGCAGCATCCAACTGTTGCATTAGGTTACGTGTTTTATATGGGCTGTGTGGAGTCGGCTGTCTAGAGAATTGCACCATACCATCTCCTCCCGTGTGTGTGTGTGTGTGTGTGTGTTGTAAAAGGCCACTAAGGGATAACAAAGCTATCACAAGCTCTGAAGAAACTACACCGCCTCTAAAAAAATGGACTTGCCAACCCGCTTGGCCAGCGTGACGTTTCAAGGCGATATATCCCTCATGCACAAGATAATGTGCATGCGGATACTGAAAGGGCTGGTTGCATTGCATGTTGACAACAGCTATTTCTTGAGTTATCGCCGCTTATTTATATATGAAACAGGTCATAAACGCGTATGTTTAAATATTGAAACTCGAGACCATGGTTTGCTCAGCTAGTTCAAAACCCGTTTAATACACAAATATGTGCTCAAAACTCGAAAATCATGTGAGTTATATCGTCGGTAATCTGTATTGTATAGTCTTAAATGGAAGAGGCTTCTTTAGTGAGTGGTCACATCTTGAACGTGGATATAATCCAAGCACTGGCACCCACGCCCATCTTATGGTTCATGAAACACATGAGAATGTAGGGGATGAGGTGTAATTTAGAGAGATTAAAACAGATCTTCTAGATCGCAGTAACGCTAATTGTGAACCTTTAGCCCTCGAACAAATCTTTTATGTGTATACTTATATAGTACCTATATAAAAGGGAATTAACAAGAATTATAAGTACGGTGTCAAAAATACAAATGATAAGAGATACGATAGTAATACAAATTACAATTATATTAATAATAATTAAATGATTCAGATTGGACCACTGAACCTCAAACTAGGTATAAACCTGTATCTTGTATGTTGAAGGCTCCTTGGTTATGTTACAAAATATGATGTACCTTTGTCTCAATTTTATTCTATAATTTATTATTACACAAAAACAAATTATATCGTTCACTTTATCATTAAAACTAATTTCATTTTTTATCTCTTTAATTATATTAGTTCACTAGCTGTACCCGGCCACACGTTGCTATGGCTGCCCAACAAATGGCGCTTACCTGTTTTTGGGTAAAAAGCATGTTTTTACCCTGTGATGGGTATATAAAACCACGCGCGTATTTGAATGCAACGTTGTGCAAGCAATCGGTGAAGAACTTTCGGAGATTTAAGATTTTGAACAAAGGAACGTTTATATTTTTATTTATATAGGTAAGTTACATATTAAAAAAGAAATTAGCCGAAGAAGATTAATGTAAGTAATCTTTTTCAACCACATACCTTTTGCGTCTTTTGTGAATCTCATGTGTTACAAAGTCTGTTATTACTTGTATCTTGTTTTGTTGCAGTGTGCAATAAAGAGTTTTATCTATCACAGAAGACTACCTTGAAACGTACTGCATTTTCTACGTTATCGTATTTCCCCAACGTGCGTACGTGGTTCGGTAGTGAGTGAGATATACCAGAGCCAATTCCCATCCCATCCTATCCTATCCCTCCCCATTTTCCCAAACTTTTCTCCCTCCTTAATCCGGAATGGTAGGCAGCGCATCCGGGGGCGTGCCAACGTTTGTCATTCTAGACTGAAGTGTCACGAATGTCCATGGGCTACAGTATTCACTTACCATCAGGTGGACTGTATGATGCTCTTCGCCGATTTTTCTAAAAAAAAATTTACATACCTAATTTGCAGTAATTATAACAATCACAAAAAACAGTTTAGATTTAAAAAAAAAACAAAATTAATCATTATGAATTCTCTTGTCAAAACCACATGCTTATCTGTCATTCAGCTGTCATTTAATATAATTTTCAAAATTTACCAATGGTCCCCCCCCCCCCCCCCCGCACACTACTACAGCTTGTATCGTGGGGGTCATTCATACGATGGCTTTCCTTTGGAAAAAAAAATGTACATACATATATATATATTCCGTTCCAACCCAATTTGTCCGAAATGTAAACCATGGCGTGCAAGTTGGCCTAGATTTAAAGCTAATTAACGTTGAGATATTTCTTTGATTTATGGCCGTGTCAGATACCTCAGGCGGCCATGTTTGTTTACATTTTAGACTCCTTATGCTTTACAAAGCTCAGGTGAGGCCCCGAAATACCAATTGGACCCATTTGACTCCATCCAATGACGTGCTGTTCGTATTGTCGACGATCCCACTCTCACGGGCGGTTTAGAATCCCTCAGCATTCGGAGAGACCGTCTCTCTCTGTGTTCTACCGCCTGTACAATGGGGAATGCTCTGAAGAATTGTTTAATATAATGCCCACCTGGGGTTTCTACAACCACACCTCCCGTCACAGAAGTGCGGTCCATCCACATTTCCTCGATACGGAGGTGTCGCGCACTGTTCGGTCCAATAATTATTTTATGCCGCGAACCCGTAGGCTGTGGAACGAACTGCCTCAAGAGGTCTTTCCATTAAGCTACGACATGGGGTTCTTCGAAATCTGTAAATAGGATTTTACAAGGTCGGCGGCGCGCCCGCATACCTCCTGATGTTGCAGGAGTCCATGGGCGGCGGTAACACTTATCATCAAGTGGGACCGCTCGCTCGGCCGCCCACTTTTTTATATAAAAAGAAAAAACATTTTAGACAAATTGCATTGGAACGAAATCTATAGTTTAATGTAGTTGAGTCATGCATGAGTGTGATACACACACACACTCAACTCAACGTGTGTACGTATGCTTGTGTGAAAGAGAGGAAATTTTGGGTAGATTAGCCACATTAAAAAAAAGTAAATTTTTATTCATGTGATTTAGCGTTTGTAGGTTGTAAGTCTGTTAAATTATTTGATTTCATCATTGACGTCATAATATAATGTAGTAGATAATAATACGTAGTTACAGAGTACAAGTAAAAGCGTACACAAAATACACAGTGGTCGTTATTCAACAAAAGAGGTGTCACAATTTGTATGAATGGAAAGAGATTGGGTATCTTATCAGCCGTCCGACTGTATATAGATGTAATCATTGTAATTTAAGACCATTGTCTTGCTACACCGTTGCGCTACGCGATTTACAATGCAATTACTAATCTAACATTTCCCTCTCAGCCTTTTATACGACCAAGTTAGATTAATCGCAGTCAAGTTTCCTATCGTAGGTTTGAGTTCTGGAAAGTGAGCTACAGATATGTAGTCCACACTTTTTTTTATAGATCTTCACCTCGTGACCGTGCTAAAGGAGTTTCGCCGATTCAATGATACTCGGTTACGACACCTCCACCAGGCTTTTAACTGCTGAACATGGGCTTCTCCTTTATGCGTTTCTTAAAAGATAGGAAGGTGCTATTCTAACGCCGGCCGATGGTAGCAATTTAAATATGGGTTACGTTTAGACGATGACAATAAATAAGTCCCGGGAACTTCGACTATTGTTGTATAAACTATAAACTCGAATCTATTGTTGATCAGGATTTGCTACCCATTTAGTGTTATTATTGCTGCTCAAATAAATACAAGCTGTAATAATACGAGCTTTTGTTTATTTACCAAAGAGGTAAATTCAAAAACAACTTAATCGATTTTGAAAAATTTTTCGCCTTTAAGAAGCTGAACTAACGCAGATGACTGTGACAGCCTATTTTTAAGGGGCAGTACCCTGGAATGTCGTTGAATTTTAGAAATTGTAAATTTAAGAATTTTCGTTATTCCACCTGAGCGAAACCAAATGTACAAATTCAAAGAAAAATCCGACTGAAGTGGAGATAAAACGTTGAACTCAAATCATTTATTTGCAATGTGAATTACTATTATTAAAGCTCGTCACATTTGTCAGAATTGGCGTGTAAAATATATATAAAATTATTATAAAATGTTAGTCAATTCAATATTAAATTAAATTTCAATTCACTATTTAAAATTTTATGCTTTATTTAAATGTTTTTATATTTCACTAGCTGTGCCCGGCATGCGTTGCATGCCCGTCAATTTTTTTGCACATAATATATAGCCTATGTCCATCTGGACTAATGTACCTTTCAAATGGTGAAAGAATTTTTGAAATCGGATTAGTAGTTTCGGAGATTACCTCCTACATCCAAACTTACAAATTTTACCTCTTAATATTAGTGTAGATTAGACCTAAAAGTTTATATAGTAGTCAAATGTGGAGATTTAATTAACAGCATTTGTTACCTACGCATTACAACATTCGTATTTGTGGTTGTACCTACTCAAATTTATATTTCAAATGACTGTAAATCTTCCATAAAGATAAATGAATAATATGGCGGCCCATGGACACCTGCAACACCAGGGGGCTTGCGGGTGCGGTGTTAAAATACTATAAATTATGAAATTTAAATTAAATTATGAAATGCAATTGTAAGCTACTATCAATTATCTAAGTACCCTTATCACAATATTATCTAATATTAATACAATCTCAGAAAAAATATCGTAATATTACGTCGACTTCGTTCGTTAACTTCGTCAAGATTGGGTACTCGAAGTTTTGGGTTCCCAAGTTCTCAAAATCAATTACTAACGGGAATATTTCGACCCGACGACGGATCGACTAGGGATGTGACGAATGGATAAAAATCGATTTTTAGACAATCGTTTTTTTCTTGTTCCGCGATAAATGGTAATTGATTTTAAATAAATCGATTTTTCAAATAGAAATCTTAAATTGTGTAGTAAAAATCGATTTTTGATGAATTAAAAAAAACAGTAATCTAGAGAATTT
The DNA here is from genome assembly GCA_914767545.1 of Sesia apiformis. NCBI lineage: Eukaryota > Metazoa > Arthropoda > Insecta > Lepidoptera > Sesiidae > Sesia > Sesia apiformis. Next base: position 17,393,910 of record OU611966.1, read on the forward strand.
ATTAAGATTTATTTACTTTATTAAGATAATAATCGTCACAAATTGGTAGTGTTATAGCATTTTGAAACTGCTAATTTTATAATTTCGGAAACACCATAATGGCGTTGTTTGAAAAATCGGTTAAGACGTTAATTACTTTATAATCGGTTATTACTTTTAGTGGATTCGCTTAATAAAAAATAGGTTTTTATTTAAATAAATAATCGATTAAAATAAAAATCGATTTTTTTTAACATCTCTCGGCACGACACCTGACACGTTCGTCCGACAAAAAACAGAATAGAAGCGGCAGATAATTAAGACTCACCATTAATTGGGTCGAGCGAGACGCCAACATTGAACGCTGTCATGAACGTAATCGAATCATCCGAATGATAAGAGTGAATGATTGATCAATTGATAATTCTTTATCCCAATGTCGATTTGTCATTATTATTTTGATAGCGGCATCTGGATAAGCAATCAGAATGGTTGCTTATGATTGTATATTTCATAGTTAAATTTTTATATTCATCAAACTATGAATTAAATGAACAAAGATTGACAGATACCCTGAAAAATATGAATGTATGCGTGAGAAAACAGAAGATAAACTCTTGATTGAAAGTAAGCGCATCCGTGAGTTCCATCCATAGATCATATAAACAAGGTAGATATGCTCAAATCAAACCAAATCATTTTATTTGCTCAAAATGATCATATCGCTGTCACAGTTCATTTAAGTGTGTGCGTGCCAATCTGAGCGCTTCTTTGACATGTTTAATATAAAAAATGTGTGATGGACACGCATGGACTTCTTAAAAAGTGGCGACATCGGTATCCGTCTTAATTTGAAATGATGGTATATCTCTTTTATTTCCATTATCTATAGTTCCATCGTACCCAGTTAGAGAAAGGGGAACAGTGTGACAAACTATTACGATGACAAGGACAATGCTCGCCGCTGACTTTTACTATATTGGATATAAGCTAGAGCTACCATTCGTCTCGATACGTGGGGACTTGGCGCCGTTATCGATAGTGGTGTACCATCGTCCCAACGATCGTTTTTTTTTTTCGGAATATCTAAATTCTTGTCACCCTAGTGGCCTTTCAAGAGTCACCGGTCGTGTTAGGGCGGCGAGATTTAGGGCGAGCGCAGAAGGCGCTCAGCCAGGAACAAAATGTGTGTTGCAACGAGCCTAAGGGCTCCCCCGCCGGTAAACCGGCGGAAGGAACGGACGTCGGCTTAGGGCGTTGCATTGGGGGAGATACCGCGGGATCGCGAGTCGGCGAAAAGCGCCCAGGCACCTGGTAAAAGTGTTGGCTGAGGGCCGGTGTGTGTTAGCGGTGTAACGAGGGGGACGTCCACGTCTCCGCTGGCGGGGTCGTCCCAACGACCTAAAAATGTTACGACATTTTGTAGTTCAAACACGAAACAGTCAAACGCAAGTGTGGGCGGGTAGTGTGTGGGAGTTTATAGCGATCGGGGGGTGGGGGGGGGGGGGGGGGAGTGGAGGCGGAGTAATTGTATCTTAAAATTATATTTTTTTTTATTCAAATTCTTTATTTGCACAATGTGAACACAAGAGGTATTATTAGTACCTACTCTCGATGGTCACATTACCATTCATGGCATGCAAGAATATTTAATATTGTCATACATTAATTAATAACTTAATTAGTGCAATTAAGTTTAAATAAAGTTAGTGAAATAAAATAAAATTACCAGTGTGAGTGTCATCTCATGAACTTGAACTAAAATAGCACAATACAAATATAAAAACAAAAAAGATTTAAACGAAATTACATTGAAAGAATAAGCATGAATGTCAATTATGAAAATGTCGAGAAATTAATATTTGTTGTTTTAATTCCAAATCTCCCACACTACCCACTGTAAAAGTTTTAATTTCTCCAATTGACACGATTTTCTGTCGGCTTTACCTGTAGAAAATCGCCCTACAAGGAAATGTTTCGAAGAGACTTCTTAAACATATGGCAACTCTAATTTAGGCCTTTCCCATTTCTCCTACACATGATGTTCCTCTCTTCTCATGCCACCAGTTACCATACTTGTACTATTATTTATTATGTGCCCGCAGTACTACCGCTATGTCCAACTAGCTCAACCAGGTGGATATTTTTCCAGGTGGAACAATTACTGATCTAAAGAACAACTAAAAATATTCCTCATGGTACAACTCAAGGTTGTACAACTCAACCTAAAAAAATAACAAGTATGGCATGTATGTACGTATTTATTATATATTTAACATACATATGTTTCTATCCTTAAAATAAAACTTTAAATTGAATTTTCCTTTATTAATGACCTACTATGCAAATGGTTGTACTAACGAACATACATATGCACTTCCAGATAGTACAACTAGATGGTTGTACAACTAGATAGAAAAAGAATCCATGGTTACAACTAGTTGGACATAGCAGTTGTACTACATTAACGGGAGTTTAATTCTCAAAGAATATAACACTACCAACTTAACCGAGAAACATAATATAGATACATAATATTCGTAGTTACTCTCTAACTAGACCAACGATTCCCAAAGTTATATGAACCGCGACTCACTTAAAAAAATGACAAAGCTTGGGACCCACCCTACGCCTTACATGAAAATAGCATTGTGTAGCTGCTGCAGCATGTTCTCTTTTACTTAGCGTAGCGATTTGAAGGGTTGTACAATTAAGAAAATAAGAAAAAATCCAGTATCCAGTGATGATCGAAATTTTTAATAAGTAAAAATAAGATGAAACAGAACACTACCTATACTTAAAATTAGATTAAATTTACAATTTAATTTTAGTTTAGTTTTAATAAATTTTAGTATCTTACAACGTTAGATGTTGAATGTGAAATGTTAAGTTTCCGTATTCTTATATACATACAAAATACCATTAGGAAAATACGTCATTTGCGTTATTACAATACGACTTTCAGTTTAGAGACAATTAACAACATACTTATTGGTTTCACTTCAATTAGGTGATGAATGTCAATTAATAATGATCGACTAATAACGACCTTTACGAATGTTACTTTGTTGAGTAATGTGCTAGGTGAATAATGTGCTAGGTACATTACACGCCAGTGGGTCGTGACCCATACTTTGGGAAACACTGGTCTAGAACAATAATTTCTTGAAGTATATACTCGTATCTAAGATTACCTAAGCATTAACTTAGGTAATGTTAGAGAACAATACAAGTAAATATGTTTCAAATGTCCTTGACCGTATCTTAATGATATTCTAATTCCAATATCAAAGCTACGGGCGTTTCACTCATAATCGAGTAAATTATTCATTCGAAATTCAAATATTCCCGATCGGTTCTTAGTCGTTCGCATTCTCCCGTCTCCTAATTAATCGCTTTTGTGAATACAAAAACTGGTCGAGTATCGATCGGGGCAACGGCGTGGAACGCTGGTGACGCCACATCCTGCACTCGGGCTGAATCGGACCAGTCAAGTGGTGCGGAAACGGGCGCCGATAGATGTGTCGCCGCCATGTTGCCGAATGCCGACTGTATACCGTTGTACAGAGTCGGAGACCCAATAATATGCAGTAAGAAAACACAAAATTGATAGTTCCTTGGTAGAAAGATGTTAATGTCACATGATATTTAACAGTTAAAGTGTTATTGTTAATATTTTTTTGGTATTAACCCTTCCACAACTCTACCCTAAAAATATTTCCTTTTTGCCATTCCACCTACTAAGGTGGAAAGATGTCGCCGTTCTTCAGTTTAAAGGGCCAATACTCAAAGTGTATACAAACGAAAGCCCGTCTCTGTACTCGACCCCAGTAACTATGGGTACGTGATAGCGAAGTTTAGCTGACAAAAGTGTCTCTACGCGGTAGTTTTTATAAGAAGGAAGTTTTCTATTGAATAAATGTCTATTCAAGTTTTTATTATTGGATTTTCGTGATGTTAACGATTTTGTACATTATGCACCTAAATTATATAATGGTTATATTATACAGAGACACTTTATGCCATGCTGTATTTAACTTTGGCAATCTTGCAACTCCAAGTTTATGATTAATACAATGGGTGGAAGCCATAGAAAGTTACATAAGTATGGCATTATAAAGTTACATAAGTATTCGTGAATATAAATACTAATAATTTGCCTCACTTAATACGAATAGTACCTAACCTTTAAACTTACACACGTACTTTAAAATTAGTACTTACCTTAGTAATTTTTAGTTTAATTTAAAGTTGGGTACGTAACTGACTCTTGCAAGCCCTCTGGTGTTGCAGGTGTCCATGGGCAACGATGCCTACTTACCAGCATGACCACATGGCACGCCCGCTCGTCTGCCATCAATTCTATAAAAAAAAAAACTGGTTCTTGAAACTATAAATAGAAAATCAAACTAATAGTATTCGAACTAATAGTATAAACAAAATAGTATTTGAGTATTCGTTTAGAAAATGCCTAATACGAGTGCGGATACAAATACTTGAAAATTGGCGAGTATTCGTCAAAGTGAATATTCGGAACATCCCCTAGTAATTACGGTGTCTCTCTCTTTAACATTCGCATTCGTTTATCTAACGGGTTTGTTCTACAACGTTGTATTTGCGGTTAGTTTCACCTAGTCGTCTATTGAATATATTAATATTGAACTGCAAAGGAGTTGTATTGGAACACTTATCAGATGTTAATAAATTATGAAACTTTACCGTACAACTCACAATGTGAATTATAAATCTGTTTATGGAGTTTTTATCGTTCAATGGTACATGCATTTGAATACCTGTTTCTGTTATACAATAGCGATATGCGCGCTGCTATCGGCATAGCAGCAAGGCGGAGTGATAAAATGTTCCTATGGTTCGTACTGGATTTTGTACTATTCTTTCGCTATTTATTCTGCGAAACTCTGGAACGCGCTTCCCACTGACATTAGAAAAGCTCCTAACAAGTATTCTTTCAAGAGGTTGCTCCGCGATCATTACAACTCAACAGCATAATACTTTTCTTTTTTGGTGTACCTATTTTATATTTCACATCTCTTCACTACTCTCTACAATTATTTCCGTTTTTTGACAAAGGCGATTAAGGGTTATTTACTAGCTTTTATTTGTTATTTAATATATTTATTATTAACTAGCTAACCCGACAGACGTTGTCCTTAATAAGTTTATACAAAAATCTCATAGAAAAAAGCACTTTCAATTTTTCCCGAATTTTCCAATTTTCCGGCAACTTTTCCAATTTTTCTCTCCCTAAAAACCTTATTCGGACTACTACGAATATTTTATTAAAAAAAAATAGCCAAATCGGTCCAGCCGCTCTCAAGTGATGCGCTTACCAACGAACGACATTTAATTTTTATTTACATAGATTTACCTATCTACATATATATTTATGTAAATATAGATAGGTATGTATTAACTTGTTATTTTATTTAGTGTTATATGTATATATATATATATTATATCCTCTATAATATATGTATGTATGTATATTTATTATCGTTTAATGCACTCCGTTTGTGATTGTGATTCTGGTAGAGAATGTCCTATGGCATTAACTCCGCCTTTTGTACAGTGTGCACAATAAAGTAAAAATAAATAAATTTACAGGCGCACTCGAGACTGGCCTCGTTACAACTCTCTCACAGAAGACTACATTGAAATTTACTGCATTTCTCACTTTACCCTATTCCCTAATGTCCGTACGTGCAGGGCCGTCTTAAGTCTATTCTGCGCCGGGGTGCGGGAGTGTATCCTAAGACAGTCAAACATCCTATTGTGTATCCTATGACAGTCAAATATCCTATTGTGTATCCTATGACAGTCAAATATCCTATTGTGTATCCTATGACAGTCAAATATCCTATTGTGTAATTGTTTACTATAGCGTTATATTTTTTCATTACCTTTAAAAGGTGAGCGCCCGGGGTGCACCGCACCCCTTGCACCCCCTGGTAAAGACGGCCCTGCGTACGTGTTTCGGTAGGGGGTGAAATATGTCAGAGCCCATTCCATTCCCATTCTGTCCTATCCCTTCGCAATTTCCCAATCTTTTCTCCAAATCCATTCCTTCATCTCGAAATGTAGGCAGCACATTCGTGGGCGTCCTAACTTTTGTAATTCTGGACAAATTCTGGAAATTGGTTAAAGTGCTGAATGTAGTACATTTCAAGGTAGTCTTCTGTGAGAGAGGGGTAACGCCACTGGTCGCACTCGACTCCGTTTTTGGCAGACGGACATGCGGTCCACGTGATGGTAAGTGACTACAGCCGCCCATGGACACTTGCAACACCAGAGGGTATGCGTGTGCGCTGACGTCTGGTAAAATCTTATTTACAGCTTTCTCGAAGAGCTCCATGTCGTAGCGTAGAATGCTGTTGTCCTAGCAATGCAGTTAGCTTAATTTACTCTTGTTTCATTGTATGCCCTGTTAGGTCTTCTACAGAATAAATAAAAAAGAAATAAATAAAAATGTTCAAAAAAGTTCATAATTAGAAGTGAACAAACAAACAAGGACATTGACTATAGGGTATACGAGTCCTCGAACGGCCTCACAGAACTTTTGAACGTCACAGAACGTCTCGAACTTTTTGAGGGGGAGAGTGCACGCTGAAATCTAACAGCCGCTGGGCGCGCTCGACTGGCCACGTTACCCCTCCCTCACAGAAGACTACCTTCAAATGTACCTACTGTATTTTCAACTTTATCGTATTTCCCCAATATACTCGTACGTACATGTTTCGGTAGCGAGTCAGATGTGCCAGAGCTCATTCCCATCCCATCCTATCCCTTCCCACATTGTAAAGCAGGATACACACCACACCGTGGCACAGTTATTGCTCGCGTATTCCAATCAGGTTTTTATACCAACAGCTGGCAGCCGAACAAAAACTGGCTGGTTAATGGAAGTTGTACATTGTAGTGATGCTGACAAACGGTTTTATTGTAGTGCTGAACTCGTTGGTGAGTTGCCTCAATGAGAACCTCATATTATCTTGCCAATTAGGTTCTTGTAATTTTACGCTAGGCGGGAAAGGACGCACGCTGCAATCAGCAGCCGCTGGACGCGCTCGACTGGCCTTTTTACCCGTCTCTCACAGAATGCGTACTGGCGTACCTTAGAACGTACTGCATTTATCATCTTATTTCTCAAGTACGTATTTCAGTAGTGAGTGATATATGCCAGAGCCCATTCCCATCCCATCCTATCCTATAAATCCCCATTTTCTCAACGCTTCCTCTAAATCCATTCCTAGATGTAGGAATGGATCAAAGGAATCAAAGGCAGGCAGCGCACCCCGGGGCGTGCCAACCTTTGTGACTGTGGTCAGAAATTAACATGTACCGTGGATGTCCGTCGGCGACAGTATCCACTTTCCACCAGGTGGACTGTGAGCATACAAATATATAGGTGGACTGCCGTCTTCTTCCTATAAAAAAAATGTGTTCAGTTTTTATTTAGGTCATTAATGTTTTTATACTTTGCACATAAGGAGAGAGTAATGGGATAGGAAGTAAGGAATAAAGAATGAGAGGTCTCTCATTAGAGAGAAGACGGAGATCCCGAATGACAGAAAGGAACCCTTCTCTACTGTATTTAGATTTCTTCTAAGAGTTTTAGTCGTCATCTGATCTGGTCGGAAGTGAAATGCTCTATCTGCCGGTCTGCCTTTCCAATCGAGGACTTGTCTATCGCATCGGATATCGGTCCTGTGACCGATAATAATTATGACCTGCCACTTCCACTATAGTTTGCCGATTTGGGACAATAAGCTTATTTGTCAAAACAATATACGATTCATTCAGATAAAGATTTCGTTTATCATATAGATGACGTGTTTTAAAATTCTGAATGTGACTAAATGAAATAACTTTCTTCCTTTCATATGATATAAGTTGTTCGCAAGAAATATATGACATCAATGTCCTCGTTTTTAAAATGAACTCATCATCACATCACTCCCCTACAAACAACACTAACGATATTTGTTTGTTTGTTATTCATACAACCACGCAAAAACTGCTCGATGATTAAGTCATTACGTACCATGATTAAGGTGTGTGCCGTGTGTACCATTTTTCTTATTTTTGCATACCGGTCCGACCTTTTACTTTGGTATACTCGTATAGCCAGAATGTTGGCAATCAAGTAAATTTTGGAAAGGAGGACAGGAAATTCATGTTAATTCATTGCATTCAGTGTTCAGTGTGAACCAAAGATTCGAAGAAGTTTGCTGAAAGTGGCGGAAGATTGTGCGTGGTAGCGAGCCTCGAAGAGGCCAATATCCATCAGCGGACAAATGCAGTCTGGGGGTATGATATGCTGATGGCGATGCTCAAATATAGTAACGAGAAAGTAGAATTATTTCAACCTAGCTATCTACTCTTAGAACATTCAATAGGCCTCTGACCATTCAAAGGATTTTGACCATCTACGACTATGAACTTACTCGAGATGTAGAATGGTTTTGTGTTTCTTAATGATAGAGAAATGTACGCTCAAATTTGTCGACTTTCGTGACATTACTGTGGACTTGTGGTTTCCTCTTTGGTATTGCGCAAGAAGAGGAAATGGGATTTCTTAGAAATCCAGCGGATAATTTGCGAAGTGTAAAGTTTGATGTCATCGATAATGTGGTAACTTGTAGAACAACTTTGTCAACTTTTTTATTTGTCTTTTAACCGGTATTGCTTGAATGGGCATTAATAAATGATGACATATACGTGACCAATAACGCTCTATCAACGCCTGATTATAAGATTGGTCGAGTCGAACGGTGATAAAAAATTTAGAGATTCTGTCCCATAGAAAAAATATCGTCGGACACTTAATTCAAAAACAAATGTATTTTTTTTATAGAAAAACTCTACTCCAGTATTTTCAAATTTACGTGTTCAATTTTGATGTATATACGTAATGTGGTAGTAGTATACGTAATGTAAGTCTGTATGTTTGAACGTTTTACATTAGGTATATCACAGAACTGGGATTATGTTGAGGTATACCATAATATATTTTTCACTTTCTGTATTCTGACTTAAAACTGCAACTGCGATGGTTTTTCTGTATAATATGGTTGAGTGGTAGAAAATGTCAATTTGTACGAATACATATAACTTGTACCGTAACTGGTGGATACTAAAAGTAGTATCCACCGCTGGCCGTGGGCCTCGTCCATATTATTTTGTACATTTGTACAATAGAGTTTAATTAAAAAAAAATAAGACACATCTTCAATAATCATATAATCATCTATAGGTAATCATATTTCTGATAATTATAAATAGAAAAGGCTTCCTATAATGTTAAAGATTTTTTAAATGATAAGATTGAATGAAACGAAAGAGATGGTTCTATATGACTACCGAAATGGTTATAAAATTATTGTAATTTGACTAATATGGGAAGAAATGTATTAATTATTAACTTAAAATGTAAAATTATTGACATAAACTTAATTATTTTGTAAAATATTACGATGTGTATCGATTTAAAAATTTGTACGCCAGAAAAGGTAGATCATAGAGATTGATTTGTTTAGATAGCAATTTTATTTCATGCACACAAGGGTTTACATAAGAAAGTCTAAATCCAACATATCTTAAATACTAGATATAGGCTTATATACATAGATATAGGCACATCAGCTGCTATCTGTTCGCCTATTATACCATAATAATAATAACAAATAAACAGAGGAGACAGCAAACAAATAATAATAAACTAATAATAAAGTTTCTTGGTACTATGTGTATCGATAGGGCCTCCATCTCAGCACAAAATATAGCCGCCAACATAGTTCTAAAATGTATACGAAATATGTATATGTAAATGAATATTTACACTGTAAATGTGCTGTCCACATTGAGGGATTTTGTTCTACCGTTAAAACTTAAGTTTTACAGTGTAAATATTCATTTACATATACATATTTCGTATACATTTTAGAACTATGTTGTCGGCTATATTTTGTGCTGACATGGAGGCTCTATCGATACACAGTACGAAGAAACTTTATTGTTAGTTTAATGTTTATTATTATTTGTTTCATTGTGCACTGAAGTTGGCATGGACCGGGGATGTCCACGGGAGACAGTATCCACTTACCAGCACGTGGACTGTATGCTCAGTCCAAGTGGACTGCCACCTTCTTACCATAAATAAAATCCCCGTTAAAACCATAAATAAAATACCTACATGAATCTAGGCTAACTAAATCACTAATCAGAATTCGGCTCAGTTCTTTCCGAGTAAACCTTGATTAGAAAGTTGGAAAGGCAAGAGGTTCACTGGAAACTTACAAATAAATTATTTTAATCGATTTTTTTGTTTACTTTCGTGGCACATAATTGTTTCTCAGTATCTAGAAGGGTCCGCATGAATACCTTAATAGGTCGCTGCGAGAATCGTTCAATGTTCTTTCATCTCACGAAGGCAGGTTACGCTTAGCAGTGTTTGTGCTCGTACATGTACATTGTTTTAGTGTGCGTAAACTTGAGAACGCCCGACGCCGCGACCAAGAACTGTAGATAACTATACTTACAATTTCATTTATCATCAGTCAATGTCTCTCCTCTGCTGGGTATCTTCTTCCAGGTTCGCCACAACACTCGGTGGCAATAGGCAGACTATATTTATATCCTAGGACCTACAACCTACAGGTACATGAAAAGCTTACCTCAGGTGGTAGCTCAGATGGTAATAGTAGATAAATGTACATAGAACGGTGACAGCCTAGGGGATATCTATACTCGACTCACATTTTTTTTTTTTTTATAGGGAAGTAGGCATGGACTCAAGTATTGAATACTTGCTGGTAGAAGCTGGTCGATTAGATTACTTTCCATAATCTCTAATATTATACGACATTATCAGTGAAGAGACCTTATCAAATCAAATCATTTCTTTGCAATAGGTACAACATACATTTGCCAGAATTGGCGTGCAAAAATAAATATTAAATTATTATGGAATATTAGTCAATACATTTCAAATTATTTCCATTAAAAGCAATAAGATGTCAGTTTTACATTCAATTGATAATAATTAACTACATATTAATTGTTAAATGTCAATTTAAGCCCAATTTTTTCTTATTCTAATTATAATTTATAAATACCTGTCAGTTCATTTAATGAACAATTCAACGAAGAACAGAAGAGCTACCCAATATTAGTGGACCAATAAATCAAGCCAGTACTACAGGAATTTACTTAATATTGAGCTTATATTGACATTTAATACTTAATATTTAGTTAATTATAATCTTATTGTAGGATCTACGAGGAGTTCTCTATATGTATCATAGTTTAAGTATTAGTATAAGTGATATAAGTATCTATATTGGTATAATGTATCTGGGAGGGGAAAGGTGCACGCTGCAATCCAACAGCCGCTGGACGCACTCGACTGGCCACGTTACCCCTCTCTCACAGAAGACTACCTTGAAATGTACTCCATTTCCGACTTCATCATATTTCTCTAATGTACGTACGTGTTTCGGTAGTAAGTGAGATGTGCAAGAGCCCATTTCCATCCTATCCTTTCCCATTTTCCCAACCCTTTCTCCAAATCCATTCCTATCTAAGGTAGGCAGCGCATCCGGGGTCGTGCCAACGTTTCTTATTCTGGACTAATGTTGGCATGTATCTATGGGCGACAGTAGCCACTTACCATCAGGTGGACTGTACGCTCGTTTGCCGCCTTCATCCAAAAAAAAAATATGGACTCCGTATTACGTATGCTGTTTGCCGTTTGTATCATTAAACTATTATAGAAATAATGTTGTGTTGAAATTTAGTGGCAAGCGTAACCACGTGTTGTTTATATTATGTTATGTACGATGATATAAACAACATGTGTTCTTTGTATCAAATCTGGCTTGTAATTCTACCCATTCATTGTTGATTCGCCCCCACACACATGTACCATACATGTTGTGTTGTATTCTCTGTGTAATTAAAACTCCAAATTAGTTTTGTGTTGAACAGAAAACATCAATAAAAAGTACCAATCTTAATTTTGGTCGATAACCGTGCCATCAAGCCAATGGCGTACTTTTGAAACTTGGTGAAATGTAACCCATATAAAACTTGTTTTTAATCAACTATTCTTTATTTTATTCATTTATCATCTTCTCTTACTGCTGTCCGACCTCCGTGGCCACGTGATGGCTCCACTGAAAACCAGCGCTGTGGTTCACTGCAGCTTATGCTGAGTTGGAGTGCATTTCTGGCATCGCATCGGCACGATTATACTTCCTACTGTACTGCGGCACTATGCTGTGTATATTTCTATCTTGTTTTCTCTTTATTTTTGAAATTACAAATTATTGTGTGTTGTGTTGTCCGGACTATGGTCAATTGTCTAACTAGAAAATGTTAGGACATCATAAACACTAGTGACTAGTGTACATAAGAATTGGTTAAATAGTAATAATAATAGGGTACTAAATTAACCCGCGCTGTAGTCTAGCGGTACTGGACTCACATATGTCTGATAGTGAGTTCAAATCCTCGGCCCGTACCACTGAGTTTATACTTAAGTACGGATTTTTATAATTGTCACTAGCTCGACAGTGAGGTAAAACACCGTGAGAAATCCACCAATCCGCACTGGACCCGCCTTGTTCTCAAACCCCCAGTGATTTAATAGGGGAGGCCTATGCCCTGTGCCTGTGGGACGTTATAGGCTGATACAAGTATTTACTACGTTATTATTATTAAACGAATTTCTATACCAGCCCTTATACCATATACCATATTTCTATACTAGTGACGGAGAGGATGGGATGGGAATGGGCTCTGGCATATCTCACTTACTATTGGGACACGTACGTACATTGGGGAAATACGAGAAAGTGGGAAATGCAGTACATATCAAGGTAGTCTTCTGTGAGAGAGGGGTAACGTGGCCAGTCCAGTTCGCCCAGCGGCTGTGGAAATGCAGCAAGCGCTCTCCCCGTACCAAAAACCTTTACGTCCAGCCAGTATTGATTTTTTTTTAAATATGTAATAATTTCCGATTTGTTAATTATCCTTAATTTTAATCTTAATTAGGTGGTGCAGGAAAGTCATCATTCCTAACTTTCCATTGACGTCTTTTTAACACTAAATCGTGGATGAAATACAACTATTACCTACATAGGTAAGTCCTTCGACCGAATAATTCGATTCTTAAAACATGCCACCGAATAACATTTTATCAAATCAATGGCCCACATTCCTACTTGGAATACACTTCACAAAACTATAGTAAATACATAGGGAATTCTAAACAAATATTATCACAATAGAGTGGAGCTCTAACTTCAAACGTCTAAGAGTGACGAGAATAGTGAACACAGACCTCCCTTGAGGCAACTGACAATACTAATACACCCGAATTTATTTCTAACACCATATACATTGACGACTTTCTACTGCTATCATTGTTAACTAAACGAATACAACCTTCAAAGACGATAAAAATAATGGACTGCCACGAAGTCAAATAAGGAATAGTGGATTTCGACTCTAACAACTCGGACACGATTTCAAGTTAGCGTTTCCACCAACTTACTTTGCGATCATAGTATCCAAAAATAGACTTTACGTCAATGTAATATGGTTAATGGTTTATGCAAAGAATAGTTTGCAATTCTATTTAGTCTATTTGCCTGGGATGTTTGCGCAGGGTGGTGTGTAAAACGTTCCACGCAAACAGTCGAGGAATTTCACTGAAGTGCCAAGAACAATGGTTTCTCAAAACTATCCAGTTCACACCTCGTGTACCGCATAAATGCGACTCGATTTCCCTTCTGAAGTGAACTGACCTTTAAATGTTAAACCTGATGCACACCATGACATATGTTGTGTATTACAATACATATGTCGCGATATTGTATTCAACGTGCTTTAAATCACACACATTTGTATCGCTATACCTAACTTGAAAGGTAAATTGATGTTATTGATAATTTTATTTGTGGCTTCACAATGCAAATGAACGTATTCCGTCAATTTTTTCTGTCTCAAAATGTTCACGAAACGTGTCAGAAGCTATACAAAAGAAGTAACTATGAATGTACAGCTGATGGCGGTGTTATAACAGCGAAAACTTTAAAAGTCATTATATAAACAAATGAAGTTATTTCAGTCTACATATTTTAGAAAAGTTCCGATCAGGGATCTTCCGAATAACCACGTTTGCTTATTATAATGAAATGGTAGACCTTATTTCCTGTCGTGCCTTAATGTTTTTATTGAACAACAGTTGCAATTTCACGGCAAAAAATATGTAGTTAAAAGTAGATCGTCTGTCACCTATTTGATCCACCGTTATCCACATAAAAACTGCCTTTCCTGTAAAGATCTGATAAAGAAGACCGCCGGTTGAAAATTCAAGCGCTTCCAATGATAAACTACAAGATTTCACCTTTGTTTTAACACACTTTTTATATCTAACGTTTTTCTCCGTTCTCAATCATGGGCACACAATGTCAAACCGAGATAACCGTTAATTAACTTTTATACCATCAATTCAATCTATCTCGCCTTACCTTGATTTGGAAGTTCCAATTTCGGAGTGCCAAAACCCGCCAAGGCAAAGATCATCCAATTACCGAGTTGTACGTGCCTCTACTTCGAGACTTGTTTAAGACATTTAGCACAGTTTGCGCCGACTAAACTCCATTCGTGCCTCCCCTTCTCACACCTTCACGATTCCCCCGAGGCAACCTCAAACAACTCGCCATGAAATTAAAACGTCTTTGAAGTATGGAAATTAAAGTGTGACGTAGCAGAAAGGTTATTATACGAGTTCCATCACTCGTAACAGACGTCCTGGCAACGACACGAAGGCACTCCGGCCGCAATGAATATGAGCCGTGACCGATCGCCGGCGAACCATCACTCACTCGGCTGCTCTGTGTAAAGAATGCGCTCCAATGCCTCTGAGTAAGTGAGGGCGTTTTGTCAGACCGGTTCCGTAGGAGCGATGGACGTGTGAGCGCAACGAATCGTTCTCACGGGACGGATGGGCCGTGAAGTGTTTCGGATTGAGGGAACGCGTGACGCCGCCGTGGCACGACGTCGCACCAACATAGAGCAGAATCGACAAAACTACTTTTGGCATTTAAATTTCAAAGAGATCCCACCGTTAAACGACTGAACGAAACGTGTACAGATACAAGTGTTTGTGAACGCTCTTCACGCGAGCAAACATCGGATGCGTTCGGTTTCGAGTGCAGATAAGGTATTTAATGGCTCCCGGGCCCCGCTCCTCGAATTTCGATAACATTAAAGGGCTCTGTGAAATGTCAGTACTAAAATTGTCGGTGCAACTATTATGGAGCGAGTGGGCTCGATCGGACACGCACGATCGCCCGGAGTTATACTGGGCCACTTCCCTGATGGCTTTTTTGTGCCGGCCATTACCTCCGCCCGCGCTCGCAGCCTCGATTTTTTATAGAACCGCCTTTTGGGGCCGATCCATCGGCCGAATTACGGCTTTTTACTTGTTTCCCAAACGTAAAGAGCGGCGAGCGGTAATTGATTTTGTAGGACGTCTCGTCTACTGGAAAGCGTTGAACAAAAACCCACAAAGGCCGAGGGTCGTTTTGCGCAATCGAAGCGACATTGGTTTCGTTCCAATTGTGGTGCGAATGCGAAAATGTTATTCGCTTGCGAAGTAAAGCGGGTTCGATTGATGCTTGCGATATTTCAAGGAGATCCGTTTAGTGGAAGTTCTTTATCGTGGTCGTCGGGAGCGCGGGCGCCCGATATCAATCTCGTCGGTGCGGATCCCGTCGGGTATTAATAGCCGCTTCACTCACGACTTATCTCCAAGTTCCTCAGCTCATGTACGAATAGAACTCATATCTCTTGGAATTACGTACTTGTGCTTCCCGGGCGGAGTTTCCGATCGATTTATCATCTCGCCTGGAGTTTGTTCGTACAGTTGTTAAGAAACGGCGCACATGTATCGATCTTGGGGTGATAACATATTCCAGATAGCGGTCGCAGAACTGCAATTAAGTGCCTTTAATGGCGCTGTGGGTTTACAGTTTGCAGAGAAATTATTGCGTAAATCTGGGCTACAAGGATCCGATTTAGATCTCTTCGGAGATTGTTTACGTTAGTTATCGAATGAACAATGTTAGTCGAGTGTTAGTTATCTTTGACTCAAAATACTCGTAGATGTCTCTACTAGAGACGCGCTTCAAGCTGACGCTATTTATGCGAGATGAATGTATAATATGGTATGTAGGTATCTATGCATGTATGTTATGTATGAATATGTTTATTTATATCACGGTATTTAATTAATACGCGGTATTATTAACTGTTATTCCACCTACCCCCTAACGTTGACTGGGAGATAATGCTTCTAAGTTTCTTTTTGTCACTTTGTGCAGTAAAGATTAAATAAATAACTGCTCTGATGATTAACGTAAAATTTTTACTGTGCGATTAATTTTAAAATATGTAGCAGTCTTGTAATTTAACTGCGAATTCCTTTTAGGGATATATGTGTTTTTAAAACTCTTGCTTAGTGGATATATATGTTTTATCATTTCTAAAATAATTATAAAAACAGTAATTAAAAAACTGCACTTGTTGCCGTTTGTCTCTCAGCTACAAATACATAGTATGGTGTTAGTCTGCAGTTGCTGGTCATTTGCTAGCACGTCACCATCTGTTTATTTTACCACCAACACCCGACATATGGTGGGAACTTCATGTTTCGCATAGTATGTGTTTATGCTGTATTTTTAATGCACAGACCGATACTAAATTAATTGACATAACTTTAACAATAGAGCTGTAACTTTTCGTAATTTATTCATTGCAATAAGCTGTGCACAACAGATGATAAGTTACTAAAATTAGTCAACAGTTATAGCCCTTCTGGGCGTGCAACATATATTAAGTTATTACTACTTAATTTATTGTAAGAGTTAATTAATAATAATAACTTTATTCACTTACACAAAAACAATAGTACAAGGTTTTCTTTATGGACGAAGGCGGCAGACGAGCATACAGTCCACCTGGTGGTAAGTGGATGCTGTCGCCCATAGACGTCCGCGATACATGCCAACATTAGTACACACTTACAAACGTTGGTACGCCCCCTGGATGCGCTGCCTACCTTTGGAGATATAGGAATGGATTTGGAGAAAGTGTTGGGAAAATGGGGAGAGCTAGGATGGGAATGGGCTCTGGTACGTCTCACTCACTACCGAAACACGTACGTAGATTGGGGAAATAAGATAAAGTGGGAAATGCAGTACATTTCAAGGTACTTTCTGTTCAAGGTACAGAAGACTTTCTGTGAGAGAGGGGTAACGCGGCTGTTAGATTGTAGCGTGCACTCTCCCTCTCAAAAACAATTCCAAAACTTACAGATAAATTTCATACTAATTATTAAATTAAACATAAATTTTGTACACAATATTGGCAGAAATTACTTTCCTATAACCGTTATCCAAAAAAGTCAATTCAATTCAGTATAATATATGGTATAATATGTATATATTTGTATATGTACTATTTTTTATTATTACTCAATTAACAAAATAAACTCAGTCTCTCTTTAAATCCAGGGCATTATTTATTTATATCGTATAAGTATTGTATTTCAAGCAGCAAATGACAAGCCTTGACGGTAAGTACAGATTTTACCCAAGATTTCTTTACTACAAGGTGAGCTTAAGTTTTTTGCTGATAAAAAACAATGTTGTTGCCACGTCCACTGGTTTTTATATTGATAGAAGATTTTATGGAAGGAAGTTGTCTGCCACAGCACATTACCGTAACAACACCTTTTTTTATTATGACAGCAAAATGTTTGTTCTAGTTTCGGTTTTAAACGTAATAAGTTATTATATTACGTTTAAACTGGAACTAGATTATTACTAATAACAGATATGTATATTAATAGGTCACATTGTCACATAAAATTGTAATTATATAATAATTACAATTAATTTTAATGTTTTACTAAAGATTTTATAATTATTGTAATTTTATTATAAATGCATTTTATTATAGGTGAATATTTACCTAAAGTTGAGGGTTGGATAACTATGGAGTGCACTTTTGTATCGGGCTAATGCCACAATCTCGGGATTGACAAATGTTATGTTCCGACTATAGAATACGATGCATATACCTAAAGATGTAAAGTTAATCCCTAAGACCCTCAGAGCTGCATTCCTACAAATTGCCATTGGAACTAAAAATTTGAGTCCAAATCCGAAGTTTATATCTTCAGTTGTGCCTTAGATCCTATCGACCCCGTCCTGGTCACCATCAGACCTTCAAAGCTGCTGAGGAGTTTCATAAATAAGCATCCTATTAATTGTGAAATCCGGGGATTTCGGTTTTCAAATAAATTATTTTAAGAAGCCGCTTTCATAGTTTATATCTGTAGGTAAATATGCACCCAAATATCCGATCTCTAGTAATGATATTATTGATGTAATTGAGATGTAATGTACAAACCATTGTATATAGTGGAGTGAAGGCTTTCTCGGCCGGTGTCCATATTAATTGAATCTTCCGGGCTACTTGGCCGAGGTCTTCTGGAATCTCTTCTCTTTCTTCCAAACGTTTCGTCAACAACTGCGGTTGACATCTTCAGAAGATGTCAACTGCAGTTGTTGACATATATACTTAAAAAGATTAAGAAAAAATAGGAAAATAATTTGGGCGTAAGAGAACTCTTAATCTGCGAGATAGTGTTCTTTCCCGAGTCTTTTTAACTTGAAAGAAATTTAGTTTAATGTGAAGCGTAAAAATAGTCTTCAATCAGTGCGTTCCAATGTGGACTCTGATTTCAGTCGTTCAGCGAAAGAGCTAAGAGTGGCTTTCAGTTTCGATGACATTGGAAGAACTAAATAGCTCAAAGAATCGGTAAGCTAAAGCAAAGAGCTGCGACGTACACAAAAGGTGCCTGCCCTGTTTGTTGTCCAGTAGCGAGTGAGATATACCAGAGCCCATTCCCATCCCATCCTATTCCTGCCCACTTACCCAACCCTATCTCCAAATTCAATCCTAAATCTCCCGCTTCCCGGAGGCACCGCAATGTCTGTCATTCCGAACTGATGTTGGCATCTATCGCGGTTGTTTGCGGGCGACAGTATCCACTTACGAGCACTACCAGCTGGTGGCGAATGGATAATGTCCGTGCAAGTCTGCCACCATTTTCTTTATAAAAAAGAAGTCACTTCCAATGGAATTTAATATTGTTCCAAAATGGAACTATCAAATTTGATCTATCGTATTTTTGCCGTTTACAAGTCAGCGTTCACTTCTGTACTATACTTGTAGGCAAGATCTCTGGCATTTAGATTGTGAACTTTATTTTTCCGTAATAAGGTTCAAAAGTTATTTGCTTACAACAGTCACATAAATCTGTAAGATATCTGTCAAAATAAATGGGCTGCCTTTTTTGTACGCCCATTTTTGTGATATTATTAGGCTTTATCTAAACTCTGTAGCAATATTTGCTTACTCTATGGGTCTACTAAGCTCTTTATGGAAGCGTATTACGAATGATGTTATCTCTTCTAATATTTATACCCAGGATCTTTCGTAGTATTTATTATATTTTCTAAATTTGGTATTAAAATTAAGCAAGATTTGAATGCTTTTATCCAGCCATGGAGAGACATGAGCTGAAATATGGTATGTATAGTTTTTTTCTTCATATATGGCAATGGTGTAATGAGCACATTCTGCCAGGGTTCAATTTTCTTCGTAATAAACAATTTCAAAGTCTAAAACGTATCCTGTCAATATCCAGTCCCGTCGAAGTAAGTCAGGAGTCGCTCAGTAAAGCGATAGTTGGTTTGCTGAGGACAGAAGAGGATTCCCCGGAGGCTCACTTAAAATGCAGTCCCACGCTTCCCATCTCGAGTTCCCGCCAAAAACTTTTTAAAGTATAGTTTGACAACTGAAATGTGGAGTCAAAATATTTGAAATATCGTGAATGGTAACTTCTTTCTTTAGAGGACATAGAAAGATATCGAGACATAGACATCTTCAGATATAGAAAGGAGACGACTGACGAACAGACTGTCCAGATGTGGTGGTAAGTGGTACTGTCGTCCGGCGACATGCGCGATATCAGTACTGACATTAATGACAGTTACTTGTATCAGCCTATAACGTCCCACTGCGGGGCACAGGCCTCCCCTAATAAATCCCTGGGGAGTTTCGGGCCACGCGGGCCCGGTGCGGATCACATACTCCATATTTTTTATTTTTGAATGCGGGTTTTCTCGCGATGTTTTCTTTCACCGCCGAGCTGCTGACAATTTTTAAAAATCCTTACTTCACGATCACACGAATGTGAGTCGAGTATCACCCCTAGGCTGTCGCCGTCACTGTCGTAATGATAAAAATAAAAAATAGTTCGAAACATAGGGATGTGATTGGGCTCTGACATATCTCACCCACTACCGAAACATATGTACATTGGGGGAATAGGAGAAAGTGGGAAATGCAGTAGATGCAGTAAATAGAGAAGATGGTTGGCAAGTACCACCGGCTTGGGATCCAGTCATTAAATTAATTAAATCCCAAGGCCAACGCAATACTGTAAGACCTCTGGACACCGTGAGTGAATACTGCGTGCATAGGGAATGTTATGATTAAAAATTCAGACGGTAGTTCAAAAAAATTTCAGACGGTAGTCCAAATAATTTCTTAATAACTCAAGTGACAAATAAAATCAATTAGTCACCCCGTGACCACGTCCACTGCAAAGTGTTCGAAACGTCGGGATATAAATAATGTCAAATATACGCGATTTAAACCGTTCAAAGTTGTTTAATTGAAATGCAGTAGATTTTACGGTACATACTAGCAGAGCCAGCGAGTTCGCTCGCGTGAAGTGCAGAATGATTCCCGTGGAAACTCTTAAATGGACCTGGATAAAAAATACCCCTAATGTGACCCGGCACATGAGCTACAACTATGCCAAGTTTCATTAAAATCTGTCAAGTAGTTTTTCGTGAAGTTCGCGTTCCGACAAAAATTCCTAAAATTTTATATATATATATGTAAAGAAACTATATTTCTTTAATTCGTAGAGCGCTCTTCTATCTGTAAACAGTGACCATGTACTGTACTCCATAGATGGCGCTGTGAGTAATGGCGGCCCTCACGGTTGGAAGAGCAGCTGATGTTTAGTTTTGACAGAAGTCACCATGATTCATTATATTGTTAGATTTAAGTATAAAAAGTGTATAAAAAGGAATTGGCAATTTAAATAATAAACTTTAAACGTCGTTTCTTTGTTTTCAGGTAGGATTTAAGTTAATTAGTGTAATTTTTATTGTATGTACTTATGTAAATACTAAAATAAAAAAACTTTGTTTTCAGAGCAACACAATTGTTTATTAGATTACAATTCCTAATAAGTTTAGAGGTATTGCACTATATATATATATAGCTTGTTGCATACCTAGAAGTAGTTATTTATAACAAGATAAACGTCGATTGTACGTTCAATGTTGGTAACTTGAGTGGCGAACAAAGATCTCTCCGTGGAGATGTTATCTGCATCCTTTTGTGGCTTGTGGCGTGCGCTGCTGGCTTTGTAGAATGCGGGTGTATTGTACGAACGACGGTTTTATATTGCATACTTCTGTTTTATATGTATATGCTTCATATGCTTTACTATACAGGGTGTCCCGGAAAGAATGGATAAGCCTGAAACACCTTATAGTAGAGCTATTGGGCGCTCAAAATAAAATACAAAAAGAAATCTATCCCAAGTAGTATCTAAGATATGTCATTTTGAAAAAAAAATCATTTTTTTTTCACATTATTTTACGTATCTCTACACCACGGCTACAATTAAATGAAATCCGACGGTTTTTTGGTGTTATAATATTCTTCATGGACTACACCAATAGATATGCAGTAAATAATATGAATATCTATTATACTTTTTTTAAAAAAAAAAACTGAATTTCAATTTTCAGCATGAAATGCGGTAAATATTTTTTTTTGTAAAAGTTCAAGCGTCTTGGGTGTAAAAAAAATGTATGAGGACCTAAGTGGCCAACTATTTTCAAAAAATGCGTGTTTAATACAGATTTCAAAATGGTATCATACATCCTTTTACCTAATGTAAATACGAGGTTATTGCTATTAATGTGCAGAAGGAGTAACGTCTTAAACTGTACCTGACCATAAGGGTTTAATAAAAAATAATGTTAAACATTAATAAAACTTTATTTGACGTGTACATTTACAGTAAATGCTCAAACTGTCTGCCACCGACTCTGATACACGCCCGACATCTCCGAATAAAAGCTCTTTTAAGCAGTCGCGCATAACGCGGGTGAGTAATTTTTGAAGCGGCTTCTCGGACACGGCTGCGTAACTCTTCTAAATTTCTAATCGGCTTGGAGTAAACCTCTTCTTTTAGGCAGCCTCAGTAAAAAAAATCCAGCGGATTTAAGTCCGGGGAACGTGGAGGCCACAAAATGGGCCCCAGACGGCCAATCCATTTATCTGGGTATGTGGAATTCAAATACGCAGGAACTTTTACTGCAT
Organism: Sesia apiformis; assembly: GCA_914767545.1. NCBI lineage: Eukaryota > Metazoa > Arthropoda > Insecta > Lepidoptera > Sesiidae > Sesia > Sesia apiformis. The sequence goes on from OU611966.1 coordinate 17,416,461, forward strand.
AGTGCGCAGGACATCCATCATTTTGGAACCAATGGGATTCTCTCACCTCCTCTGGCACCTCTTCCATTAAATTTGGCAGATCATTTTGAAGAAAGTCCAAATAGCTTTGGCCAGATAAGTTCCAGCAGTTCAAATGGGCCAATTATCTTTCCGTTCAATATGCCGGTCCAATAATTTATTTTGAACTGGTACTGGGATCTGTCTTCTCTCATTAGATGCGGATTCGATAGTTGCCAGCTGTGGAGATTGTGCATGTTTCTCCATTTCTCTTCAGTGTTGATTCATCGCTCCACAGAATATTATTAAAAAATTGCGGATCTTGTTCTATTTTCGCAAGCATCTGACGGCTAAAACGCAATCTTGCGTGGTAATCTCTCGGTTGCAGAGTTTGCAAGCGTCTAATATGGTAGGGGTGGAATTTATTTTTTTTCAATGCACGGTGCACGATCGATTTTGCGATTCCAGTGCGTCGTGCTATTGCTCTTGTAGAGGTAGACGGATCTCGTTCAATTTCCTCAAGCACCGTCTCTTCAATGTCAACATTAGCGACTCTTCCAGTGCAAGTACCACCAACACCGCTGCCAGGTATTCTTCCTTCCGAGTAACAACCGTGGACTCGGATGAATACGCGGTAATCCGGGTGACGTGCGTTAGCGAAATGGAAACGAAATAAACACATGCGATGTCGAACAATTCGAGTGACGCACTAAAAGCTTACCTTACCAGTTATTTATTAACGGCGCTGTTTATTACATTTTACTCTTTCTCGCTCGCTCACACTCAACTAACTCAAACTCTCATTGTCTCACATGAAGAGGGGTAGTGCAGAGCACGCTCAGGTAGCAAATATCAAGGGTACACGACCTTCACGAAACTATTTTAAACATTATCAAAAAATAATTTCATTTGGTTGAACTTGAACTCGCTGTGAAAGTAGGTTAAATAAAGTATTTTCAATGTGTAACGTTGTTTTTTATGAAGCCCTTAGGATCAGGTACAGTTTAAGACGAGAAATGATCTAGTTCTTTAAATTTTGTAATTTAGTGGAATTTACTCCTTCTGCACATTAATAGCAATAATCTCGTATTTACATTAGGTAAAAGGATGTATGATACCATTTTGAAATCTGTATTAAACACGCATTTTTTTAAAATAGTTGGCCACTTAGGTCTTCATACATTTTTTTTACACCCAAGACGCTTGAACTTTTACAAAAAAAAATATTTACTGCATTTCATGCTGAAAATTGAATTTCAGTTTTTTTAAAAAAAAAAAGTGTAATAGCTATTCATACTATTTACTGCATATCTATTGGTATAGTCCATGAAGAATATTATAACACCAAAAAACCGTCGGATTTCATTTAATTGTAGCCGTGGTGTAGAGATACGTAAAATAATGTGAAAAAAAAAAATTTTTTTTTCTAAATGACATATCTTAGATACTACTTGGGATAGATTTTTTTTTTGTATTTTATTTTGAGCGCCCAATAGCTCTACTATAAGGTGTTTCAGGCTTATCCATTCATTCTGGGACACCCTGTATATGTGTCGGGGACTTCATTCGCATTGACATACATCATATCATACCTTACATAATATATCATAATATACATAATCTTACTTAATATATCGTATTATTACACCAACCTTTCTTTTTCCATTTAAAAACAATAACTCGGACATTTTTGAAGATTGTATATTTGGTAGGTTTAATAACCTAGTTTAAATAATATGAGGGGTCTAGTAAAGTGGTTGTTGATCGACGATTTCATACAAATCTCTTTTACGTCCAATCTTGGTTGATCTCATGTCAATTACCGAAATTCTTTCTGCTCGCGGCGCTCGCTTTAAGCGAAGAAGACCTTGCTTGACCTTAAAACGAAGTGCTATTCTCAGTTCGAGCTGAAGTTTTACATGGACCTTCTTGGAGACCACGATAAAGACTAAAACTAAGATTCCCGTGGGATAGCGAGCACGTGCGTGAAGTCCCGAGCAGCAAATAGTCTGGTAAACAATTAATTGAAGGAAATGGAAGTGGTTTTATTCCCATCCTCTAATTTCGACATTCAGAAGTAAAATAAGATTAACACAGTCCAAATTAATCACCAGAACTGAGTCCATGATAGGTTTTGATAAATTAATTAGTTACATACTGCACTTTAGACACAATATCCGTTTATCTTTTTGTAATTTAATATTTGTATATTGTAAATACATGTAATTTATAACAAATACCTACTAAAATAGTTCAATATCGTGTACAAGGAGTATTTATGGTAAATTTTTGTATGCGCTCGCGTCTCGTTGATATTATATAATTCTAACATTATAGTAATCTTAGTATTAATTGAATCTTCCGGTATTAATTGAATCTTAGTATTACAGAAACTCGTTTCGTCTAAATGACCCTATCTTTTATTCCATTATCATAAAAGATACACTATAATATAGCTATACCATACACTTAAAACTAAGAGAGGATTATTATCAGTGTAATTAAATACGATATTGTGCGTACAATTGCATGTCTAATAAATTTGTAACACAGCACACAATCTGAGCAGTATCTTAAGTTGAGATTCTCAGCGTATTCGCTTACAAGCAATTCGAACGTACTACGCATAGATTATAGTAGTAAGTAGACACATCTCGCATTTTGTAGTGAAAACATAAAATTGACATTGCTTTTGATACAATGAAATTGTATGAGGGGGGCGGGGTGCCCACTGCATTCACACAGCCGCTGGGCGCACTTGATTACCACCTTACCACAGACTCTCAGAACACTATCGTGAATACTGCATTTCCGGATTCTTCCTCCAATGTACATACATTGGGTATGTCAGAGCCCACTGTCATCCCATCCTATCCTATCACTCTCCCCAATTTCCCAACCCCTCTTCAAACTTCTAAATCTTCAATTTCCTCCAAGGTACGTAGCTCACCCAGGGATATGCCAATTTTTATCATTCCGGTTTTATATCGTCTTACGTCTTGTATCGCGGATGGCGCAGGGCCTCGGTATCCACTTACTACCAGGTGATACTATCCTCCTTACTATAAAAAGAGGGGAAATTTGTAATGTTTGGCTGGCTATACAATGGCATCACCCCATCTCTTCCCATGGGTGTCGTAAAAGGTGCATAAGGGATAACAAAGCCGCTACCACAAGCTACTACAGGAACTACACCACATCTAAAAAGTGGACTCACCAACCCGTTTTCCCGCTGCAGCGTGACGTTTTAAGGCCATACATCCCTCATGCACGAGTCAATGTGCACGAGGAGGCCCGTGTTCAGCAGCGGATACTGGCTGGTTGCAAATTCGAGCGAGAGCAGTGACAATAATAACAGTGATATTGAAACCGTAAAATGGTTGTGAACTGGAAGGCTTTGTCTGTGTGTGTTGCGACATTTGCTCCGACGGCAGAGGGGTTCTTAGTAAATGAATGACACCCAGTCTTCACTCCAGCCATTTATTTATCAGTAATAAGTATTGAAATAGTAAAAAAAAACACTGACTCAAATGAATGGCACTTAAGAAACTGATTTTATAAAAACAAACCGTGTATATAAAAACGGACCAAAAAAAACTACTTACCCTAATAAGGTGTTTTTTTTACAAATATATATATATATGTATATATATATATAATTTATATATAACATGAGCAATTACAAGCGTTTTATGAAATATTTACAAACATACAGAAGAATAGAAAAGAAAAGCAATCGAGTCAAAGATTTCGAAGTGAATTTGAATTTAGGTGTTTCCTTAGCAGTTATCAGGATTTAGCAGAAAGAAGGTCGATAAAACACAATACTCTAAAGAAATACTCTTTAGAGTATTGTGTTACAGCGTGATCAACATTATTGAGCGTTCTATGAACTTTGGTTACTGTTGTATTGTGGTAATAATTATTACAATGTGTGTGCGGTGTAATATAAAATAATTACAAGCCGCATATGTCTTTAATAACTGTATTTAGAGAATGGTTTAGAGTTGCGTGGGAGTATTGTTAGCAATTACTATCATCACGCGTTTGTTAACCAAAGGGGGAGAGTGACCACTATGAATTGTTTTTGAAAGAGAAATATTTAAACGGGAAACAATGAAAGATACAGAATGAAAAATACAAAAAAAATCGATGGATTTGGATTTTTTTTATGGGCGAATGCGGCACACGAGCATACAGTCCACCTGATGGTAAGTGGATACTACATCCGCGATACATGCCAACATTAGTCCAAAATGACAAACGTTGGCAGGCCCCCGGATGTGCTGCCTACCTTTGGAGATATAGGAATGGATTTGGAGAAAGGGTTGGGAAAATGGGGAGAGATAGGACGGGAATGGGCTCTGGCACATCTCACTCACTACCGAAACACGTACGTGCATTGGGGAAATAAGATAAAGTGGGAAATGCAGTACATTTCAAGGTCGTCTTCTGTGAGAGGGGGGTAACGTGGCCAGTCGAGCGCGTCCAACGTCTGCATTGCAGCGTGCACTCTCCCCCTCAAAAAACTGGGTATGAAGTTGTGTTAGGTCATAAGAATAAATAATACCTATATAGAAGGGAGTCTCCTTTGTGAGTGCCCCGATAGCCGCCAATTTAAACACCTACTTCGAATAAACGCGGATGCCGTGAGGGCCTTTTTTATATTAATGGGGGCAAACGGGCAAGCGGCCCACATGATGGTAAGTAGCTTCCGTTGCCCACGCACACCTGCAAACCACATCTTCCTTGAAGAACCACATGTCAAAGCATAAGGGTTGTTACTTATTTAATAATTTATTATATCCGTTTATCTATTAGGTTAGTTAGGTAAATTGTATAGTTATTAAAAGGTTTAATTAATTATAAAAAATATGGATATGTTTTTATGACTATTTTTATAAAAACGCAAGGTGGCAAATATATCAAATCGAGTTGCGTCAGGCGGCGCGGCGCGTCCCCGATCGATGGCTTGTATGATACGATGCGAACTGTAGGCTATTATCATGACCTTATGGTTCTCTGGTGATAGTGAAGAAAAAAGGAGTCCCGCGGAGGACTCCGTTGACTTGCAGATGACATTCTTAGTAATATAAAATTAATTGCTTCAACAATAGATTGCTCTGTGGATCATGATTCGCTGCTGGGTTAGTATTTTTTTCGGTGCTCGTTATAAAGGCTTTTTTGAATTTCGTTTGTTTAACTCTCAAGCAGTTTAGTTGTTGATAAAAATTGTATAGTAATTACCAATTACGGACTTACAATAGTATCTACTAATTAAATAATACCGGTTGACATCTTTGTATTTCCGACCGTAATTGAACGCTGACGGACTGTATATAACATAGAGTAACCAATGTAACATAATGAACTCTGAAAGCATGTTGCAAATACATATAAATACTACAGAAGGTTCCATTTCGTATTAACCTCCAACATAATGCACCGGTGTCACGTGTTATAAGTTGTATAGTGACATAGATGTTGTCTTCGCAAATGAGTGGGTTCTGAGTAGTAGGTATGCTGTGGAATTCCTACAGAAATCGTCATAAAGAATGTACGCATTGCTTTTTATAAACTGGAAGCCTCTGTTCTGTTTAAATAAATTAATAAATATGCGGCGACAAACATAGGCTTCATAAATATTGTCATTTTGCTTAGGAACAGACTGTAACGGCATCGCAACAAAAACGCTATCATTGACAATATCAACATAAATTCACATTGTTTGGCAATCTATGACAATCGTTATCATTGTCGTGTGTATGCCAGTGATCTGTATCGTACATCAAATTGGGACATGTCATGCCGCACGTCATGAGAATCTATCCATTCGCGTGCTGATGTCGTTGCGATATAAAAATTGAGTATCATGTCCTTTTATTTATTATTTTAATACGTAAGAAGTCTTTGAATATCTGCAAACATAAAAGCACGAAGAAAACGAGACATATTTACTTAAATATATAAAATCCAGGCATAGGGAACTCCGCGCTGGATCGATGCTTTAGATCAGTGATCGTCAAACTTTTTTGGTCAAAGGCCAATAGAGATAATCGGGGTTGGCACCTAGGGCTGCATACATCCTTATCCCTTACTAATATATAAAAATGAAACGGCGTCTGTTTGTTTGTTTGAAATGCTTTGATACATCAACGGATGGACGAATCGTGATGAAATTTCACACCAATCTTTTTAGGGACCACTAAAGAGAAATGGACTGGCTTTTAGAATTGGCATGCTGAAGTGGCAGTGGGCAGGTGATGCAAGACCGAAAACTGACGGGGTAGTCGAATGGAAGCTACGTATCGAGAAGGACTGGAAAAGAAGATCAGAAGATTGTACTTATGTGGTGGCGAGTATTCTGAGAAATACTGAACGGATTTTAATGAAACATAGTTAGGAGTATAGCTTATGTGCCGAAGTAACATCTAGGGTACGTTTTATCCAGATCGATTAGAAAGTTCCCGCAGGAACTAAGCTAACTTCGTAACTTCGAAGTCGCGGGCACTGCTATAAATACATATAATGTAATGCAATCTTAAACACAATGTTTACCTTTTTAGTTGGACGACCACCCTGTTTAACCCACCCTGTGTATGACGCCTATATGTCAATATAATTTTATTATACAGAACTGAGTGATAAATCTTAATTGTGTTTGTATTTTCGACTAGTCAATTCAAAAAATATTGAGTTTCATTCCGCCTGACGGCCTCACCTGCTCTAGATCTTGCCTTTCCTATTCAAATTTCGATATTCTACCGTTATAAATTACAGTCCTGTTACAGTATGTGACTCTTGAGAATATAGGTCTTTCCGGTTTTTGGTTACATTGGAGAAAATCCGTAATTTTAAATACGTTCATTGATAACAACTGACGGATCGTTGTGACTCTAACGAGCGTCCGATTATTGTCCAATATTATTGTAACTATGTATATAATCAATACAAATATATATTAGGCAGCGCCTCCGGGCGCGTGCCAACGTTTGTCATTCTGGACCGATGTTGGCATGTATCGCGGATGTCTATGGACGACAGTATCCACTTACCATCAGGTGGATTGTGTGCCTTCTTTCTATAAAAAAAAAACATTTAACTTAGGTAAAATTATTTTTAGATGTGTATAAGAAGATAAATAAATGAAATAAAATGAAATAATATAATAAATTAATTATTAATATAGAATTAATAATTAACTGATTTGTACTAATTTATAATGTTATTTTTAATAATAATAATTGATATAGGTACCTAATGTAACATTTGCTGTGCCCTAGCAAAGCATTGTCGGACATTAATTATGTACTACAACTTTTTTTCTACACATATGGCAATGGTGTAATTAGCGCATTCTACCAGTGTCAAGTTTTCTTCATAATAAACATTTTCAAAGTCTAAAACGTTATCCTGTCAATGTCCAGTCCCGTCGAAGTAAGTCAGGAGTCGCTCAGTAAAGCGATAGTTGGTTTGCTGAGGACAGAAGAGGACTCCTTGGAAGTCCTACGCTTTTATTTGATTGTCACGGTGTTTGATTTTTGATAAACTATCACTATTAAACCACAAAACGCCAAACACACAATTTTTCCAATAATACAATAAAAACACAACTTCACTTCTCCAGTTCCCGCCAAAAACCCATAAATAACCATAACTTGAAAATTAAATAAATACATACGATAAATAAACTACATGAGATTTTTTTATAGAAAGGCGGCAGACAAGCAGACAAGTCGCCCGACGGTAAGTGGTCACTGTCGCCCATGGACGCGCCGCGGTACATGCCAACATCAATCTAGTCTAGAATAACAAACGTTGGCACGCCCACAGATGCGCTGATAACTTTTGGATATTTAGGAAAGGATTTGGAGAAAGGATTGAGAAAATGAAGAGGCTCCAACATATTTCACTCAGAACCGAAACGCGTACGTAGATTGGGGGAATAGGATAAACTGGGGAATGCAGAACATTTCACGGTAGTATTCTATGAGAGAAACTCAGTTTTACAAGCTGCGATTTGAACTCTCGTACGACCTGACAAATGTGAACCGCGAATACTTACCCCTAGACGATCACTATTCAACCTTCTACTTGCAACAAACAATTTTGTAGCAATATAATTACTTTGTTTCGAATACTTACAATTGCAATAACAGTATGACAAGAAGTATACACAATTGAATATAGCCTTAATAGTCAAAAGAATACGGTTCGCATGAATTGCAATTCCACGTATGTCCGTGCACTCGAGTGAATTCAAAATAATTTCATACTAACATCCACCATCTACTTTGAAACGCACATTCGGTACCAAAACCGCAGCTCCACAGAACTGTCTGAACGTCTTGCCATTACCACGTCCGTATTACGTAAGGCGTTAAGTTCAATTTTGCTAAAAAGATAGTAGGTTTAATTTTGTCGTAGTGTAATAACATGAGAGCGGCACTAATACCGCACATCCGTAGGGCTCCGGCCTTTATACATACACAGGAGTAGGTGGTACGAGGGACTGGTCTCTTTCAAAACATCCTCGCGGCTCTTTTATGACTGCCATTAAGTATTTTACACACTATTATGGCAAGTATGGCAAGTTTTCATATGGAGCGAAGAGAGAGTAGGGAAAATATGGTTTATACTCCAATTTAGGTACAAACAATGCTCATTTCTATGGCCCGACGCAACGAAATATCAATTGGAGTCATTTGACTCCATCCAACGACGCGCTGATCCAATTGACTTGTATTTAAACGAACAAAAAAGAAAAAACTTTACAAATGATGATCAGTAAAACGAATTGAAAAACAGAAATAAACACTTTTTTATTACCATGAATGTCAAACACAAAGTCGACGAGATTCCTATATTTTTATTGTCACCATAGAAGCAAGCAGCTTTGTTGTAGAGTCCCACATCCTATTAGTAACTTATTGGTAAAACCTCAGTAGCTATACTTACCTACTGAGATTACTCACTTAATTCCACAACTTTCTGGTTCGCGATATGAACTGTCTTTGAAAACTGCAGTTCAGGCAGCAGTTCTTTGTTAAGGAAGTACAGAACAACCGCCCGACAGTGACGGAAGATGCGATGATAAAAACTCGTAGTTGACATTAGATTGAAAAAACTCTTCAGAACTTGTAGATTAAATATGTTTAACATAATTTTAAATGACTGTGGTATTCACAGGCCTCTTCAGTACAAGAAGCTTCCTTTATAGGATGAATTTCGCAGATAATAACATCATCTGCACAGCCTGCAATGAGGAACAAGAGTCTATGACGCATCTTCTGAATGAATGGGACGGTCTGACAAGATGCAGAATAAGTCTTCTAGGTTAACCGCAACCAGAAGACTACAGGCTTCTATGACTGCTGAATATCCTAAAGTACATGGATACCATATTCGGTGAGCAAGAGCGAAAGATGTGATTAGGGATACGCACAAGATGCCATTGGATTGTAAGTGATTGTGAATCCAAGTAGAAGTCATCTACTCGATCACCCCCGATTAGATAAGGTAACAAGCGAATAAATCTCAAAGTAACCGTTCAAATATTTTTGCCTCCGCGTCGTCCTCAGTCTAAGCCGTTCGTAGATGTGAATGCACTTAAACCCGTCTTTATTTTAAGTAGAAAACATTTATTTTGTATGACGCAGCGCCAAGAATTGAAACATTCCGTGAAAGTCGTTAAACAGTTCTTGTACAAAGAGTCCAGCCATTTGGACCTCCTACAACGTTTGCATTGCGAGACGCCGAGTGACGTTCGTGACTCGATCAATCGTTACACAGCACGATACATTGAATTATTCAGCAGTTCCTCTAAAAGATGGGGAGATAACGCGCCGGTGGATGCAGAACAAGACGGTAAAATATTGTCGTGTTTAGTCACGGGAGAAGTGAGATTTAGCGCCTAATTGTTAGCTCAGTGTCAATGCCGTAACACAACATAAAGAAGAGCCGAAAAGTATTTGTCTTTAAAATGCAAGAAATGCCGCTCGCGAACGCTCGCAGTCGAAAATCTTAATTAATGACGAAATTAATAAAGTAATATACTTATAATTAATAGAAACCATACCAATATATCTATTTAAACGGGTCTCAACAGGTATGTAATGTCACGGTGGTTACGAGCTGACCATGGTTGGTGTAACCCGACCGAAAAGTCGAGTAAAATAAATAAGGTAAGAGAGAGAGTTCAAGAGAGCTGTGAATAGGATTTTGCACAGTCGGCGGCGCGCCCGCATGCCCTCTGGTGTTGCAGGTGTCCATGCAGGTAGCATTTGCCATCACGTGGGACCACTTGCTCGTCCGCCCACTAGTCTATAAAAAAAGTAGTAAAAGTAAGTAAAACATACGCGTTAAAACCCGTTTAAATAGATAAATATGTGTGATTAGAGCGAAAATACCAAATGTTACCATTTCAATCATCAGCCTGTCTCTTCGCTGCTAGATATAAGCCTCACCCAAAGCTCGCCACTACACACGATCAGATGGCCACCACCGGCGATCTGTCTGCCTGGCTGGAGAGCGTCCCACACTGCGCTACTCGGTACGTGGCCTCCATTTTTTTTTTTATAATAAAAGAGGACGGACGAGCAAGCGGTCTCACGTGATGGTAAGTGTTACCGCCGCCCATGGACACCTGCAACACCAGGGGGTATGCGGGCGCGCCGCCGACCTTGCAAAATCCTATTCACAGCTTTCTTGAAGAACCCCATGTCGTAGTTTAATGGGAAGACCTCTTGAGGCAGTTCGTTCCACAGCCTACGAGTTCGCGATATAAAATAATTTTTGGACCGAACAGTACGCGACACCTCCGTATCTAGGAAATGCGGATGGACCGCACTTCTGTGACGGGAGGTGAGGTTGTAGAAACCCGAGGTGGGAATTATATTGAACAATTCTTCAGAGCATTCCCCATTGTACAGGCGATAGAACACACAGAGAGATGCAACGTCTCTCCGAACGCTGAGGGGTTCTAAACATTTAAGGATTCGTCTACCCCGTCTGTGGCAAATACAAGTCTGCCCTCTATAACTTCCTGATTGATTCCTCAGCTAGAATTTTCTACCTCGACACCCATGGCAAGAGCTGGCTTGGTGCTTTCTATCTATAGTAACTTATAATTTCTTAGCCGTCCTCATATTAATTTTGTAGTAAGTACAAAAAACAGACGCGTTTAACGGTGTTTTTAGAAGAATCTGATTGGTCAATTACGTTTTAGACCAGAGATATTGTTTTAAATGCTTGTTGGACGAATTGTTTTAAAAGTTTAACTTTTTGTGGATTGAATTCCTTGAGAATACTCCTAGTATTGTGTAGATACTTACTGTTCCTCGCTACTCCGTGGCGTCAGTAACTCAATAGCCTCATTTATGTACGAAGGCTTCGCCCCCATTTTCTTTCACACTGTTTTGTGAACACGCCTATAAACTTTGAATGAAGGTGATCAAGCCTTGAGGATTCAAAGACCTAAGCCTCTCACAAAAACGCACCCTTTTTTGTGTCCTTTTATAAAACATTTTAGCTTCGCAGTTAGGTAAACTACGTATCCTTTTCCTAACATAAATTTTTAGGTGAAGCCTAACAAAGCCGCGTAAAGCCCTCCATTACTTTTTTTGTTCTTTTAAAGACTAATCGTTATGATTTTGTGAGTTATCCGAACACTTACTACAAAACAAAATACCGTTAAATTTAAATTCGATAATTGGCACCATATTAAATTTACCGAGAAATTATTTAGTGAATCTAACTACACGCGTGCGATTAAATCGCTTGAGACATGTATGTAAATATTGAAACATTGCCGTTGCTTTGGCGTCGCTATTCGCATAAAAGGTACTAATGTACTAACTAATGTCTTTACTTTTATTTTTAAGCATTTCCAAAGCATGCATTTGTGCTGCAATAGTTTCATGACTTTAGAGTAGTTGCAACGACTACTGGGACTAAATATGCTTGTACTCTCGAAAATGTTACTCCAGTACGTGGGAATATCCCAGGGGAGGGATTGACCTCCAACTTAGCATACTAGTGCATGTGTGCGTCATATATTATGACTAACATTGGCCCGCAGCGGCGTCTGTTTGGAACGCGTTTGAATCCGATAAACTGTAAAGTTTGATACTCTATCTCTTACGTGCATAACAATTCTATTATTGTACATAGGTATGTACATACTGGGGCTGGATGAGCGCATTTCGATGGCACCATCAAGATCGGAGTAGGCTGGGATAGGATGGGAATAGGCTCGGGATATATGAGAATGGTTATGTGTTTGTGAAAAGATTTTCACATTTTTTCACGCGACAAAGACGTTTATTCGCGCTGCTTGGTATTGTTTAACACTTTAATAACTTATATTGTATGAAAAAAGCTGTTTAGTAATTTTCTTTGAAATATTTAAAAAATTGCCAAATAACATCAAATAATTGCCTGTAAACTGATTTAAATATATAATAAAATTGAATAATTTCTATAGTGTTAGGGAGTATTTAGATTGCAAGTAGTAGATTGTAGTATTTGAATTTTGTAACTATAGTTTCACTTGCCTTATACAAGCGAAACATAAGTGTCTGTTTTTATTTTACTGCTCTTCTTTTTATATTTGTAATCAATTTTCGTTTTTTTTAGGTATTTTTTAAGTATAACCATGTTTCATGTGAATGAATAAGTGAAATGATATATCTCACTCATCAACGAAACACCTACATACGAGTATGTATAGAATAGTATAAAGTGGGAAATGCAGTACATTTTACGGTAGTATTCTGTGGTAACGTTGCCAGTCGAGTGCTTCCAGCGGCTGTGAGATTGCAGACCTTCGAATTGTTTGTTACTAACTTTTACTGTGTTTTTTTTTATAGTGAAGTAGGCGGACGAGCAAGCGGTCCCACGTGATGGTAAGTGTTACCGCCGCCCATGGACACCTGCAACACCAATGTTGTTGTGTGGGAATTAAGTGATGTTTATACTTTCATAATCATTTTAAGAATCAAAAAAACGGCCTAGAATTATAATCGTTTTTTTTATAATTATATTTAAGCAATTTACAAGATGTGAATAATACTCATAAAATAATCCATAAATGAGCCCCCTTTGACCTCTTCTCAACTGATATTATGGCAGTGTAATTGAGTATTAAAAACGATAGCTCGGTAGTAAAGAGACTACGTAGCTTCCGAAAGACTAATCAATGCAACACAGTATGTGGCATGCATATGTTTATAAGCTCGGGTGCAGTTTTAGTGAACGCGGTGAATGTTATTAAACACACGTCTAAGAAAGTTCATTAAAATACTTAGCAAAGTATATATTTTTAGTTTTATACTAACACGAACAGCTTACGTTTTAGTGCTGATTACGGTTCGTAGACGTTCTACTTTGATAAAAAAAACTCTTATTTCAGTATTAATTAAACAGCAACAAAATTGAAATGTTCCACACCACTATCTATCAATAGAACTTGAATTCCGGATAGTAATAATTATGAAAGTGGAACATAACATGAACAAGTCATAATAATTGTCAGGAATATTCTGAATAATCGATTGTAATAACAAAATATGAAACAAAATAGTAATTTACTTAAGTAAGTTACTTAATTAAATATGTATTATACAAAATAGAAAAAATAAATTTTAATCTTATAATGCAATTTCTCAAAAAACATCTCAAAAAAGAGGAACCGACAATTCACCATTTATTAATTTCATTTGAGCGTAAACAGTAGAACGTCAACCGAAAATAAATTACGTCGAGTTGACTTTATACTATGGCCATAGAACTAAACGGATTATTTTCCGCTGAGTTCTTCTAATGGAACCAATAGTATAAATCAACGGACTAGTGACTAAACCAACTATTTCTCATCTGTGACTATTAGTGATACACTCTCTGTTACCGGTTTTCGATTATGAAAAAATATACAGCGTCAAATAAAAAACTACCTTCACCCGTTTAGCACTGAGCTTGTTGCATTAAAACTAACATCTTTTGTTCTGAAAACGATATATATGGATTGATGTTGGCATGTATCGCGGATGCCCATGGGCGACAGTATCCACTTATCACCAGGTGGTGACCAGGTGGCTAGTCTCTCTATATCTTTCTGTAAAAAAAAACTTTCGTAATTTCGTAGATTACATTTTCTTGTTGGCATCCAAACTGCACCTTTGTCGGCGGCATCCAGTTTATTGGTTTATGAATGTATGGACGCGTCCGATGTTTATGTATTAGCAAAAACGACACGAACCACGCTAAATATGGCGGTTAATTATCGCCAGGCGACGCCGATAAGTAGGAAAGCGTACCAAAGTTGAATAATTGGAACATGCGTGTACAATTAGAATTTTTTACACATGCAGGCGCATTTTCGTCAGGCATCTTTTCTACCATATATAAAAATTATATCATACCATCAGCTTGTCTTTCTACTGCTGGATATAAGCCTCTCTCAAGGCTTACCATCACACACGATCTTAATCTCCTATCATACAACCATCCACTGGTGAACTTTAATAAAGAAGCAACCAGCATTGGTGATGAGTTCTATATCGTAACTTATTGGTAAAATCTTAGTACTCACGTAATTCCACAACTTTCTGCTTCGTAGTATAAACTGTTTTGAAAACCGCAGTATACGCAGCAGTTCTTTGTTAAGGAAGTGCAGAAGATGCGCCTCGCGCCGGTCGTTAAAAATGTGATTTTAAAAATTCGAACTTGACATTAGATTGAAAAACTCTTCAGAACTTGTGGATTAAAGTAACCGAAGAATCTCAATTTTTATCGTAATTTTGAATGGCTCGTATAATTTTAAATGACTAAGAACGACATAACAAAGTCGACGGAGTCCCGCAAAGCGACTCTAATCTTTTATTGTCAACAGAGAACTTAAATCTAACCCACGTTTATATTTGCTGCCATCGATTTGGAATTATTTCGCATTTTTAATTTTGTTGTAGGTATATAATACAATTTTATTTCCGAGAGTGTCGTGTAAAATGAACAAATTTGAACAAAATTAATTTATAACTTTTTAAACTATTGCGTTTTGCAGCCAAAAACACATTTTATATTGTAAATCTTGTCTCAACGGGTATAACAAAGGTTTTGTTCACCTTCCATTTCTACTCGACGTTTCGGCACGGGTTACACCAGCCGTGGTCACGAGTTGACATAAAAACCTAAAATGACATAGCGTCAAGTAGAAATAAAAGGTAAACCTTTTTTTTTTATAGAGAAGATGGCGGACGAGCAAGCGGTCCCACATAATGGTAAGTGTTACCGCCGCCCATGGACACCTGCACACCAGGGGATATGCGGGCGCGCCGCCGATCTTGCAAAATCCTATTCACAGTTTTCTTGAAGAACCCCATGACGTAGCTTAATGTGAAGACCTCTTGAGGCAGTTCGTTCTACAGCCTACGGGTTTGCGGTATAAAATAATTTTTGGACCGAACAGTGCGCGACACCTCCGTATCTAGGAAATGTGGATGGACCGCACTTCTGTGACGGGAGGTGCGGTTGTAGAAACCCGAGGTGGGAATTATATTAAACAGTTCTTCAGAGCATTCCCCATTGTACAGGCGGTAGAACACACAGAGAGACGCAACGTCTCTCCGAATGCTGAGGGATTCTAAACCGCCCGTGAGAGTGGGATCGTCGACGATACGAACAGCACGTGGTTGGATGGAGTCAAGTGGGTCTAATTGGTATTTCGGTGCGCCGGCCCAGAGATGTGAGCAATACTCCATATGGGGCCTCACCTGAGCTTTGTAAAGCATTAGGAGTTGCCCAGGGGTGAATTACCGCTTCGCTCTGTTCAGCACACCGAGGTTTTTGGAGGCCATTTTGGCCTTACTTTCCAGATGACCCCTAAATTCCACTTTGCTGGAAATGTCGATACCAAGGATCCCAATACTCTCCGACATCTTAAGAGGTATGCTTTTACAATATATAAAAAAAATATAACTTAACATCTTAAAATAATACATCTTAACAATAAAAGTCAAACACTACAATTTCAGTGGAAATAATTTATAATAATTTACAATTTTCTTATTAGGCGATCTGGAATTTCTTTAGTTTACATATTTGCTTTTGTTCGCTCCGCCATATTTATTTTTACTTTGCATGTGTGAGCTGGAGGTCAAAGAACTAATTTGCAAATGCCGCTTAAACTAAAGTCTGCCGCAAAGGCGCTTAATACCATTTTATATGTTCAGGCTAATAGCGCATTGCATTGCGTTGATACTTGTACAATAATAGTCTAATATTAGGTAGATATATAATCACATGTTTAGGATCCACTTAAATCGAAACGCAAAAATGTAAGAATATAAAGATACGAAAAAATTTATATGAACATATATTTCACAGACTAAAAGACATTATTTTCAGTAGCCTCTACATCTCCGATCGTTGCTTGAAAAAGCAATACATTTTCATACGATAAAGATCGAAGGACGGATGAGCGGATTATGCAAATGGCGTCTGTTGGCCGAATGAATACATTTCTTTTGCCTTTTTTCATGGCGCGACGACTATAGATTAGCTATAATCTAGGTCACAGCGATAGAGAAGCGTGACGTTAATAAAACGTTCAGAACATTGACAAACATTGTTTGTTCGAGTCTGGCTCCTGGGTGGTTTGTTATGTCGGCTATGTTTCTGTGGCTACCCATATAGGGAATCCTATTAATATAGGGAATCCTATTAATATAGGGAATCCTATTAATATACCCATATAGGGAATTTTGTTTCATGTTTGAACGGGTAACAAATATTACTATGTTTCTCGACTGCTGCATACAGGCTATCTCAACTATGGGTAACTCCGGATTTAATGAATCAAAAGAGTTGAATCCGGAGCAGAATCCTTTAATTGTTCCATCGAATTGTTATTCATTCCGATTCCGGCGCCAATCATGATCGTGAGTGTAATCGCGCATCGGCACTTGTCGGGGGCTAAAAATCGAGATGCTACAATGACATGAGCTTTTTTTTTTGGTTATGCAACAACCGTTAGGGAAAGGGAATGAAACGCTCTCGGAAGGTGATTAAGGAGGTGAATCAAAAGAGTTAAGGAGTAACTAAGAGGAGTCGGATTCGCAAGCGGAGCAGGATTAAGTGAGTTAAAACACTCCGAGAAGTCTTGATTACTCACCACTACTCTCGACTGTTGGATACAGGCTCTACTAAGGTTTGCCGCCACAAGGCGTCGCACGCTACGTTTCACGGTGCGTCAGCAGGGCTTACTCTTACGAAACATGTTAGTATTTATCTCCAAAATAAGTAGGTAGGCACACTAATTTGTTGAGCTACGGAATTATGCGAGGTGTAATTAAGAGGTAGGGACTTGGCGCTTGACGCGTGGCGAGATAATGTAACGTTTAAAGTACAGATGACACGCAGTATGATTCTTCTCCGTAATCGCCCTGTCGATGTTGAGAATTATAATTGTCCCGACGAATAGTGCAAGAGAGGAGGACCCACTATACTCTTAACCATAACCATAATTCCTCATGCATATTGTCTTGTGTATGAGGGAAGTATGGCCTTAAAACGCCAGCCATGCTAGCCAAGCAGATTGGCGAATTTACTCTTTAAGAGTTGGTGTAGCCGTTGAGTTTGCGAGGTCCTAATAGTGTACTGGCCCTGGCTTGGCTGTGGGGTGTCAGCCGGCTTTACTAACACCACACCATATCTTCCCGTGGGGTCGTAAAAGGCGACTAAGGGATAATAAAACCCCTACCACAAAGACAGACGTGTCCAGTCCCGATGGCCGTGAGATGGCCCGTGTCCAGCAATGGACGATACGAGGGTTACGGTTACCGTTCGGTGTATAATTACAGCGTGACGTCTCCACGTTCCATGCACCCGCTCCTGACTGCCAGAGTCTTTAAACGTATTTCAATGAATGAATAGTTTGTCTATACTATAATCTATACTAATATAATAAAGAGAGAGTGCGAATTCTGTGAGTTTGTGTGTATGTGGAGGATAATCTCCGGAACCACTGCACCTATTTGAAAAAATCTTTCACCATTTGAAAGGTACATTATTCCAGATGGACATAGGCTATATATTATGTGTAAAAACAAATTCCGGGCACAGCTAGTTTGTTATAAAAGTAACGCGCACAACTTTTAAACATATGGTTGGAAGTAACAAAGATAAAAAATCAATACGCCGAGGCGCTAAAGTTTTCATGCACTTACAAAGAGTAACAAACTGATAAATGTATGAAATTACGTGTGTCGCAATAACAAAATGGACGGGCACCTAGCTCAGCCATTTCAGATATTCTGTCGGAGCCGCCAGTGACGTGTCACGGACGTATTTATGGTCAGGGAACTGATAAAAAACGGTGGACAAACCCGCGCTGTATTAGGGGTTATAATAATGGTGGATGCTTAAATGTACGTGTTATAATTAAATACACACACACATATAATAGATTGTAATTATTATGTATGTTATAAATCAATTAGTAGATAATGTACATATATATAACACAGAAATAAAATAATTATGTAATTAACAAATATGATATATAAATATAACTCGAATTATAATATATAATATATATAATACATCAATATAATGTGACAAACTTTAGACAGTGTACTAAAAGTTATTTTAAGCAAAAAACAGCAAAAAAATATTTTAAGTTGTCAAAAAACTTTCAACAGTAAACGCGCGAAAAGTATGCTAGAAGTAACATTTAGAGAAATTAAATTATCTTTTTAAATAATGGAACATTTCAACTTTTTTTCCATACCAGCATTCTTTATTTAATGCCAGTAACATATTTTATTCATTACCAACCTCTTTAGTAGTAAATTATTGCCAACTATACACCAAAAATAAAACCGCCCCTTTTTTTGCATAGGGTTGTATATATGAATTTTTTTTTAGGAAAGTAAGCGGATAGGTAATAACGTGTGGATGGTATGCGACTACCGCCGCCTCCTATCGACACCTGCAACACCAGAAGATATTTCAATCATTTGCTAGTTAACGTACTGCCTGGTAACTATTGTGGAAGGGGGCAAGAAGTGTGTGAGAGGGGAGAGAGTGCCGTGTGAGTGACGAGCCGCTGATAAACGATGTGAAGCGACGGGAGAGAGTACGGGAGCAAGGCGTTGTGTGTCATACGTTACTCAGCAGTCACCTACAGATTGTTAATCATACCAAGTTTATTTATAGATTCTGAGAAATGTGCGATAAAAGTGTTTTGGAATGTTCATTGACCTTAGATGAACTATATTACAATAATAAGCACACTCAATAGCCCAATAAAACACAGACACAATTGGATACAATTATGCATATCTAGTCCAAGCGCCAAATTTGATATTTTACGTTTTATTGCGATTTTTTTTTCTAAATTTTTCTAAATTTTTTCTAGATTTATAGCGTTTTATTCTAAACACGTTATCTTAGTAACAATCCAAGCGAGCGCCTATTAAAATAATCTAGTGAAAACTTACACAAATACAAATTCCTCTCTCCTGTAAAATTTTACTTTTGTTCCATCAGCTGTGTAGAATGGTATCCAATTATGGGTTGCTGTTTGCCGCTGCGTGATGTTCCATTGTTTTAAAGAAACTAGAACCACATTTTTTTATTTTTTTTTTCCATTTGATGTGTGATGTTTGATTTATTCTTACAAAAAGATTCCACTCAATCATAGTTTTTATTATTTAGTTATTTATTTATATTTAGTGTTTTTTTATTTAGTCGTAACATAGCCGTGTCTGTACATTTATATAATATTTTTTTGGAAAAAGTAATTGCAGTACGAGTGATACACAGCAAAAAACAACAAATTTTAGAATGTTTGTTTGTCGCAACGCAAATACCACTGCACTGTACGGATTTCAATGAAAATTGACATAGTCATAAACGATAAAGAATTTATGACATGTCAATAAAGTTCCCACGGGAATCAAACTAAACTATAATGAAACTAACTAGTATGAAATAAAGTCACATTTAAATTACTTCCATACTTCATTCATATCAATCAGACCTTTCCATTCATTTTACTTTAGACTCCGGGAGCCGTTCATGGCGGAACTACTTCAGATAACGCTCAGAATATGAATAACGTTATTGATTTCTCCACAGCTTGTTTCATCTAGTAATAATGTTATCTAGCTAGTTATATACGAGTCGTATATCCTTCAATGATAGTTATGTTCTATTACTGGGAAGTCATTTACTTGTCAGCTATTTCTAAGTATCGTTATTCATACGTTTGCAGAACAAATGTTTTGAAGAAAATTGTAATTTGATGAATCCTATACAATAACATATCGTCCGCACTGTGACTAGCCCCTTTTATCGTTCGCTGCTGAACATGGGTCTCATATTCATGAGGAATGTATGGCCTTAAAAAGATCACGCTGGTGGCCAAACGCGTTGGCGAGCCCACTCGTTTAGAGGTGGTATAGTTCTTCAGAGATTGTGGTAGCCGCTATGAGCCTCATATTCATGAGGAATGTATGGCCTTAAAAAGGGCACGCTGGTGGCCAAACGCGTTGGCCAGCCCACTCGTTTAGAGGTGGTGTAGTTCTTCAGAGCTTGTGGTAGCCGCTTTGTTATCTCTTACAATAGATTCACCAACACATGAAGTAACAATAAACGATGTACAATAAAATCGTCATTTTACATCAACACATGTTTGCAACATAATTTAAGTAAGCAACGTGGAAAGTATAACAGACGGCCTTATCGCCAATGCGATCTCTTTCAGGCGACGTTTGGTTGGTGAAGCGAAAACAGATAACGATATAAAACGAAGGTCGATACGTAATATAACTGAAATAAATTATTTTATACATTTACTTGAGATGCATGCAATACATAGATGCAAACATACAAACATTATTTTTTATTCATGGGTACACGAATTTTTACTCACGTATAATTTTGTTATGGTACCTATATAGATATAATAAGTTAAGTATCTGGTAGTACTTAGCTGTAGTCCTACACATTGCTTACATTTTTCATTTTGTTTTTACTTTAGAATCAGCTGCAACAGTGGCAAAGGTCAAGTCATATTTGCCGCGCGTCCGATAATATAATTATCGGGCAGATGGGACATTCATATGATGGTCGATTATTGCTGGGGACTTATGCGTGATTGCCCAAGACAATTTCACTCAAGAAAATCACTCAAAAGACAATTTCTTGATGTATAATCCCAAAATAAATTGATGTTTTTGTAAAAATGTGTTTTTTTTTTCTATCTTATAAACTAGAACTGATATTAAAAATGCGACTGTTTTTTTTTGTATCAGCTCACAAGATATACTTAAAATCAGGTCAAAAATTTTAGGCACCAAAATGTGTGTAGACCAGTGTAATTGATGATGTTGATAAGTCCTGGAGTGGAGGTCACGTAGCGGGAAGCGCAATTTGGATGCCCTAAGGCCAGATGAACTTTTTTTTTTATAGAGAAGAGGGCGGACGAGCAAGCGGTCCCACGTGATGGTGTTACCGCCGTCCATGGACACCTGCAACACCAGGGGGTTCAACTTACGAACCGAAGACGTTCCACGGTGGTGGTTGAATAAGAATAGTCGAAGATTGTGTATGGTAGTAAGCCGAAGAAAACCTTGGATCCAACAGTGGAGAGACATAGACTGATGGTTTGGTTTAAAGGTGAAAATCAAATGAGTATTCGCAGTACACTCCCTTGTTACAATGTTACCTAATGCAAACAAAGTGGTTGTAAAAATTCAGTGCGTGGAGGCGGCTCGCCGACGGAATTAATTCTGCGGAGGACTTTCTAAATTTGGTCCTCGTGGGGACAATACGAAATACATATTTATACCGTATTTGCTGAGGAGCGACACTTATCGTTTATGCTAAAGAGTGCTGGTATGTGGGCGTATCTGTTGAACTATCTTTCACACACTTTTTTGGATTAGAAATTGTGAATAGCTATATGTTTAACGGAGCTGTATAAAAATATCTATAAAGTCGGATGTTGTGTTCAATTTTTTTTTAAGAATGAAGGCGTATGACGTGCTTGCAGTCCACCTGGCGCTAAGATGACAAACGTCAACACGCCCACGTTTAAAGTAGGAAATGCAGTATATCTCAAGATAGTCTTCTGTGGAGTAGGTGGGGTCAGTCAAGTGCGCCCAGTTAGGGTTGCCAGGCCCTAAAATACAAAACTCGCCGCTATATTAGGCCGGACATTTTGCCCTAAAAACCGGACATATCTTTTCCAAAGCTGGACATAACTTTTATAGTAAAGAAACTCGGTTACTTATTTTAATTAAGTATTTATTAAGTACAAAGTCTTCTGGAGACTGGATAAAACCGAAGAACAAACAACAGATAATAAAATAAAAGTTTTTATTAAACAAATAAAAAAATATGTCCTATGAAATATATTTGACAAAAAGCCTAACAAAAGCCGGACAGGCCGGACACGACTGTAAAAAGCCAAACATGTCCGGCTAAAGCCGGACGCCTGGCAACCCTACGCCCAGTGGCTGTAGGATTGCAGCATACACTCTCCCCCTCTCTCAAGTAAAATTAGATAATAAAAAAAATCCTAAGATTCTATTAATTCATCATCAGTCAATATGACCTTTTAACCTTTTATTCCATTGTTTGAATATAATGGAATAGTTTAGATAGTAAAGCCAGAGAAATACAAAAGACTGCCGTCAAGCGCCAGTCGGAAGGGTGATTTTGCAATTTTCCGCATCTTTTAGTAAAAAAGTGTTTAAACGAACGTTGCGCTACATACTCACCATACTACTGACCGAATCATTGGCGTACGGTGGGTGTTTTGTAGTCCACACGACACCACCAACTAGTAATTAGATCTTTAAGAACCCTATCTAACGACATGTATGAAGACTTCGAAATATATAGATTTTTTATTTTTCGAGAAGATTATATCGTGATTACTTTGGGACTACTGCAGCAGCAATTTGCTCCTTCGAATTTAATCGAGATCATAAGAATAACAAATAATATACTTGTATTTTTCAAACTATTATTTCGACGAATTTCATTTCAATTTCGTTATATCCTGTAACATAATTCTATTTTCATGTAAAATGACGTACCTATTTTGTTTGTCATCAACTCAACGAAGAAAAAATTACTTATACTACTGTAGTAATCTAGGTTTCATTAGTGGTTTAAGCGGTCACTCGTGAATTTTTACCTAATTAATAATATGTATAAATGCAGTAAACTTGCTTGTGTTATGCGCATTTAATTTCAGTGTTAATATACCGTTGTTTCCGCTACAAGTAATAAAATTAATCTAATTCTTCTTCAGCTCTCGCTCGAGGCTCAGCCGGAAGCGAATAACAACAGCAACAATCCGATAAGCATTTATTGAAACATATTCTATGCTCCGAGCTATAATGAAACATGCCGATATTTTAGCATATCTATGCGAGTGGTGCGCCAAAGAAGATTATACTGAAGGCCGGCGAACTGGAGCGATTGGTAGATTAACTATATCGATCTCCCTCGTGGATTAGAAACTGACGAAGTAAAGCTGGCTTTAGCCTACACACGCACACATACTATCTGATACGAGTATGAGTTATAAACAGATACGTGTATAAATAAGAAATGATATAAGGACTTTTTAATATAAAATGCAATCTTTGACCGTCTGGATGTATAGATATCACTACCACAAGGAGGATGCGTGCTGCAATCCCACAGCCGCTGAGCGCACTCAACTAGGCGAGTTCCCTCACACTCTCTCACAGAAGATTACCGTAAAATGTACGACATTTCCCACATTATCTTATTCTCCCGATATACGTACCGACGTGTTTCGATAGTGAGTGAGATATGCCAGAGCCCATTCCCATCAAACTCCACCCTATCTTATCCCTCTCCATTTTTCCAAACCTTTCTTTAAATTGGTTCCTGAATCTTCAAAGGTAGGGAGCGCATTTGGGGGAGTGGTAATGTTTGTAATTTTGGACAGAAGTTGACATGTACCGCGGATGTCCATGGGCCAGTATGCTCATGGACTGTATGCCCTTACCATCGAGTGGACTGTATGCTCATCTGGCGCCTTCTTCCTGTAAAGCTGTAACGGAATCTTTTCCGAAGCCTGAATTCCATTCATTGTGTGAAAATATGATTATACGATTTATGATAATATGATTACCCATTTTTCATACTAATTTGCTAAATATAAAACTCACAGTAATTGTTACTTTTACAAAAAGGAAGGGTTTAATTCAGTTAGTGCTATAGGTGCAAGCTTCGGCAAAGCTTCGATTACAACCTATATAACATTTTCTAAGCATCCTTTCCTTGAAACAGATAATATATATCTTATGTCATGATTGACATAAATAGGATTATAATAATTATAGTTAGTGTCAGCGTGGGAGAGTTGGTATTTTCGCAGGAATCAGGCACGCTACCAAACTGATGAGCCGCAGCTGACCTTTTTCTTTTATAGGGAAGTAGGCGGATGGCTTACCTCGCTTAGACCAAGATCGTTTTCAAACATTGTTATCGTAGGTGATCCACTTCTCATCGTCTGTTACCAATCTCTAGATCAGAAATGGATCGATTTCATTTCGTTTTAGCAACATATCGCATATGGAAATTCTATTCATCAAGTTTCTGTCATTTAAATCATGCGGCACCCACACATCTAGCTTTTTTACAAAACTCGGTTTATGCTGGCGATCCAAAACTGTTGAGTGGTGAATGCTAAGCTCTTCTACCATATAAGGACTGCTTATGTGTCGATCTGTTTAATTTTTTTCAATGATAAGATCAACATTTATCTTAATAGGACGAGTACAGCGAACAACATCATTCAAATAGAAATTACCAGACCTGAATCGACTGAACCATTTTTTGCAGTAGTTTTAGTTAAGCATCTTCTCCGTAAACGCCACAAATTTCTTTTCAAGCACTAAAAGCATTCATACCCTTGTCGAAAGAAAATAATTGTAATACATATCTAATTTTCTCCTAATTAACTTCCATTTTAAAAAATATGAAAAGATAAAACTTTTAACTTGTAATTTCAATTTGCCATCGTTACAAAAAAGTTAGCTGTCAAACGGTATATCACTTCCCCGCCAGTGATCAGTGTTGCCAGAAATATAGCACGCTAAAGTCACACGTTCAAAAAGGCGGCGGACTTTACCGATTACTTGTTATTAAAAAGATACATAGAAAAAACTTCCGACAGGAGTGAAGCTACAAACACTACAAGAAGATGGTTAAAAATTAAAACTAGCAGCAAAGACTTCTCAGACATTGTCAATGAAAGTTTTTAACATGACCAGTATCAAATTCAAAGTAACGTTTCGTGGAACTGTGTCACAGTCAACCTATTTAAGCAATCGTCAGTTATAACTAGATGTTTGTATACGCAGTCATGTTGACAAAGTTGTAGCCGGAATGATTAGTGACTTCCGAACCGGATGGGAACGCCGTCATGAGTTGGGTAATCACTGCATGGTATCAAAGGAAACGTCGGTATACTGTCTATCTCTATGAATATACCGGAACGCATTATATCCGTAACTTGATAAATTTAAAGAGACCGTCTAATAAAAATTTTCAGATATGCTCAAAGATGTGTCAATTATTTTTTACTACTAGAAATTTAATTTTCATTACTTTATCTCAAGGCCAGTGAAGAAACTATCGTACAAGAATAAATCACGAGATGGAGGCACTGATTCAAATTGAAACGATAGTCAGATACTACAAGTACCTACTACAGACAGTATCTGACTATGACCCAGTTTTTTTTTTATGGACGAAGGCGGCAGACGAGCATACAGTCCATTTGATGGTAAGTGGATACTGTCGCCCATAGACATCCGCGATACATGCCAACATTAATCCAAAATGACAAACGTTGGCACACCCCCGGATGCCCTGCCTACCTTTGGAGATATAGGAATGGATTTGGAGAATGGATTGAGAAATTGGGGAGGGATGAGATGGGATGGGGATGGGCTCTGGCACATCTCACTCACTACCGAAACACGTACATTGGGGAAATAAGGTAAAGTGGGAAATGCGGTACATTTTCTGCAGTCTTCTGTGAGAGAGGGGTAACGTGGCCAGTCGAGTGCGCTCAGCGGCTGTTGGATTGTAGCGTGCACTCTCCCCCTTGTTATTATAGGAAGAGCGAAGACAGCTGACATAAATCTTATGATAAATCTTTAACATGGAAAAAAAATCATTTTACAACCCTAGAATAAGGGCCATAAATGCCTCATACACAGGACAATGCACATGAGGCGGCCCATATGCAGCAGTAGATCCTTAAAGGGCCGAAATGGTTTTTGTATTACTAATAATAATGATATGTTCCTATTTGGTCACAAATTCTGTACCGTATTCCCCATACTTTGTGCAATAAAATAAAAACACAGATTAAAAAAATAGTCACCAATGAGACATACCTAGATAATATGTATACCTAGATATCAAACTATATACCTAACTGTGTTCGTTTCTGGGTCTCTAGTTAGTTTACAAAATAACCAGGTCATCTATTTAAATCAGCAGCTATTTCAATATCGCCCGCTTTTATATTTATATTTTATAGCAAAATACCTAATAAAAATTTAACCAAGGTCCATAAAATTTATTGGATGGCGAAAGTCAAGACAAATGCCGATCAAAAATTACCATATTAAAATGTCAACACAGACATTTGATTAAGTCTGATAAGGTAGTGGGAATGTTAAACTTCTCCATAAACCGGTCAGTCGACTAGTCTGACTAGTCTAGATGTATTTTTGGTAGCTGTTGAAAGACGAGAAATCCATGTGTGACTGTCTTCGTAACCCCTTTGACTGTGACGCATCAAAGTAGGTAGTGTAATTTCTTTAGAAGTCAGTTCATTCAGACAATCTATACATATAATAAAACTGTAGAACCAGCGTGTCTGTACATTGAATATATTTACCAAAAACCGATTGGGGGCGATGAAGGAAGAGTATCGGAATACAAAAAGACGTTTTTGAAAATTTTTGTCTGATTGTCTATTCGAACACGCTAATCTCCGAAACTACTGAACGGATTTTCATGGGGTTTCCACAGGTTTATTAAGTTTGGCTTGTCGCTTCGAATAGGCTTTGTTTCATCGAAATCCGCTAACGGGAACAAAATATATCTCAATTTAGAGTTTAAAAAGTAAAATTCCAAGCGTACGATTCGCGAGCGCAGCTACGAGTAGTACAGAGTATAAAGCATGATCCCTAAGAAATCCGCCCTGCATTTTGTATACAAATTTCGTTATATCCCACACACACACATCCTCAAAATAGCCATAAAAGAACAAAATGAAATCGCAATGGCGAAAACTGGTTAAAATATATCCATCATATTATATTAATATGGCAGAAAAATAGTTTAAATAGTCCAAGTGTAGACCCACTTTTTTAGTATAGAAGTACTTTTTTCTCGGTTAATTTCGAAGATGAGCACGTCTGTGTTTAGTACTTCCAAAATTACTTTTGAATAAGTCCCCGAATCAACTTGGACGTCTATACCTACGTACAAACTGTATATGCAAATCTTAGTATATGTTATGTATATGGATGGAAAGTAAAAAAAGAAAAAGAAAGTTTCACAAGTTTTATATAGGTTTTACACTTTTCTCTAAAACTTTTCAGAAAATAACGAAGTCTCCCGACTTACACTACCAACACATTTCCTTTATTGTTTTTAAGAAAAAATGCGGCAGACGAGCACACAGTCCACCTGATGGTAAGTGGATACTGTCTCGTTCATAGACAAGCGCGATACATGCCAACATCAGATCATAATGACAATCGTGGGCACGTGATTCCGCCTAGATGCGCTGCCTAGCTTTGCAGATTAAAGAGTGGATTAAGAAAGGGTTGGGAAAATGGAGAGGGATAGGATGGGAATGGGCATATCTAACTCACTACCGATATACGCGTACGTACATTGGGAAAGTACGATAAAGTAGGAAATGCTTTCAGGTTAGTCTTCTTTGAGAGAGGGATAACGTGATCGTCGAGTGCTCCCAAAGGCTGCGGAAATGCAGCGTGCACTTCCCCCCTACAACATCAATTATCGTCAACATAATTTTTTAAAAGTTATTTATAAACATGTTATTAAAATCTACATTTTAAACGACCTTTCGAAACGGCTAAATCTACTTTAAAAGGAGCTAAACAAGTCTAAACTCGGGCAAACTGTTATTGCGTGCAATACAAATGTTGAGTCTAGTTGAGTTTGTTGAGCGGTAATTAAGTCGGACAACTGTTGCCGGTTACCAGTACAAAATTAATGGTAGAGCCATCAAATAACTCGTTGTGACTGTCTGTTTGTTCGCGCTAATTTCGGTACCTACAAGACTGATTTTATCGTGTGTTGATGTTTAGCGAAAATTATACTTTTCACTTTCTCAATAACTATGAAAATCTGAAAAGTGTAAGTATTAAGGTATAAAGAGTATGTAGGTATCTAACGAACAAACATAACACAAGCTTCTATTTATTTGAATTAATATCTGAGGTATGTCCACTGCTTTTCTATGGACGTTATCGCTAGCGGTAGTACACGGTCTCCACATTAATTTATGGGTATCTTTATTTCATTTTAATTAATTATTAATTATATTAATAGCTATCTGTCGATTGCGACTTCACTTAGTTTGTTATTTGGACGTCTGAGGAACTATGTATTTAATACATCGGGATAAAAGTACCAATACAATTAAAGTACTATACATAAACGGAACCAGTTATTATTTATTTTTAAAAGGTTTTAAACAATATTTTAAAACATACTTTGTTACAGTCAAATTAAATTGAATCACAAAACAGTCACTCCAATTAAGAACACATTTTCGACTTAGAAATTAATAATTAACTAAGTAATTAATTATGTATGCGTCTGCGCCGCGCCGCGCGCCGTGCAATGGAAGCATTCATTTCTGTCGGCCGGACGATAGTCTTAACGTTGTTAATGTTGTAGCATAATTAGATTGACGTGAATAACTAATTTATACGTCTCTACTAGTGTTGTTAAAACGAGCGCTGAACGCCAAAGCATTAGCGCCTGGCGCGCTAAGTTGGTCCTATTATAATTTAACCTTAACCGTTGAGTCTTTAATTGCAAGGATTTAAGACCATTAAACATTTGCATAACGGTAGGGTTTCAAAAGTTCATGTGCGCTCACTCAGCGCTCAACGCTCGTTTTTACAACACTAGTCTCTACTACTCTTTATGTATGTATGGTGCGTGTCTAAGTGCACTTTATAGTTGCCGTGTTGTGTGTATGTTCATGGCATGTTGAAATGGTAACATGACTTTACATTTGCTAGGCGTTTTAAATATTCATAAACACACACGTGTTGAATTAGAAATCAATAGCTTTTTTCCAAGCAATTGAAACCTAAATGCAATTGAAATCCAACATTTTATATTCTAAATCGGGTCTGAATATATATATTCCTAAATAAACATTAATATTATATGTATATACATTGTTATTTTATTACACTGTAAACTAATCTTTAAATGAATAATAATTAATAATCATAAACTTTTTTATTCAGCAATTTTAATAACTTGATTATTATTTAGTTTTAATTGGTATTAAGATGTAAATTATTCTTTGCACGCCCTGTTGAAGCAGATCATAATGTAACCCGAAGTCTGCCTCCATTAAAATAAAAAAATAAACATTGTGCAACATACGTTCTTGCAAATAAACGATTGCATTACATACAAAAGGTGCAAGATAATATGATGAATAAATATTGCTGGTGCACCGTGGTATGCCAGGAATACTGAAATCCATGAATACCTGAACGTGTCTTCTGTTCTAGAGAAAAAAAAGATCGATATAAGAAGAATTAGGTAACGTGTATTTCTAGTGCCAACACCCAAACCTTCTGGCAAGCGGATAGTTGCAGTCCAGAGCGGTGGAATGGGGAGGGGAAATTGTGTATTATAAGGTATCCAAAAGGTTTATGGTAATTAGGAAATGTATCTGAAGATATCTTCAATCTATCTACTATAATAATTGAAACAGTCACAACGACAACGAGAGAAATAAAACAAGTGTTTAACATCGTACAGTAATCACCAGATTATAGTTGGCAGTGGTAACTCCCACTTCAAAGGGCATTAGACACTTACCATCCGCAACGAGCAGACGGTGGCGAGTGCCAGGACTGAGCGCCAAATACATAATTAAACTGGCGACATTGTTACGTGTTACTGTTCACGCAGACCTTTAACGGAACAAATAAGCGGCGGTGACCACTTACCACCATGTGGTCCAGCAGTGGATGGTAGGTCTGATTACGGTCAAATTGTGACGTGGCTCCACAGTAATAATGGTTTAATGAATAGCTCATTTACAAAAAATATGAGCCGGTCTAAAATACTATAGGGATAATATTTTCTTAGGTTTTCGCGATTACTATACATAGCAATTAAACAACTTTAACGGTTTAAATCGCGTATATTTGACATTATTTATATCCCGACGTTTCGAACACTTTGCAGTGGACGTGGTCACGGGGTGACTAATTGATTTTATTTATAACTTGAGTTATTAAGAAATTATTTGGACTACCGTCTGAATTTTTTTTTTTTTTGATCTACCGTCTGGATTTTTTAATCATAACATTCCCTATGCACGCATATCAATTAGTCACCCCGTGACCACGTCCACTGCAAAGTGTTCGAAACGTCGGGATATAAATAATGTCAAATATACGCGATTTAAACCGTTAAAGTTGTTTAATTGCTACTATAGGGATGTTTATAAATGTTTTAGTGAAGGTGCCGTAATCATTTATCGTCCACAGCTGGACGTTTCGTTTGAGGAATGCATGGCCGTAAAACGCCTCGCCGGCCCTGCAGGTTGACGAATGCACTCTTCTAGAGATGGTGTAATTCCTCGAGGCTTGTGGTAGGAGCTTTGTTCTCTTAGTCGCCATTTATGACTCTCACGGGACGAATTGGGATGGTGCTTTTCTAAAGCCGCTCACCGGAACGTGAAGGTAACAAAATCTTTTTTATTTTTTCAAAAGTTGTCTTCTTACTCATATCGCTTCTAGAAACTCACACAATAATGCAAGTGCGGTCGCGGGTCAAAATTCTCATATCCCGCGGTTTAAATTCGAAACGCTCGCACCACTATGGTATACAAAACACAACAGAATCGAACTTTTTTTTAATTTTTTCTTTATAATACTTACTTTTCTGGAGAAGTTACCGGGGACAGATGACATTTTTACAGCTCTTCTACAATCCTTAAACAGTTCCTGTAGAATTAAGCGTAATTAATAATAAATTTATTTGCGACAGAATGCGACTAGGTACATTAAAATTTATATTATTTTGACCTCAGAAACTGAAGGGCGCGCGGCGCACTAATGTTTAGGGCACACATTAAATTCATATGTTACCACTATACAACATATTTCAAAACAAAGTAACGGTGTTTGACAATTACGCACGTTATTGTCTTGTTCTGGACAAAAGGCAACTTTTTCGCCACAACCAGAGAATGATCTATGTGAGCATTTTGCTTTATTGGCAAGAGCATTTTATGGAATTACCCAACAACACCTACGAAAACTGGCGTATGACTTTGCGTTTGCAAAGGTTACATCTTAGGACTTGTGTTATTTTTTCTATTAAAATTCCATTTGTAATTTAATTTTAAATTAACAAAGTAAACAATAATACCATTAT
The DNA here is from genome assembly GCA_914767545.1 of Sesia apiformis. Lineage (NCBI taxonomy): Eukaryota > Metazoa > Arthropoda > Insecta > Lepidoptera > Sesiidae > Sesia > Sesia apiformis. Next base: position 17,448,207 of record OU611966.1, read on the forward strand.
TGTGAACCTCGGCGCTTCTACAATTATTACTTGTTGTGAAATAAATTCTCTTTTTAACAATACCGATTTCGGTTTTCTTTTTTACCATACCAGCCTATGTCTCTCCACTACTGGATACAGGCCTCTCCCGCAGCTCGCCACCACACACGATCCTCAGCTTACTGTACCAGCTTACTGTACTCCAACCACCAGCGGCGATTTCTATAAGTCGTCGCTCCACCTGTATTAAATTATAGGTATATTCTTTAATTATAAGCATATTCTTTAATTATAGGCATATTCTTTAATTATAGGCATATTCTTTAATTATAGGCATATTCTTTAATTATAGGCATATTCTTTAATTATAGACATATTCTTTAATTATAGGCATATTCTTTTTTATCTAACCTGTATTAAATTATTTATTGTATTAAGCACTTTATTATAAAGTTGAGTTGAGTTATAGATTTTTTTTTTTTATAGAGAAGAGGGCGGACGAGCAAGCGGTCTCACGTGATGGTAAGTGTTACCGCCGCCCATGGACACCTGCAACACCAGGGGGTATACGGGCGCGCCGCCGACCTTGCAAAATCCTATTCACAGCTCTCTTGAAGAACCCCATGTATTGTTGATTTATTGTAAAAATTGTGTAGGTACTTGTGCGTTTTGTGGTTTAATAGTGATAGTTTCTTAAACTTCAAAGTGTTTTGTGTGCGTAATGTTTGTGATAATCAATAAAAGCATAAAACTGCGATTTTCGTGTGCTTCTAAGGACACTTCTGTGATTCTTCTGATCTTCTGTTCTCAGTAAGCCTAGTATCACTGTATTGAGCGACTCTTCACTTATTCCGACGGGACTGGACATTGACAGGATACGTTTTAGATATTGAATTTGTTAATTATGACGAAAACTCGACACTGGCAGAATGTGCAAATTGCACGATTTCCGTATATGACAAAAAAAAGTATTAAGATTTTAGTCTTATAAAATCATATTTTTTGTTATTTTATCTTATAAATCAGATATTTGATCAAGTTTATATATAAACATAATCTTGAACGAAAATATGTTAGAAAATTTTAACCAGTCAACAAGTTGTTATACTGACAATGCTGTCCCTTTGCTCAGATAACAAAGGTTAAAGTTACAACAACGGCGCATTACAATAACAATTTAAATGTAAAATCAGTTAAGTTGTATGCAAATATTGTAATTTAGTCAGCAAATAATGTAATTATTTTGTAATGCAAGACCGCGTTATCGCCGAGTGTTTCGTTTCTACATTATTAATTTAAAAGAAAAATGCTTAATAACACGGAAGTCTCACTAGTAGGCCGGTCCCAGATATGTGTACAGATATGTACGAGTACATATATTTTCTACAAATGTTTCTTTGCAAAGATCAGCTCAAATATTTGTGGATCAATTTTCATTATATACATAGAAATAAAATAGTAGTCCATTCTGGATAACGTCAAACAACAAACTGACTTTGCAGGTGTGTGGGTCTGCGCCCTTTAACGACGGTAAAAAATCGACACAGTGATGGCAAAGATGAAATATTTGTACAAATATTTGCATAGACGGCGAAATATTTGTACAACCATTTGCAAAGTGCTTGTTTGTGTATTATTCGTATATTTCTATATTAATTACTTCTAATTTTACTTTTATAAGGGCCTGATCTATAAGTTCAAAGTCGCTCAACGAGATTTGGAGAGAGCTGTGCTCGGAGTGTCTTCGGAGTGCTCGGGATAAGATCAGAAAAGAATATATTTGCCAAAGAAGTAAAGTTAGCGACATTTCTCGTGGAATGAGCACGCCGAAGCGGCCCACGGACATCTACGATATACGCCATATCAGTCCAGAATGACAAACGTTGGCACGCCCCCAGATGTGCACCCTAACTTTGGAGATTTATGAATGGATTCACAGGAGAGAGGGTTGGAAAAAATGAAGAGCGATAGGATGTGATGAGATTGGGCTCTGTTATATCTCACTTATTACCATGTACGTACTTAGGGGGACATAATGGAAAATACATTAGATTTTACGGTGATGTTCTGTGAGTGCGTGGTCACGTGGCTAGTCGACTGCGCCCAGCGGCTGTGGGAAAACAGCTTGCACGAACACTCCCAAAAAATACCGCAATAGCTCGTCTACGAACGCAAAAATGTCTGTAATCACGCGAACGCTTATTTGGCCAATGCTTTGTAGTAAGGAAGTAATCATATTAGCATATTTATACAATTGAAACGCTCTTCAACATTAATTATAATAATTAAACAGAATATGCACGGAGCAATTGTAAACAGGCGAGTATGTAAAATATACCGTTAATTGGGGTACGTTATTTTTAAAAATATTAGTAAAATCAAACAATTACAGGCTATAAGTCCCACTGGTGGGTACAGGTTACATAAAGGCTTTATAGCGTCGCGCTGGACATTGTGTAAATAACAACAGCATAATAATTGGCTATACCAATCATGACCAAAGATTTTTGATACTAAAACGTATGGAAAATGTCGAAATCGAAGTATGTTTCCGACTAGCGCCTGCCGTTGGCCTTTATTAATAAAGTTGTCATTGTGTTATGAAATGTGAACATTGAATATTCGACAAAGTACTCATTTAGCTACAAAATCTTAATTAATTTATTTAAATAAGTCGCCATCGAAGTCGGTTGTAGGGGGAGAGTGCACGCTGCATTTCCACAGTCGCTGGGCGCACTCGATTGTCCACGTTACCCTTCTCTCACAGAAGTACCTTGAAATTACCTTGAAATGTATTGCATTTACTACTTTATCATATTCCTCAATGTACGTACGTGTGCTGGTAGTGAGTGAGATGTGCGAGAGCCCATTCTCATCCCATCCTATCCCTCCCCTTTCCCCTAATCCTTATTTATTATCGGATCGTAATCCTTATAATTATCCTTATTTATTACTGGACTTATTCGCAGACGGTTTGCTGACTTTCAACAACAAAGTCAAGCGCACTCTGACTACAGAGCATCATAAATTAGGTCTCACGTTGTTTTGTTCTCACTCAGATTACTTTCTTTTCTTTTTTTTTACTTTTAACCACTAGCTTATTTACAATTAAATTGTATTTATTGTTAAAATGTCAATTGTCATCACATTATTGAGATGTCAATTAGATTTAACACTTCTCTACACACTATATTCTTTGATATATTTATATCTTGCTTTGTGACGCTAAGTAAATAAATCCATTCCTTAATCTGCAATGGTCGGCAGCGCATCCGCGAGAGTGCCCACGTTTGTTATTCTGGACTGATGTTGACATGCACCGCGGATGCCTATGGACTGTACAGTCCACCTGACGGTGAGTGGATACTGTGGATACAAGCATACGCTCGTCTCCCGTTTTTTTTCTATAAAAAACACTGGTATAAAATAATAAAATACAGGGGATGTATTGGGTGCTTACCTATGAAATGACCGATTTTATTACTGGCCACCTTGAGTATCGACATCTTCTGTTCTGATTCAAATTTCAAAATAAAACAAAATGCATCTAATAGATACGATGTTCTTATTACAAAATTAGTATTTCATTTGTTTTTCTCTGCCAAAATTTTGTTCATGTGATTGTCTTGAAAATAAAATGGATAAATTGAAAATTCGTGCTATTGATGAATATGAGTTTCGTCGCGGCATCAATGCAAGTCAGACAGCTCACAAGAGAGCTCACAATATCAATAGTGTGTATGAGCTAAAACACTACAAACGATCGCACCGTGCGTCGATGGTTTGAACGCTGCCGTTCAAAACTTAAGAAATTTCGATCTTAAGGATGAGCCCCACCGACGACCTACGTACGACCAACGTTAATAACAATGAATTAGACTATAGTGGCATCAATCAATAGCTCGTGAGATGGCGAAAATGTGTAGATAATATGGGTCAATATTTCGACTAACATAATTAATATTTTTATAACAAATAAAAATCAGTTTCTCATACAAATCGGTCACTTTCATAGGCAAGCATACTTTACTGTCTTACAATTCTGTTGAGCGGTGAACCGTGGTCCAGGTTCGTGCTCGATACCTTTGTATTAATATTATTACCTTTGTATAGTAACGGGGCGAATCTAGACGACCACGCACCAATTTGTACAGGAACACAAACTATCGCTACACTTTCTATGTATTACAGGATATACTCGAAGAAACTGTCTAATGTTACTGCAGCATTTGGTAGGTACAGATTTTCACAAAATTCTAAAGACAGTCTTGACCTCAATGGGAGCCACTCACGCTGTATTGTTTCCTCGCCTGTACCCGGCAGCTAAGCTACCACTTTCGTAGTGCTCAGACCTAGCTGTTGTTCGCGGCTTCGCTTATGTGGAAATAGTACCTATTAAAAAACATACCAGGCAAATGATGATGATCTAACGATGACATGATGATGCATTTCTTTCATATTTCATAAAAATGTGTGTGTGTCCTACTAAAATCGTTTCGTGAGTGTCAGAAGATCACAAAATCGAAGCTCGTGAAGCACGCCAGTAACCTGGCAAATACATTTCGACGTGTTTAACTCCATAGATTATTTAACATTTACAAATACCTTTCATTTGAAGATAATTTATAAAGATAAAGAATAACAAAACTGTGTGACTGGGCAGGTTGATCCTATGTGCTATGTCGGTGACTTTAAATCATTCGCATTCTGCACTAGCTCCAGGCGTTGCCTAAGCTCGGGATCAGGGGCTAGACAATGCGTTCCGTATCCACTGATAAACCCTTATGCCAGCAGTTCAGCTGCACTCTCTGTGATACTTATCTGTCATTAAAATTAATATAAAATGTAAGGACGGACCTTGTCAGTTTATTCTTTTATTTATTTGACTTATCAACCGTGTTTTGGGTCAATGGCACCGCTAATATAAAAAGAACAATTGAAAAACAAAGGTTATAAATACTGATTATTTTATTTAATTATTGCCATTTAATTCTTTACATATATTAATTATTAATATGTACAAGAGAGCACCGTAAATTCAGTTTCGAGTTTGATTACAGAATGCAACTTTTTATTCAATCCCTTACGAGTAGAGTATAATAGGATAAAAGAAGGACCTTATCCCATTGTATCCTTTACTTCCAATTCTACCCCAACCGGATATGTGCATTCACGCATCACGTAATAAATGTTGATAACATATTATTATAACAACTTTACGGATTTGAAAATTATAAACTATCAAGTTATTTTTTTTATTTTGATTTTAGAGATTTAGAAGAATTTCGGAAAGATTTCGCAATTTAAATGAAACGACTGAAATGAAATATAGTAAAAAAATTATTCGGGTCTATATTTAGGATAAGTTCGAAAATGAACCCACTCGGTTCAGTAGTTTCAAAATTATGACGGTGCAGTGTAAACTTTCAAAAAATCCAGATAAAGAACTTTGACGTATATACTCGTTACATACACACTATGTCCTTGTATAGCGTTCGTAAAACCCTAAATCTTTCTTCTCTGTTCTATTTATGGACAAGCCAGATTGTAGCCTTTATAATAATAAAAAATTTCATATTGTAAATCGAGTCTAAACGCGTAAACTCGTGAGTCGTGGACCACGGCTGTTGTAACCCGCGTCGAAACGTCTAGTAGGAATAAAAGGTGAACAAAAGTCTTTAATTTTACGCGTTCAGACCCGATTTACAATATAAAACGTATACAAATCTGCGAAGATTGCCTGTTGAGTCATAAGAACATTTATTCACAGGACAGAATCTTTTTAATTCTACATCTTACTAATTCTACAGATTTTTTATTGGTAATACCTATGATTTACAGAGGTTGCTACATTCTCATTGGTTGGATATATTTCTCACTAGTACCGTTATGGAAATGTCCCGCGGAACTGCTGGGAACAAAGCTGCATTTCCCGTCCGTTAATTTTGTACTGATCAAATCCTTTCTGTGCCAACAATAGACAAAGGAATATTATCATGATACTGACAATAATATAAGTAACTCGTGACGATGCCAATCTGTCGGTGAACGGTTTGTCTGTCGGTTTAATTGTTCTTAACTACTTGAGTGATAAAATGCATCTGTTCTTCTTGTGAAAGTTTCATCCGTGAAACGCGACAATGATGTGGAATTGCTGTATTTTTTTTAAAGATAGTCGAGACGAGCAAACAGTCCACCTGATTGTAAGCTACTGACATTAGCGATACACGGCGACATCAGTCGTGTGCATGAGTCTGCATTCGATGTTTATACCTACAATCTTTGCCGTGTAATGAGGGCCGGGTTTAGAATCACACCATCCCATCTTTTCCCGTGGATGTCATAAAAGGCGACTAACGAACAATAAAGTGGCTACCACCAGCCCTGTGAAACTACACCAGCTCTAAAGGAGTGAACTCACAAATCCGCTTGGCCAGGGTAGCGTTAGAATGCCACACATCCTTCATGTGCAAGACATTGTGCATGAGAAGGCCTATGTCCAGCACTGATGCGGAAGCGGCAGTACAGGGGACAACAGAAATCTAGTGAGCTACGTTCGTCGGGTACAACTTTAAATGCATTTGTGTAGGTAGAGTACTGAATTTGAAATTATACCCGATTACAAATGTTTTTTTTTTTTATGGACGAAGGTGGCAGACGAGCATACAGTCCACCTGATGGTAAGTGGATACTGTTGTCCATAGACATCCGTGATTCATGCCAACATTAGTCCAAAATGACAAACGTTCGCACGCCGTCGGATGCGCTGCCTACCTTTGGATATAGGAATGGATTTGGAGAAAGGGTTGGGGAAATGTGGAGGAATAGGATGGGAATGGGCTCTGGCACATCTCACTCACTACCGAAACACGTACGTACATTAGGGAAATAAGATAAAGTGGGAAATACCATTTCAAGGTAGTTTTCTGTGAGAGAGGGGTAACGTGGCCAGTCGAGTGCGCCCAACGGCTGTTGGATTGCAGCGTGCACTCTCCCCCTCAAACACGGGTTTTTGTTACACGGTACACTTTTAAAGTACAACGTTGGATCGGTCAGTGACGTCATAAACTTTGAGTAAACGTTATATTTTCCAATGTAGGTTTTTTTTGTTTAATCTTTAAACTACACCCAACTGACAGCGCTGGTATACTTCCAAATAAGCCTCGAAAACATCAAAACCTATCAAAAAATAAACATAGTACCACGTCCTAAAGTTTCAGTACTGTCTAAATTCTAATTGTTTCATTAAGCTCAGGCTCCCTCTGGCTCAGACGTCTGTAGTTAGGTTAGTTTAGCAATTAATACTGATTGTAGTACGCCCACGTTGGCTCCATGTTGATGTCGGTAGTGCTGGAATGGCTAAGACCACTGGCGACATTTCCGCAGTCGCTCGTAGTTCGCCTATTTTGCTGGTACAGTCGGCCATAAAAATCTTTAACAACTATTTATTATATTTTTAAATTTTATTTATTCCATTTTTTTTATTATTTTCGATAATGTTGTTTCACTTACACCTACCATGCCCTCACTATATGTAACTCCAAAGTTGGCTTCGACAAAATGCTAATTGTAAATATATAAGCAATGTTTGTAAAATTATTGTGTACAAAATTTGATAAGTTAAACAAAACGTTTATTTTATCGTTTTTGAGGGTAAATACCTTGAAAGCAATTAGTTTTATTTTTGAAACTTTATCTCTTATTTTTTTAGTACTGAATTTTTTTTACTATTTTATTGTAAAACGGCGATATCCACTTTGAATATGCCCAAGCGTATATCTAACAAATAAGCTAAACCATTGAATTTTTTTTTTTTTTATGGTCGAGGGTGGCAGACGAGCATACAGTCCACCTGATGGTAAGTGGGTACTGTAGCCCATAGACATCCCTGATACATGCCAACATTAATCCAAAATGACAAACGTTGGCACGCCCCGGGATGCGCTGCCTACCTTTGGATATAGGACTGGATTTGGAGAAAGGATTGGGGAAATGGAGAGGGATAGGATGGGAATGGGCTCTGGCACATCTCACTCACTACCGAAACACGTACGTACATTAGGGAAATAAGATTAAGTGGGAAATGCAATACATTTCAAGGTAGTCTTCTGTGAGCGAGGGGTAACGTGGCCAGTCGAGTGTGCCCAGCGGCTGTTGGATTGCAGCGTGCACTCTCCCCCTCATAAATAATTTTACTTTTACAATACATTATGATTTTACAATATCTACAATTCTATTTATATATATTTTTTTACAGTAAGAAGACGGCAGATGAGCACACGATCTATCTGGTGGTTAGTGAATACTGTACATCCGCGGTACATGACAACATCAGTCCAGAATGATAAACGTTAACATCCGGGGGCGGATGCGCTGCCTACCTTTTGAGATGTAGGAATTGAGTTGGAGAAAGGGTGGGAAAAATGGGGAAGGATAGAATAGGATGGGATGGGAATGGGCTCTGGCATATCTTACTCACTACAGAAACACGTACGGACATTGGGGAATTGGATATAGTGGGAAATGCAGTACATTTCAAGATACTCTTCTGTGAGAGAGTGCTATCGTGGCGAGTCGAATGCGTACAGCGGCTGTTGTATTGCAGCGTGCACACTCCTCTCCAATAAGTATTTTTAATGTGAGTTTGTTGTCATCTCTAATAATTGAATAACAAATAAATATATAATTAGCGCCACACTGGCTTCAATGGGAATTCTAGGATACCCTGTGTATCCTGTGTATCCTATTCTAGGATACTAGGATTCCCTGTGTCGTGGGTCCAGAAATACATACAATGACGGACACACCACCCAGACAAGAACAAACATTTCTGTTTAATTGAATGTCCGACCGGGAATCGAACCCAGGACATTCTGCACAACCGGTAGGGGCACTAACAATTGGGCTAATCGGTCATTTTCACTTTTATCTACGACAGTACTATGGTGCCATAAAAAGGCACGTTTGGAACCGAGTGGGATTTACTGTCACCATTCGTTCCTATTTGTTCTGTGACGTCATCGCGTTGTATGCACGTGGCTAGCTGCAAACTGCAAGGCGAACGAGGAGTTATGAGGGGAGAATGTAACGTGATTTATAATACTAACACAACTATTGTAACAATACTCTTTGGAGTATTATCTTTTGTTTGTTTATCCGTTGCTATCATGTACACCGGCAGAAATTAATCTAACAATAACGCTAGCTCTTACCATAGGTATTCAATTCATATCAACGTATTTCATATTCTAACATTATTAATAAAACTAAAACATTTATATCATGTCACAAGCTTTTTAAGATTGTTAACACATGTGCAGTATCTCCCAAAAAGTTGTTGATGCTGGATATGAATTTATCTTCCAAAAATGCACCCATATTTAGCCTTTCAAACATGCAAACTTTGCTAAGTTATTCACAGGTCATTAGTATTGGCAGCGAACTAACTATATTAAAGATGGCGATCACAATAAAAATACTATATATCTATCATTGTTTTAGAGGTTTGTATTATACCTATATATTTTCCCTAGAATTTTCCAACACAGCAACCTGCTTCATTACACATGTTAATGCTAGAATTTTCTAGAATTTTCTAAAATGTTAATAATGGCGTATGTTCGTCTAGCGACCTTTAAACGACTGCTTTTACTGGGCACCATAGACAACTAACCTTTTAAAACAACGCGGAACGTAATAGGTAAAGTCTGTTAGGAGAAAACCCTTTATTGGAATAGGAAACAGACAGTTAACTTCTGATAACATGCAACTATACTGACATTTGCCATGAGGGCGTGGAACCCGCAGGGGAGAGTCGGATAAACATAGGATTTTGTGTATTGTAACATGAAAATAGTGTATTTTCCACCTTAGAAAAAATGGTACATGTGAGTTTTGTTGACATTTGAGGTTTTTTTTTCGACCACTGTTTGTGGCGAGGGTTGTATGGCCTCAAAACGTCACGCTGCCAAGCGGTTGACGAGTCCACTGCTTTAGAGGTGGTGCAGTTCCTCGCGACTGGTGGTAGTGGCTTTTTTACCCCATAATCGCCTCTTACGACACTCAGGAGAAGACCCAAGGAGTTGCTATTCATAAGCCAGCCGTCACCGCACAACACAAAAACATATACATAATGAGCATATTGTTCCTATCTTAACTACAATCTTAATCTTAGCTATAAAAAACACGGTTTGTCACAGTGTTTTTTGGAGACACAATTGGAAATAACAATTTGGAGACAGGTTTGTAAAAATAGGGAATGATAGGCATATCCAGTTTCTTTCTTTACCCATCTTTTATCTTTTTAGGGGCGGGGGGGGGGGGGGGGGGGTAAAAAAAGTTATGCAGAAGTGGCAAACGGGTCGTGTATTACAAATATCATTAATTAATTACAAATGTAATTTTATTAAGTATATTTTTCGCCAATTTTGTCTTTCATTTTTGAAAATTTACGGCTACAATTATAATACATTTTATAACCCTCACTTTCGCTTAATTTTACATTTACGACGATTTTTACAACCTCCGCATTTCGGCCGCGGATCATACGCGGCCATATTGTTTTTATATTTTTCGGAGTCGGGTCGGAGACAAAATCGGGTGTGTTCCGGGGGTTTTTTTTTATGGGGATCGTAAATGTTAGGCGGGCTTTAGAGAGGCGGATGATCTGCGATACCATCTGCGTTATCAAAATGCAATATTGGGTTCACTACACACTTTTTGTCATAAGCCTATACCCACTACAGGATGTGTCCTAGTCTTTCATAATAATCTTTATCATTTACAACGTTCACGCCTGCAATTTATGGAAAGAATAGTTTAACAATGTTCCTAAGTTTTCCAACTACGAACTAATATTATAAAGAACAATTAATAAAAATTAATTATGACTATAATGAAATACCCACGTCTCGTGTGTGTGTGTGTGTGTGTGTGTGTGTGTGTGTTTAAGCAATGTGTAATGTCAGCGGTTATGTGTATAAGTTTGTGATTAATTGTAAGTTTAAGGTATGTTGTGTGTGTACTTAATTCATTGTCTCTGTCTCGGACCGTCATTCACAACGTAGGTCCTATTCGGGATAGTTTTCATTTCATTTCTCTTTTTTAATTTCTCAACCCCAGAGTTAGTGATAATTTAAAAATCCCTACTTTAGTTGAAACTCAATAAAGCTTTAATAAAGCTGAAGCTTATGACAAAGTTCATATACAGGGTGTCCCGGAATGAATGGATAAGCCTGAAACACCTTATAGTAGAGCTATTGGGGGCTCAAAATAAAATACAAAAAAAAATCTATCCCAAGTAGTATCTAAGATATGTCATTTAGAAAAAAAAAATCATTTTTTTTTCACATTATTTTCCGTATCTCTGCACCACGGCTACAAATAAATGAAATCCGACGGTTTTTTGGTGTTATAATATTCTTCATGGACTATACCAATAGATATGCAGTAAATAGTATGAATAGCTATTACACTTTTTTTAAAAAAAAAAACTGAACTTTAATTTTCAGCATGAAATGCGGTAAACATTTTTTTTTGGAAAAGTTCAAGCGTCTTGGGTGTAAAAAAAATGTATGAGGACCTAAGTGGCCAACTATTTTAAAAAAATGCGTGTTTAATACAGATTTCAAAATGGTATCATACATCCTTTTACCTAATGTAAATACGAGGTTATTGCTATTAATGTGCAGAAGGAGTAAATTCGACTAAATTACAAAATTTTAAAAACTATATCATTTCTTGTCTTAAACTGTACCTGACCCTAAGGGCTTCATAAAAAACAACGTTACACATTGAAAATACTTTATTTAATCTACTTTCACAGCGAGTTCAAGTTCAACCAAATGAAATTATTTTTTGATAATGTTTAAAATAGTTTCGTGAAGGTCGTGTATTCCGGGACACCCTGTATATGAACTTTGTCATAAGCTGGTTATGAAAAAAATGTACATTATATCCGCCAAATGTCCATTACTACATAATATTATGTGTTATTCATGTTTATATTGCGTAATCAACATAGATTAAAAGTTTTATAGAGTACTGTGAGATTGCAAGACGTCTGTATACGATTGTACATTTTTCTAATGTTAATAAAGAATTTTGAAATCAATTAATCAATTCATATTGGATTTCACAAATTTACATCGGGGAGTATTTCGATATCTGATAGAATCCAATTATTAAAATTCATACAATTTTTCGTCGAACTTAAAGAAATGGAATTTAATTCTAGAGACCAGCGGGACTCGATCCGGATACCTGTGGGTGATCGATACGAGGCCGCGGGCGGAGATAGGAATCTCGTCGGTGCCCGTTCCAATAGCGCATTAACCTTTTTGCTAATCTTCATGCGGGCGTGCCCACGGGCACCATCTAACGGATACTATCTCTATTACTTGTACATACTTAGGGATATATGTGGCGTGCATTGGTTTTAGTAGGGTTTAGTTTGTAAAATTGTAAAAAAACATCTAATTTTGTAAAATTGAAAAATTTTCATTTATAAAATCATCAAACCCGGACAGAAATCAAATATCCCGGCAGGTATTCGAGCCCGAAACACAACAAGCGAAATCCGGATTTCTTTCAAGAATATCTATAACGATTATTAGAATGTTAGCCCATACGGTCGTGTTTTTTATTTTATAGGAGATTTCTTCAATGATTCTTCAATTTATTTCAATGAGGGGGAGAGTGCACGCTGCAATCCAACAGCCGCTGGGCGCACTCGACTGGCCACGTTACCCCTCTCTCACTGAAGACTACCTTGAAATGTACTACATTTCCCACTTTATCTTATTTCCCTAATGTACGTACGTGTTTCGGTAGTGAGTGAGATGTGCCAGAGCCCATTTCCATCCTATCCCTCCCCATTTCCCCAACCCTTTCTCCAAATCCATTCCTATATCCAAAGGTAGGCAGCGCATCCGGGGGCGTGTCAACGTTTGTCATTTTGGACTAATGTTGGCATGTATCGCGGATGTCTATCGGCGACAGTATCCACTTACCATCAGGTGGATTGTATGCTAGTCTGCCACCTTCCTCCATAAAAAAAAAAGGCGGCAGACGAGCATACAATCCACCTGGTGGTAAATGGATACTGTCGCCCATGGACATGCCAACAGTCCAGCATCACAAATGTTGGCACACCGCCGGGTGCGCTGCCTACCTTTCGAGAAGAAGGAACGAGTCATGGGTCAGGAGGGTTTGTCTGTCTGTCTGTCTGAACGCGTTTTAATGAAGAATCAATGAAACTTGTCACAGTTGTAACTTCTGATTTGTATTAACGTTGAAGATATATTTTATCCCGATCCTTTATAAAGTTCCCTCGGAAATCGTCTTCAAAGTCACTGGCACTGCTTGCTTTATTACTAAACTAGAGGTGCTCGCGACTTCGTTCACGTGTACTTTTGATTCCTACAATTGATCTAGATAGATAAAAAGTTCCCTAAATGTTAATCCGGTATATAAGCTACAACTGTGCCAAGTTTCAACAAAATCCGTCCAGTAGTTTTTGCATGATGCGCCTACAGACAGAGAGGCAAAATTTTAAAAAATATACTCATTCGTACTTTAAACTGCAATCACTTTTTTCAATAAATATATCATGTGCAAACGCCGCTCTGTTGCGATTTTATTATATGTATAGATAAATACATTGTTAGTAATTTTATGTTTGTCGGTAGATTGGACCGACATTCATACATTTTCATCCATCGTATTTCCCTCTGAGTTTCTGTAAAAAGGAAACGTTGCAATGTTTATGCTGTCCGTAGCGGAAGGCGAGCGTCGTTGAGTGGGTCGGCTGCCGCTGACATTTCCCCAGTTCAAGTCTCTCCTTTCTCGTATACTTGTTTTGCCGACTCTCCTACATGCATACGTAAATAATTCCTTAGAACCAGCTGTCACAGGGACGCTATGTTTAATTCTGATGTCTGCTTGTTTGTGTTGAAAGCTACGTGTTATTGCAATTAAGTTGAATAATAATTAGATTACTACTTTATTTTTTATATTGAGAAGTCGGCAAACAAGGATACAGTCCTGGTGGCAAGTGGCAAGCGATAAATGCCAACGTCAGTCCAGAATGACAAACGCTAACACGCACCCGGTTTCGCCGCCTACCTTTCGAGATGTAGGATCTGATTTGGAGAAGGCGTTGGGAAAATGAAGAGGGATAGCATGGGATGGGATTGGCCTCTGGCATATCTCAATCACAACCGAAACACGAATGCTCATTAGGGGAACAATTTGAAGTGGGAAATGCAGTAGATACGTATTACATTTATTTTATTAACATCTGTTTTTTTTTTTCTACACTGAGTAATAAATCGTGTGAATTTATAGCAAATCCTATCTGTATCTAATCACTATCTTTCTCTGCTATCGCAACTATTCAATATGTCAATGGGCAGTCGTTTTTGTGGACTCGTATCTGCGTGTAGGCGGGCGGACGGACTGACTAAGGACTGACTAGTGACTGGACTCACTAAGGCTGAGATCCGACCAACAACGAAAAACGATGAGCGATGAACTATTTTCTCGCCCAAGACTCGTACAGATTCCACAAAACAACGATTGAAAGACAGATAGAAATAATAGTTCATCGGTCTCCTTGCTAGTTTTATGCTAGGTCTCGTTCTAGTTTTATCGCCTGGCGATAAGAGAGCCAAAAGAGTCGCCGGACTCTACTGTATAGGTACTATGAATGTGCGTGCTTGTGAGCGGGCGCGCGTGTGTGTATGTATGCGTATGACGTATTTAGTGTTTGCCTATATAGGTATTAATATCAACTTTTGCATTCTTCATAATTTATGATTTGTTGCCTGTCCTTTATTTACTTCTTTGGCGGCATTTGTTTTTGATAGGGAACGGATTTTGATGTTTCTGTGTAAATAGTTATAAAGTTTTAGTTTAGTTGTAGTATAGCTGTAATACCTGCTCGTCATTTCTCGTTGTTGGTAGGACCGCAGCCTAAGATAAGTGTCGACCGGTCTGCCCACTGCAGGGTTACTGCGGACAATCATTAACCCTGCTTCAAATGTCTATCACACACGCATCCCGGCACGCCTTTATCGCCGACGATACTAAGCTTATTTTGGCAGATTTGTCCTTTGTCATTCCCAGTTTTCTTGGTTAGCGGAGGCAACACTGGTAGTGTTAGGATCAATACCCAATACCGTAGTTAATAGATCAATAGTGTTAGGAACAGAAATCGACCAAGTTTATACAACAGAAGGTTTATTTATTAGCTAAGCTAATAGATCTGTAATTAATAAAGATAATAGGGGTTAAAGTATGAAATTGCCGTTTTATAGTAATAGATAATTTGAATTGACATAAAACCTTCATGGTGTGAGATTTTCGAGTGAAACTTTTTCACATGATACCTATGAGGTTCTTGTTTTAAAAAATGTGCAACATTCGATTTTCGACTTTCAATTGTTTTTTTTATTCAGCTTAGACGGGAAAGATGGATACTTCGAAAATCCGAGTAATCTTTGAATACGAGTTCCGACGCGGAACTGACGCGGCAGAAACGGCTCGCAATATCAATGCTGCGTTTGGAGAGGAGACTGCTAATGAACGAACCGTGCGTTTTTGATTTAAACGCTTTCGTAATGGAAACTTCGACTTGAAGAACGAACCACGTGGAAGACCGCCCACACAGGTGAATAACGCTGAATTGAAGGAGATGCAGATTAAGGAGATTGCAGATTACCTTTGCAGATTAAGGAATGGATTGGGAAAATGAGGAGAGATAGGACGGGAATGGGCTCTGACATATCTCACTCACTACCGAAACACGTACGTACGTACATTGGGGAAATACGATAAAGTAGGAAATGCAGTACATTTCAAGGTAGTCTGCTGTGATTTAAGGGGTAACGTGGCCCGTTAAGAGCGCCCAGCGGCTGTGGGAATGCAGCATGCACAATATTGAAACTACAATTATATGTATTGAAACTACCCTTTTTATAGTGATTGCTTAACTGGTAGCGAATGCCTAAATGCATTAACCTCCCCTCTTTACCCGACTACTGCAAAGCCATAAATAAGAAATAAGTCTTATGATAACTGTTTATTACGAATAATTTAGTAGTTATTACTAATTACAGTTTATTTTTACTCGGAGGCCTTTGATAAAGAATTTAGTCTATTTTGACTATTTTGGCTGCTATTACATTTACACCGGATACAGTTTGAGACGAATAACCCACTTAGCTTTCATTTGAGGTGTAAAATATAGTTGTATACTTAATGTACAATGGTGTAGTTGCTTGAGAATGTGCGTCATTCTCAAGTCGTCATACTCTTACCTAGCGGTCCGTAGCGGTTCTATTATAATTTCATGTTGTTATTAAAATTATATATGCCGTTATTTGAGAAAAGATACCTTATCGTTGATCCCAGTTTCACAAATGTTGACACTATAGTGATTTTTTTAAAAGAATAACAATAATTTTTTTAATAACAAATAATTAAATGAGCTGCAAAAATACTGTATAGGCAGCAAACCGATGGTAATGAATTAAAAGTTGGACTAGGTTTAGTTTCTCTGGTGATGACAAAGAAATAGGAAGTGGAACTCGGTCGGCTTGTTGATGATATTATTATATATTGTAGATATTCAAGTATAATTTGTTATGTCGATTATGGTTTGCTGCACGATTAAATAAAAGTTTTAAGTATCTTAACTAAAGTCAATTAGTCCGATAATGAGGTTAATTTTTATTTTATTTTTATTTTTGATATAAACAAAGTCACACAGCTCTATATATATATTTATACAATATTACAGTGTATGTTTTCAATCTTATTGCCAATAACGAACTTATTTCTTCTTACAAATATAATATTCCTTTGCTTAAATAACGTTACAAATTATATTTGCTAATATTTTATTATACCCACGGTCAGCTGCAGGGGAATATGGCCTTCTATATATTAATATTTAAATAAGTATGTATATTTAATACAAATTACTATATATTGGAACATTTGAATTTTTCGCGTTTCTCACACATATTTATCTATTTAAACGGGTCTTAGCGCCAATGTTTACTTTATTTATTTTACTCGATGTTTCGATTGGTGCAAAACCCAACCCGTGCTACCCTTATAATTATATTATTAAAACCTATTTTTTAATTATTTTTTTATCTCTAGGAGAATTATCCCCTTTTGATGGATTATTAATTAATTTATTTATTTGCAAACTAAGTGTACATTGTAGATCTTAAAATCTATATACATGCACTTACAACTTAGTGGCCCTTTCCAGGCAGAGCAAATTTGAGGGCTGTGATGAGTGCTACACTTGTTTAAAGTTAAAATTAAATCATTTTTTATATATGTAGTAGGTACATTAAAAATCTAATGATTAAAAAAATATAAAAAAAGTATAAATATACATATAATTTTATTAATGTACCTATACACACCGAAACGTAATACATAGGGGGTCATATTTCTTTGCAGCTGACTTTATATTGGACAAAAATGACAGATCCTGTTTAGAGAATACGTTCTCAACAAAAGTAATCCATGTCAGTAGCGATGTCCAACATAAACATTTTCTAGATTTCATAAAAGTAAATGTATCCATTAACACTTTCGCGCATAAGCACTAAACAAGCTGGTATGCAAAAATGTTAAATACTTTTACGAGGCATTTGTTAGAATAACCTTTTAGATCAATAAAAGTGGAAAACGGTAGGAAATCTTCTCAAAATAAGTAATTATTTATATCGGATGGGTTTCGGTGAACAACCATAGCATTATAATGAAATCAGTGGAACAACTATAAAGAATTTCGCGTTTTGTATAGGTTTTTTTTATGGAATAATGCGGCAGACGAGCATACAGTCCATCTGATGGTAAATGGATACTGTACATCCATGGACATCCATACATGTTAACATTAGTCCGGAATGGTGATATTGATATTCACGGGAACAGACGGGGTGGTGGTATTGATATCCACGGGAACAGACGGAGTGGTGGTATTGATATCCACGGGAACAGACGGAGTGGTGGTATTGATATCCACGGGAACAGACGGAGTGGTGGTATTGATATCCACGGGAACAGACGGAGTGGTGGTATTGATATCCACGGGAACAGACGGAGTGGTGGTATTGATATCCACGGGAACAGACGGAGTGGTGGTATTGATATCCACGGGAACAGACGGAGTGGTGGTATTGATAACCACGGGAACAGACGGAGTGGTGGTACTGATATCCACGGGAACAGACGGAGTGGTGGTATTGATATCCACGGGAACAGACGGAGTGGTGGTATTGATATCCACGGGAACAGACGGAGTGGTGGTATTGATATCCACGGGAACAGACGGAGTGGTGGTATTGATATCCACGGGAACAGACGGAGTGGTGGTACTGATATCCACGGGAACAGACGGAGTGGTGGTATTGATATCCACGGGAACAGACGGAGTGGTGGTATTGATATCCACGGGAACAGACGGAGTGGTGGTATTGATATCTACGGGAACAGACGGAGTGGTGGTATTGATATCCACGGGAACAGACGGAGTGGTGGTATTGATATCCACGGGAACAGACGGAGTGGTGGTATTGATATCCACGGGAACAGACGGAGTGGTGATAGCCTAAAGCCTACTTTTGACCGTGGTCAAGGCAACCTGCTCAAACATCAAGCGAGGTAGTCTATCAAGAGTTCATCCACACTTATTTGACAAAGAGCTATAGCATACCTACTGTGTGATCTTCAAGACACTTTATATAGCGAAGTCGAAGGTTGTGGAATGAATTGCCAATTGAAGAGTTGGGCTCTTCAAGATACCTCCCGATATTGCACATTGCAGAAAGTAAAAATTTATATTTTTTAAGAAAGTAAGAATGTTGTATAGTTTGTATGGTGATTCCTTACTGTCTTGTATTATCTATGTTATACTTTTAGAGCTGTCCATCCATTAGGCTTTGTTATCGATGGCGTGACGAATGCTGTCGCGTGTTTGACAATAACATTTGCACGAGCGTGTTGGGATCACGATGTGTTATGTGCTAGGGATGTGCTAAGGTTGGGCCTCAGTAAACGCGAGAACAGAAAATTGTATTCATAACTGTGTCTGTTAGATATACGTTACCATACACAATCATTTCATGTTACCGTTTCATGTATATCCTTATGAATTCAGGTTCACGAAACCGCAGATAATTGAGCGGCTGTGGTGCCGCGAGATATATGGTATTGCTGCCGCGAGTGGCATGTTTTGAATATGACGCTCTGTGAGGAATAGCAAGTGAAAGTATCGATGTAAGAAAATACATTATTCCAATATCACACGCGGACAAATAATTATCGCCATATACTTATGTATGCTGTTACTTAGTATGTATGGATAATTAGCTTATACATCATTGTTTTGCCTTTAAATTTATATTCTTCATTTGATGTGATAGGGTGGGAATGGGCTCTGGCATATCCCACTCACTACCAAAACACCTACTTACGTACATTGAGGGAAAATGATAGCGTGGAAAATATGTTACATTTTATAGTTAGAGAGGGTAACTATTCGCGTGCGCTCAGCGGCTGTGGGATTCGGCAGACCCCCCTCCAGAATACTTATGCAGATTATCGGTGATAAAGAAACAAGCCTGGTAAGTCTACACAATAACATTTATATTTAAAATATAATACAGCAGTTACAGCTTATCTTCAAGAACCAGACTTCGCGCGCCGAATGAGGTAAGCGGGGAATGTTAATCTTGTGTACAACTGATTATTAGACACTTATCGAGTGCACGCAAGAATGTGCGAAAAAGTCAACCCGTCCCTTCCCCGCTCTCCGCTCCCCTTGCCGCTCGTGCATCCGTGCGTTTATAGTTACTTGAAGAGAAACTATAGAATCAGCACATTTTTCCGCTACCCGCTACTCGCGCTCACTACGACGTTATTAGGGCAGTTACGTCGTTACGAGAACGATGCTAACAGCCACTAACAGCATCCGTGGTGCACGACCAGGGAGATCAGTTAACACTCGGCAGTGTCTATGTGTTGAATAAATGTTGTAGAAAACCTCTTTGGACATTAATAATATGGCATGGTTTATTTGAGTCAATTTCATGTCGTATGGTTAATAGTTCGTCGTTAGTCGTTATCATTAGTCGTATGGTGAGAAAAATTAGTCAAAGTAGTCGCAATTCGTCTGCCATTGGAAACCAGACGAATTAGGATTAGGATTGAAGATTTTTTTGTGTAATAAAACCTCTTTTTAAACAGACGAAGTGATTTGATCTGAAAGTATTTAGTTTTAGTGTAGACAGTAATAGAAGATAATGAGGAGATATTTTTTTGAATATTCGGTTTATTAACACGTGAAATAATTGTCATTGGTTTCAATTATTACTTTTTCCAAAAATCAACACAAATTATCCAAAAAGTCTCAATTCGTCTGGTTGACTTAAAATGAGATTAATGCCAGACCACGACTATGAGACGATGAGACTACGTTGACTAATTTTTCTCACCAGACGATAAAAGATCGAGACGACATGAAATTGACCCAGTTTATTAATGTTACTACCGCAGGAGTTACCTAATTAGCCTGTGTTAAATTTTTTTCAAGCATATTTCCTTTAAAACGTAAAAGATAGCCATCGGATTTTTTTTATTTAGAAGCAAACGTTTTACCATCAGAAAGTAACATGTATTATCTAATCTCTGTAGTCAGTTTTAATCAATATCATACTGCCGACACTCTTGTACTCGTAGCGCTTGCCTCAGCAATTTCATATGATATAGTATGAATACGTTACGGGTAATGTTAGAATCGTGACTAAACCTAGTTTTACCCGGGTCACGTTAGTATGATAAATCTATGTTTACTATCTGAGATCTATATATGAAGTCCGAAACACAAATTGTTTGTATAACTGTTTAAGATAATTTATTTCTCAAAAGATTACATAAATGACTTATCGAGAAACAAATAAACATTTAAAAGAAGTTACAGTAATTTATACGCATGAGTAGTATAAGCATACTTTATCAACAAACATTTGCCTTTACTAATTAACTAGCATAAATCCAGTTCCATACAAAGCTATGAATAGGATTTTGCAAGGTCGGCGGCGCGCCCGCATACCCTCTGGTGTTGCAGGTGTCCATGGGCGGCGGTAACACTTACCATCACGTGGTACCGCTTGCTCGTCCGCCCTCTTCTCTGTATAATAAAAAAAAAACTTTGGTTCGGTAGTTAGGCTGGTTAAAGTAGGTTAAGACTGTAATAAAAACGATACATTCCTGTACAAGTATAGAAACTTCATTTATAAAACAAATTAAAAGTAAGAACAAATACAATATTATTATAGATGAAACTGTTCATTGCACACCAACACAAAGTAGTGACGGACATTGTAAACATATGAAATGCACAAAAAGCGGTGTTATCGCTAAAATCAATCTCTGTCAGACAACCTTTGGGTCGGCACGTTTTAGAGTACCCCGACGACCCAATTACTGCTGCCAATGCGGTTCTTACACTACACTCACAGACTTCACATATACACCGTCCCTATCGGCGGAGACGAGGACGTCACTCTCGCTACATCGTGAACACACTCTGGCCTTCAGCCAACACTTTTACCAGATATCGGCACGTGCCTGGGCAACCTTTAGGTAGAAATAGATAGATTTGTCTACCTATTACATATAAATTTGTTCAGGATATTATTCTGCGCTAAATGTTCGTTCATAAAATTGTATTTTTGTAATAATCAAACTGAATAGTTTATCTTGGCACTGCATTTCTGTATTTCAATCGAACTAAACCAAATGTCTATTTGCCACTGTATTATTGTTTACAAAGACGGTTTTGTGGATACAATAAAATGAAGTAATATTAGATCAACCTGGATAAACCGAGACTCAGTCACAATTCTAACATTATCCATAACAAATATACAATGTCTCATATCGGATGCTCGGCGCGCCTGTCAAAGATTAAAAGCGATAGAGTTGACACGCGTGCCTACTCGTTAAGTACAATGTTGAAAGTATCTTCAAGTACACTCAGTCACACAAGACAATAGGCTATATAATTTCATTATCATTTGATGAAATATCCTCACCTGTTCTTACTAATATCATTAATAATAACTGCTAATTGGATTCTTTAGTTTTACACAGATCATGACTTCAATATTTTGAGTTGAACTTATAGTTTTGAACATGGATAATGCTGAAGTATTTAAAAATAGAATAGAATAGATGTTAAACTTGTGATACTTTAGGAAACAAAAGACACGCTCGACCTGCACGAAGTATCAAGTGAGATAATAGACTTGTATAAGAATTTCAAGACTATTGGTCCAAAAAGGTGACGTCTATTGTCTTGGCCGATGAGTCACTGCATTCGTAACGCGAACAGATTATAGTAATTGTAGTCAGTGTGTGACCGATCAATTGCCGAAGTGCTAACCATAGATTCTGTTTCACAATTGGATACCACTATGCATAGCTGACCCAAGCGACAAAAATGTAATTAAAGAAAAGGAGATTTTGTATTTTTGTTTGTACTAGACTACATATTTAACAAGGCGCTTGGACTAAATATAACTACTAAAATATCGCGTATGAAATAAGTAAAAAAAGGAGAAAGCTTCTAGATTACTACACTAAATTAAGTCGAATGGTGCAAAAAAAAATCAAATATATCATATTTGGCGCCTGGACTAGTTATGCAAACAAACGGAAACTATGAGCTTGTAACTATGGCGTCAGCTTTACGTACACTTATGTACACAAGTACAAATCCACACACATTTCTATACTTAACAAGTTCGTTATATTTGCACCCGTTTCCTACGTGGCCATCACAAAGAAAAATAAAATTTTATACTTATTGAACGCGCAAAAGGAATATCAAATTTCTTTTACAACCATTTCGCCTTCTATTCGTGCGACAAAATAAGTATTATGAAGTGTTCACACTTAGTTTATGTAACTCATCAGATTTTTGGTTGCTACAATGTTATCAATTAATAGCAAATATCCATAAATACTGTATAATTATATAACACGCTGTTATTTTTTTTTTGCATTATTGCAATGTAACATAGTTAAATGTAAGTACTGTGCATGACACCTTTTGTGTCGTTACCGGTGGTAATGGGAATAGTGTTGTGCTATAAAAAAATTACGTTCGTCCCCGGTCACAACATTCACCGGGGACGACGGTATACATCCCGGCCGAAAGTAATACACATCGGCTGGTGTGGCAATGCCGTTTGTATGTCATCTATTCTCGGCAGCCACCCGGGGGTTCGCTGGTTCGTTTTTTATGGGAAATTCTTTTTTACGGGTAGATATCAATACACGTTGCAAATCAATAGGAATAAGTTAATCTGATGGCTTGTTACCTGTCTGCGTATCGGCTGGGCGCCGTTGTCGGTTCCAGTTGCGCCTCTCGCAAGCCTGATCTGCTTGCACGCTATAGTGGCGCGCTGAGCTGCGGTGGTGATGTTGCTTCCAGGATGCGCTTGGGAGCTTGGGATCCGTGATCACTTCACCAAGAACTACTCGTAGCCAGGTATTTTCGGAGCCACTCCCGACAACGTCCAGAACCGGCGGAAACAGCAGGTTTCCGGCTAATTTATATAATTGAACAGCGCGTGACGGGCGTCTGGGCGTGACGTCACTGTTAGAACACGGCCACGGGGTTCTCGAGTTGCGTGTGCGAGCGAGAGGTCCGATATTGACAGACCCTGGCAAATATTCAAACAGAAGCAAACCACCAAATAAAAACAGCAACGATTAAAAATGAGGATTACATATAAAGGAATAAATAAATATTTCATAATGGCGTAACCATCGAATATGATCGGCTCGCTCTGTTTTGGAGAGTGTCGTCTCTGTCGAAACGGCACACGACAGAGACGACGCTCTACAAAACCAAAGCGAGCCAATAATCTCTTTTTAAAGGTCGATGTGTAACTTTCCACATTTATTTTGCTTGCGGTGACAGCCTGTAAGCAAGGCAACATTTAGTTATTATATTATTAATATATATCGTAGTCATGTGTCATCCATACTTTTCAATACTGAACGAATCACAATGATTCTATCTGTAGTGATTGAATCGAAAGAGTTAGGTATTCATTCACTTAACAGTCAGTCTGTCCCCCATCCGCTCGCCGGCAAAGACTAAAGATTCGTTTGTTCGGCAAACCGACAGTAATCCTTCGAGTGATAGAATCATTTATTGTGGCGTGATTCGTTCAGTCAATCAGTTGAAAGTATTGAATCAAAAAGATATAATCACTATTGATTGTCACACGTCTAATATATCGGTCTGTACGTGTGGGAGAATCAAGTGTTTACTGGATGGTTATTGGATCACGGAGCCACCTCGTCAAATACTCGAATTTTATGACAGCACACATGTGGCGTTCAGATTAAAATTCAAATCCATTTACTCGGCGGCGTCTAGACGACAAAGAGCATGAAATGTATAGACATGCCACTTCAGTATACTTTACGGCCCATTTAATTATGTTTAAAAAAATACATTGTTGTATTCACAATGCATTGTGAAGAGAAATATTCTATACATTCAAATATACATTTCAAAAGTCCGTTTACCGAAAGTTAACTTATATTCTAAATTAACGATGTGAAGTAACTATCGCCGTGTATTGTACGTCCAGATATCGAAAGTTAATGTCTAGTCTAAATTCACAATGTGCCGTAAATATCGCCGTGTATTGTACTTGTATAGGAAGTGCGGGTGCAACATAAAAGTGTATTGAAGTGAGCGCATAACACGAACGGTACCAACTTTTATCGAGTACTTTGGTAATGGGTGTGATATATAGCGTCATTTGGACGCTCGTTCCCCATCTACACGTCTCATTTATATCTATGTGCACGTTATTCTGCCCAGCTTTGACCTAATGGCACCATGTTGGTGATAGAACATGTAAAATTTGTTTATGCGTTTGAACATTATCCAATACTTCACAGCTAACAGTTCGCCAAAATTACACCATTAGTTAATATTAATGTATCGTAAGTTAATAGAATATACATTTTATGCATATAATGCAAACAATTTTAAATCAAAACAAATCATTTGTTTGCCGAATATGGATACATGAATAGTTACCAATATTCAATACAATTAAATAGGCCGCCATATTCCACCTCATATTTAGGGCACGCAAATGTTTGCTAACATAAGCAATAAATACAATTAAAAAAGAATACAGTACAATCTTTAAAAAATAATAATAAATGTCAATTTAATAATATGTAATCATAGTCAAATAATGATGTCAAAAAATCAAAGTAATGTCATGTTGCCCATCACTAAATAACTGTCATACCATACCTTACAAGTGACATACTCAACCAACAGTGAGTGCTTACTAAGCTCAGTTAGCCGCGGAACACATTGGTCAAGGCAAAATGGCTTATACTGAGCTGCTCTGACTGTAATCAGTGAACCTGCAAAAAGTCTGACAGATTGCTTGCTCATAATAAGCTGCTGACTCTTTGCCTACATATAAATACGGTGTTAAGATTATTCATTTGTTTCTTGACCAATCGCGCCTTGGCCCAACAGGGACACTAATTTAAAAGAAAACAATTGAAAATGAAAAGTATAACGGTATAAACAATATTTTACTTTGTTAATCTATATATGTAACTATATTGTTTATAGTCTTTGTTTCTTATATAGTGTCATCTCCGTACAAATTTACAAATCCGTACAATCTGTTTAACAGTTCTATATGTCATAACCCTGATTCGAATAAAAAATCCGACTTTAGGACCATTTCTTCTCAACTTACGTTTGTGAAGTCGCAGTTCGAACCCCGTCCCGTATTACTATTTTTGTTTTTATAGAGCGACAAAACTTGTTATTGTAAAAATGTTATTATTGTATAAAACAATAACAAAACAGTTGTTATTGTGTAAAGTGTGGACGTCTAGAGGCGACACGTTGACTGTGAGA
The DNA here is from genome assembly GCA_914767545.1 of Sesia apiformis. NCBI lineage: Eukaryota > Metazoa > Arthropoda > Insecta > Lepidoptera > Sesiidae > Sesia > Sesia apiformis. Next base: position 17,474,197 of record OU611966.1, read on the forward strand.
CAATACTGCTGCGAATATTGCCACAGTAAATGGAGACGAACGGTAGTAAATGGTCACACTATATCTAAGTTAGTTGAATCAGTAAACTGAAGTGGTTTGTTGCAAACTGTCGGATTTTTGTCGAAATGTCTCGATTTTCAGGGATACACGCATAATACTATAATCATACATAATACAGTTGTTACTATAAATTTGTGTAGTCCAAATTATATTTGAAAAAAATTTAGTTTTTATTAAATTTAGGTCTCGCTTTGTGGATGACGATCACTTTTAGATATTTGGCAACACTAGGTAACGGACAAGTCACACTCACATTTGTCACAAGGCTGATAACTTCTGTAAAACTATTATATTATTCTTACGTACGCAGTGTCCTAGAGTACTGCAACCCAATCTGGAATCCTTAGTATATCACTTATGAAAACAGCCTTGAAAGGATACAAAACACTTCTAAAATTTATGAAGTATTTATCGCTCTTGTTCCAATTGCGGAGGCTACGACCACTCCTGTAAGTGGTATAGCCTATTGACACTCAAAAATACTGTATTAGACATGTCACTTTTTTACCACATATGCTATGCTACACTCGACCGTCCCGTACTCCTATCAAACACGATGCGGTTGTCAGCTCCATCCATACTCACGAGGCACGCGAAGATATTCTGCATTCCGCCTGCAAAAACTGATTATGTGTCCAAATCTGTATACAATAGATTACCTAAATGTTATAACGACCTGTTCTCCGAAACGGACATATTCTGCCCATCTAAAACAGCATTTAATCGAGACATATCGGGGATTCTTACGTCCTCTAGGATTCTCTGATTTTTTTTATTCTAAATTAAATTTTGTATAATTACATAAATGAATAAACATAATTAAAAAAAACTATATATACTATATTACTGATATGAAATACAGCAATAAATAAATATGTCGAAACACGCCTCGACACCCAATATTCACATTCACATACATTTACCTGAGTCTTACGCGATAATTCATGTTTTGTATTGTACCTATTCATAGTTCAATCCGTTTTTGGGAATAAGCTTTATGTATATGTATAATAATAAGTTCATATACTGTTTTGCTGTGGATTTTTTGTTGATAAATAAATTACATAAATGAGGATAGAATGGGATGGGAATGGCCTCCAGAAAAGTGACATTCTCTACTGATTTCTTTGCACACGGTGCGAGATATTGCTCTGACCGTTACCCGTTTCATATCGCAGTAAATGTTACTGCCCCCCTCTCGAGAGCCTTCCCCACTCCCCCATTTAACGTAAGGTGTCTATAAACGTACTTTATCATCATTCAACTCGGTACTTGAAAGGTAATGGACACTTTCAGCTTTGAAATGTAATTACTGCGTTGGAATCTGTCGGTATCGATATTACTTCAGTTCTCTTATTGAATAAGAGGCTGGTGAGTCTTTCAATAGCACAGTATGCGGAAATATATGTATATGGAACATCGTGAATTTATCACAGAAATATAGGTACAAAAACATTTTTTTTCGAATCTCTAGAGCCCCCCCCCCCCCCTTAGCGACGCCCTTGCTGCTCTATACTTGTGGGTGATGTTTATGAAAACATAAGACTACGCTTTTCGTGTGCTTCAAAAAACCTACTATCACTTTACTGAGCGACTTCTAACTTATTTCGACAGAAAAACGCTTGATACAAATTCATTTTCACTTAACATTGGAAAAATAGTCGTCTCACTTGATTCACCAATTGACAATGCCATCAACCCGAAGAATATGGATTAAAAACAAAACTGAGAAATGGCTATTTCAAACTTGGTTTTAGAAAGAATCTTTTAAATCATCAACATTGAAAGACTTTTAAATTTTAATCTTTTAAATTATTTTAAATTTTTCGTGTTAAACTAGCTGGAATTCAGTTTCATAAGTATGTTAATGAAACTGAATTTTTCCACATTCATTTTCTACACGCGAAGCTGGATATATTGCAGTCTGCAAAACTCGTGCATGTTGTGTGGGATCTTTCCATGTTCACTGCAGTGCATTATTATTGCGAATAATATGCTGCGGCTTGTTTGCGAAGTCAGCCTTTTATCGAAATGTCGAATTTATCGACTTCGAAATCTGAAAACATATTTGCAACAAACAGTATGGCACTGCCACGCACGAGATGACAATTATAAAAACTTACACATTGTTTGTGTAATCATTGTTTGTCATTCTGTCAATGTAAATGTATTTTTCTTGGTGTTCTTTGTGTCTTGTTAAATAAATATTTCTCACTGTTTTTCTATTTCTTGTTGATATTATAGGTATCTGCCGTTTCGTGATACGTCAGAATTAGTCTATCCTTGGAGAACAAATTTTTGTAAAGGTGGTACAATTTAGTACATTTAAAAACAGGATTTTGTACTGAAAAGAAAAGCGGTTTGGTCCTGCCGGGACGTATGTCACAAATGTATCAACTTACAAACTCTCGTTATGCACATTGCAAATAAATATTGTAATAACAACAAACCATAATTGCAACAACAACAAACTTAATATAGTGGAGTGTAGGCTTTCTCGGCCGGTGTCCATATTTATACTACTTAAATTACTTAAATGGCAAACGATTCTGAACTATTCAACCAATTTTAGATTGCAGTTTGAAGTAATTATGTAAGTAACTTGATTCATAACGTTCTTAAAGATCACGAGTAGAATGTGACGTGACGTTGCACTATACAAAATTAGATTTTGAACTTTTAGACTTTTGAAATGTACAACGATTTCGCAAAATGACCGTGACACAAACTGACAACAGCGCGAGTGCAGTCAACCGAGACGCCGGCTATCAATTTTAGTTGCTTGTTACTTTGTAGTCTGCGCATGTCTATTTGCATCGATTTTAAATCGAATAGTCGATTCTTTCGATTAATTTAAGTCGAATACAATTTGCTAAAAAGAATAAGTGAGGTTTAAGTGCTTTACATTTTTTTTCAGTTCTAACAAATAAGGTCGGCAACCTTGTCCTGCTGAACGCTGAGACATCTATGTAACATAGAGTGGTTACAACGTAACATAGTGAACTCTGAAAGTTTGTTTGGATGTTTGTTTCTTTTTTACTCATCATCAACGCAGTGTCTGATCTTCTCATTAATGATGTGCCACTCATATCGCCCAGTACTATAAGTAGACTTTTATTAGTATCCTATAGTATGAAACTCATAAATTTTACAAAATATCTCTCATTTAAATTTTCTGTTATCCTTGGTTAAAGGGAAACTGCGAGACATAGTGGAGCGTTTTATTTAAATCCATCCCCGGGGACGGGGATGGAGCGGATTCAACGGAATAATTCATCGCTTCCTGCTCCATGGGAATTTTGTCAGCGGATAACTTAAAAACTTTGTTTTAAACGTATTTTTATTTATAGAACTCCAGTTGAGCACCAATTTAGAGTTTTATTATATTTCGTAACAAAGTAACTTTTATGTTGCAATCGGCGGTATCCGTTGCTGGACATGGGCCTTTTCATGCACATTGTTGTCTTAAAACGCTACCTACGCTGATCCCACGGGTTGGCGAGTCCACTCTTTCAGAGGTGGTGTGGTTCTTCAGCGCTTGTGGTAGCGCCTTTGTTATTCGTTCGTCGCCTCTGACCACACCCATGGGAATGGGTGGTGCTATGGCCGTCCGGCACCACACTGCTACTTTTATGTCATTAATAGGTAAATACAGCTCTAATCTATATTGCCCCCTTTAGAAAAAAAACCACAAGTGCACTTTGACGACACTCCAGAAAAAAGGCAAAAAAAATTAGTACAATTTGTTTTAATTCAAACTGAAGCCAAAATCTTGGAGTTTTGGATTTAACCAAAGGAATAACCATTGTTTATTGTCTTTAATTATTTTTTACTTACGATTATTTCGTTAAAAAGACCTGTAACATTATGTATTCTTACACATGTAGTGACATTTTCAAATGTGTACCTATCACTATGGCGGATCTACGCTTCCTAAAATAACCGCGAGAAGGTCTCGCTTCCAACCGGCATCGCCTCACTGATAGACTCCACCATTCCTTTTAATTTTGCTTCTGTCTCTCGGCAATTTTATAGACCATAGACTTAGAAATCTTGTGACAGTCGCGCAGATCAGCAGGATGTACGAGCGAGAATTTAAATCACTTTAAACGTGCGTTCACCATAAGCGAAAAAGAGAAGCCATAAGCGATTTTGGAGAAACAAGTGTCACGGAGTACAAGTTTTTTGCCTAAAATAACATTTCCAACAGTGGAAAGAGAATCGCTGATGGTATGCTACAAGTATGGTACGACGAGTTATTATAAACCATTGTAAATGTATCAAACAAAATCTGGAGAACAATTTTGAGAGCGATAAAGGGAGGATGGTACATTATGGTATAGTATACAGAGACATTATTTCTTTAACTACCTCTATTCGTACAGATGCGTACGTAATTTCGTAACTACAGATTTCTCTTTGCCACCCAAAATTTTCCTGGAAGAAATCGTTTTAAAAAGGCCGCCGATTGTAGGGTACTTCTAATTACTTGTATTTTTGTGTTTAACTGTTTTGGTATACAATAAAGTATATCTATCTACGTTAAGGGTAAGGAACAATAAGGAAGGGATGGTGTCCGAGTCGAATGTCAAATACGAAATTAAAGAGATCAGACTCCATTGGCTCGGTCACGCCGAGAGGATGGAGTCCCACATATACTCGCTTAGCAGCTCGATCCTATCGATCGATCCTACCAAGTGGTCGACTACCGGTCGGACGTGCGGACGGCCGCTGGAGAGACGAAGCCGAGAGGGACCTGCGGGAGCTTCAAATAGCCTGTTGACACGAAGCTGCGCAGGACCGAAAACTGTGACAACGACGCGCTACTTTCTCCGGCACGCCCTCTCTTCTAATCTCGGTCAGTTTAAGCTGGGGTCGGAAACTAAAGTATTTAATGCGGTTCATTGAAAGGACATTAATTAATTGTCGTTTCAATTATGAAGTGAACACACCCCGACGGACAGGATTTAACATCTCTTGGAATCGGAGGCCAAGGTGCACTTTAGGTTGCTTTAGCTTTAACCCTTGTATCGTCCCCTGCTGGACATGGGCTTTCTTACGCACATTGTCTTGTACAAGAAGGATGTATGACCTTAATACGCCATGTTGGCTGAACGGTTTGGCGGGCCCACTCTTTTATTCTAAAGCCTATTCTAATTATTCTAATTCTAAAGTGGTATTCTAAAGCCTGCTGACACCACACGGCCAGTAAGTAAGTATAAATGTATTATTTGTTGCTTTTTCGAGATACTAAATATTTAAACAATGATTAATCGCAATATCCTGTAACCCCGTAAACATTGTTTCGCAATAAACACATTTTATGATTATACAAAATTCTGTAATGTCCGTACTTGTTTGCCTTATGTAGTTGAAAATACACAGACTTAAGATAATATAGATGTGCCATTTAATTATTATTATTGAAAATCGCCGATCTATAAACCCGCGTTTTAAGACTTTGTGGTGCTTTGACTTACAAGTCAAAAGAGTTCCAGATTCAGGTGAGCACAAACTTAACATTCATTCATCTGAATCCCCTTCGCCTTTTTTATGTAATAAAAGACTCCTTTATCGCTGCCAATTGTACTTTTGTAGGATTATGTGCAGCCTAGATACAATAAATTGGTCTAATATCTATGGCGACAAAGGGTATCTTAAACTTTTGTAAGTTTTGTATTATAAAGTACAGGGAAATATCGTGTCCTTGTTATTTAAGCTGTCGAAAGGTCAGATGCCCTATCTATTTCTTGGCAAGTCGATGCTTGTAAAGTTATTTTCGTGGAAGGTTTCGCCCTCGAAAGGGTGTGTTTATTTACGCTGCCTAACGCGGGTAAAGCAAACAGCGCGTTTTGCCGGCGCTTACAAACGGGCGGTGAATAAGTGTCTCTACAAAATTGCCAGAATTTTTTGGGCATATGCGTTTCTTTTTACAAACAAACAGGAAAGCTGGTTCAACTGTAAAAATAATCTGTGAACAGCCCTTTTAGCATCTACTACAGAACATCGACGGATAGAATTCAATATCTCTCGGTGTCTAAGGTCAAGACGCACTTTAGGTTTGTCTTCGCACTGTTAGGTTTAACGGGGAGAGTGCACGCTGCAATCCAACAGCTGCTGGGCGCGCTACCCCTCTCTCACAGAAGACTACCTTGAAATGTACTGCATTTCCCACTTCATCTTATTTCCCTAATGTACGTACGTGTTTCGGTAGTGAGTGGGATGTGCCAGAGCTCATTCCCATCCTATCCCTCCCCATTTTCCCAGCCCTTTCTCCAAACACATTCCCATATCTCCACAGGTAGGCAGCGCATCGGAGGGCGTGCCGACGTTTGTCATTTTGGACTAATGTTGGCATGTATCGCGGATGTCTATGGGCGACAGTGGATTTACCATCAGGTGGACTGTATGCTCGTCTACCGCCTTCGTCCATAAAAAAAAAGCTTGCTGAGTCAGCGAAGAAGTAATTAATAGTGAAAAGTATGTGTACTAAAAGTACTGATGTACATTAATTAAATTACTATATGAATTAGTGAATGTATAAATGTATTGCGACTACGAATTTGACTTTTTCTTGCACGCCTATTGAGACAAACCATAATGGGGCAAATGTATTTATTGTAACACCATATTTTTATTACCTATGACCTTCAAATGGCACGCTGCCCAAGCGGATTGGCGAGTCCACTCTTCTAGAGGTGGTGTAGTTCTTCACCGCTTGTGGTAGCGGCTTTGTTATCCCTTAGACGTCTTTTAGAGGTGGTGTAGTTCTTCACCGCTTGTGGTAGCGGCTTTGTTATCCCCTAGACGTCTTTTACGACACCCATAAGAATTTGTATTATTTTAAATTTCTCAAAAACTGGAACCAACAATAACAGCCCTTTTCTTAGACTAAAACACAGTTTATTTTGTAACAGCATTACAATGTATTCACATTCGCGTGCACATGTGTGCGTGTGTGCGTGGCGGCGGCGCGTCTCCCACGAGTGGGCCGACCGCCATATGTCGCGCACATGCCGCCGTGACCTCACGCGACACGTCGCGTTGCAAACATCCTGTCGGCGTGCGAATGTTGCCGCTCTATGAACACGGCTATTCATGAAAATAATGGCAGTATTATTATCGCACGACGCACTGTACAGTTTGAGCCAATATACTGTTTTTGCTACAAGTATAGTGTGTTTTCATACCGATTGTCACATAAAAACTTTTACCACCTCCATTTTTTTTATAGAAATAAGGCGGCGGACGAACACAGAGTCCTCATGGTGGTAAGTGGATACTGTCGTTCTGCCTGAAAAGCTTGGGAAACACTCCATTAAATTATTATGTAGAATTATGTAGTTAAATAATTATTAATATACTCATTCTTTGCGCAGTAATTTCTTGTTTTTCTTAAATGGTTGTAGTTTTATATTTATTTAATTGGTGGTAACACAATATTGATATTAATTTAGAATAAATAAATGGGCAACACTGGTATTTCTTACCAAAGCCATCGGAATCCATCCCGCTCTTTAAAATATTTTTAGTGGGACGACTTGGAAAAACGGGACCAATGTGAAAAAACTCTGCGGATCAGCGAGTTCATTGACGCAATTGAAAAAGCAAGCTCCAAAGGAATTTAAGTGAAGTTTGGTAATGCGAGTATAATTAACAGGTACATTACCAATATGGATTGAAATAATAAAAATGTTTAAAAATTACGTCGTATTTACTTCAACAATGAGACGAGACGTTCTCCCCATGTACTTATTTACTCATGAAGCTCTACGTACATCATACGATGTGAACTCGCCTTCACCGACAAAACCATTCGCTAATACCATGTAGCGAAATATGGGGTTCTTCAAGAAAGCTGTGAATAGGATTTTGCAAGGTCGGCGGCGCTCCCGCATACCCCCTGGTGTTGCAGGTGTCCTTGGGCTGCGGTAACACTTACCATCACGTGGGACCGCTTGCTCGTCCGCCCTCTGCTCTATAAAAAAAAATCGTAATAAATCTTTAAAATCCCTATTCAACATGTTTCATTGTAATGTTTGACGCGTAATTTGCGCCCTGTGAGATCAAAAAGCCATTTGTTAAGTGTCATTTTGACTTCAAAAGCTAACCATCTGTAGTTCGTTCACAAAACTATTTATTTTGATAGGTATTTGTAAAAACTGAAAACTTACTACACGGGTTAGGGTAAATAATGGAAGTCTGTAAACGCAGTGCAGATTACAAATAAACGTATTTCGGTTTTAAAATTAGTCAGAGTCGTGTTTTATAGGACTTTATGTGGTCTATATAGAGATTAGATTCTAATCACGCGATCTAAGTCTAAAACAGAACAATGTAGATAGTACAAAAAATCTCTTATATGATTGTTGTAAAAATATATTTTTTTATAGAGAAGTGGGCAGGCGAGCAAGCGGTCCGACGTGATGGTAAGTGTTACCGCCGCCCATGGACACCTGCAACGAACTAAATGATCGACTCAAGCTGTGTCTCTTCTCGATATTATGCTTTTCCGAAAACTCTACCACCACATACGATCTATACGGGTTACGCATCATCAACCTTATCATTTTCACTGTTTTTTGTTTTAATAACAAATGAACCGAGGGTAAATTTAAAAAATCTCAAGTTTCAACTTCAAACAACGCTTCCCTTAAAAAAGAAACATCTAAGATGGCAGGTGAAGTTTCACAAGACCTTTTGTGACAAGCTTCGGATCGTATTCCTTTCGGTATGACTTACACGTTAATTTAAAAACTGGTATACCCTTTGTGTTTCGAGAATTTGAATGTTTTTGCCAGACTTTGTAAGAACACTTTTGTAGTTACGTCGTGTTTGTTTGTTAATGTTTACGCTTGAGATTCCATTTATAGTGTTTTCAAAAGTCAACTAAGACACTTATATGTAGTTTCGTTATTTACCTATTCACTTATTTTAGGCAACTGGGGCAGATTTGTTGGGGGAGAGTGCACGCTGCATTCCCGCAGCCGCTGGGCACACTCGACTGGCCACGTTAGCCTTCTCTCACAGAAGACTGCCATGAAATGTACTGCATTTCCTACTTTATCGTATTTACTCAATGTACGTACTTGTTTCGGTAGTGAGTGAGATGTGCCAGAGCCCATTCCCATCCTATCCCTCCCCATTTTCTCAACCCTTTCCCCAAATCCATTCCTATATCTCCACAGGTAGGCAGCGCATCCGGGGGCGTGCTAACGTTTGTCATTTTGGACTACTGTTGCCATATATCGCGGATGTCTACGGGCGACAGTATCTACTCACCATCAGGTGGACTCTATGCTCGTCTGCTACCTTCGTCCATAAAAAATAATTAAACAGCATTTTAATCCAGGGTCATTGACGTTTTCGCATATTTTCATAAAAACGATGCGCTGATAGAAATATATTTAAAAAATCTACCGTTTATTAAATTGTAATGGTACATTATGACGGATATCGTTCTACTGCAGGGCACAGGTTTCGGGCCATAATCCAACATGTGGGCCTAGTGCGGAATAATAAATATACTTTTGGAACATGTGGGTTTCCTCACGATGTTTTCATTTACCTCCGTTTTTGCCGAGCTGATGATTATTTAATACAATATACGTACATTCAGATGTATCAGAAAGTTGTATTTCTTTTACATTATTTTTCATATATTATTGGGTTTCTATTTTAGAACTGGAGAAAATATTGAAAGTTGCTTAATATTATTTTATATGACATGATGAAAATGATTCCCCAGATGAAGTCGCAGAGAAAGCTAATCGTGAATATACCTTATTTAAAAGGTAAATAAAGCATTTAATTCAAGAATTCTGGGCACGCTATAATAAAAACGTCACAGAATTGTAGTGTGGGCAATGGCCTACACTAGGATTTCCTGTGTCGTGCGTCCAAAGGTACACACAAACACACCCAAACCCGAACGAACATTTGTCTTTAAACAAATGAATGTCCGACCGGGCTATTCGATCGCGGGGCCTATTGCACAGTAGGTCGTCATATAAATGGCCATATGAATCTTAAATAGCTTGTAATAAAGACTAAAATGACATGACTTTGTTATCTTTAGTCACTAGTTTTCGTTTTCGCTCCGCGCTAACATTGTGACAGCGTTTATTTTAGTAATTTTATTACCACTTTAGCAAATGCTTTTAAAGAACTTGCGGAGTGCCAATTAGCGGCTTATGGACACACATGTTAGACTATAGAAACAGAGGACATGAAATAACCATAAAGAAAAGTGCTTATTACTAACAAACAGACAAATAAAATAGCGGCTGTATTAGTAGATTCGTAATACACCATTATAAACCTTATGTTTCTGACTTCAGCGGCGAAGAAATGGCAAATCAAGTCATAAAATAGGTCTTATTAGGACTTAAAATAAGGTCATTATATTTTTATTTCCTTTAAAAAAAAAACACTCCAACAGACACAAACGCAGAAGTGCGATGCTATTGCAAAGTCATTTTTTATTAAGGAAAAGTGTTTCATTTTTTTAAATTACAATATTCTGAGTTTGTTATAGTATATAATGAAAATAATACAATTTAGTAATTGTTTGTCACGAAGAAAGCTAATTATTAATTATGTATTTAAACAGTTTTTTAACCGCTAGCGTTCTACAAAATCGAAATACAACACTACGTTCGAGCGATTATTAATTTTAAAAGGATATTCGTAAACGATATGCATATTGTTAATGTATGGTTGAGAAACGATTTACTTGGTTATTAAAGGAAATGTATATTTTAGCAAAAAAAAAATATTTTCATAAATGATGTAAAAAATTCTGTGTCTGTTAGCAACGTGAGGTCACAGACAATATGTGTAGTCATAAAATAGCTTCATGTTTTATATGTTAACACCCATAAATTTATTCTGGTAGGTCATCTTTTGATAAATTTAAATAACCAATTCGATAAGCAAGTCTCACATTCTTATCGCACCTAAAATTTATTTCTTCAAGACTGTATCGCCCCAGTACCTATTTCATAACATGCTCGAAGCAATAATAATGATAAATGTCTGTTCAAGCATAGGACGCGGTCGTGTTTATGTCACATGCACTGCGAGTAATGCTGTTTACGTGCACCGCGCGACCGCAAAACATCACGTGTGGAAAACCTTTTAGAAAAGACAACGTTTAATGTAGTTAGAGAACCCCTTGTGAACGTCATAATACATACACGAAACAGAAGTTTACCTATGTGTAATTCCTATAAACTTATCTTACGCATACAGAATCATCACTTACATATTTTCTCCCAGCAAAACTACAATGTTAACGTCCGCATTTCTGTCTTTGCCCATGCTACGAAATTTATAAATAGAAAGAATTTTCCCCAACTGCGGTTTTCATTGAATTATATCCAAGCAAATTTTGAAAAAAACAATCATAAAGGAAAGTAAAAAGCAATGGATACCACTAGTCACGACCTGCACACACGAATGTCGTATTCGTATGCATATCTAAATAGAATAGCACAAATTCACCGATTATGTGTAGTTTGCGTACAAAAATGGTAAGTAAGCCGTCAATCGTGCGCTTAATTGTTTTAATGAAATGTAGAAAATAAGTTTGTCTTTTTTAATATCATGTGGTGATGTTACTGTGATGAGATGTGTCAGGTTCGATTATAACAACATCTATTCCATACGAGATAATTCCAAAAAATATGTATGAGACAGAACATAGTGGCTCGACGGATACCACCGTTACATAAAAAATATAGTCGAGTCACGTTACGTATTGATTTGTGTGTTGTGCCAACGCTCAATATAGTCACTATTAATTTAGCACTTGAGTACACATTGGGACGAGTGAGCCCAAATTGTTCGTGCTTGTTTGGTTAGCACTCTAAATATGGACACATTTTTCGTGCTCTTACTGTCACTAAGGCATAATATTAATAACGAAAAACGTTCAGTAAATATTTTTTTATTATCATGGAACTATAAAGTATAGAACATCTGTTACTCAAGCTGCGAATAAATCAACATGAGTGAGAATTTGAATATTTTTTTCTATTCAATTAAATCTGGTACAAATTGCCTAAAATCCACACCTTGTACACAAACTGTTTGTTCATATATGAATAAATTTATATCGTTTAGATAATAATGATCACGAACAACCCACTTAGTCTAACGTCTCCTATACGTATTTTTAGTTCAACATCAAATGCCCCGTCCAGACGAGAACTGCTCCATATTTTAAAAATTCATACAACGACAGTACTCTGAACATTACATTTGTAAAAAACTTGCAAACAATGTTTATAACTTCTCACGGGCTAAATCTAAGTTTCTAAGTATGAGTTTTTTCAATTATCACTATCTCAGTGGTGATGGAAACATCGTGAGGAAACACACGTATTTAAGAATTAGAAAACAACTGAGGCATGTGTAATATCAACCACTGCGCCCTCGATCCGCATGGGGATCATTTGGCAAAATCCTATAGTAATTGCAAGGAAAGATCTATATCTAGCAGTGGGAAGTTATGTGTTGATTGATACCTTTGTGCAGTTCTAAATGGTAGAAATCGATATCGATTAAATAAAAATATCTTGAAACTTTCATTAGAATTAACAAAATCTTCATTATAATTAATGCAGTTAAATACGCCAATTAACGTAACTACTGTCTTAAAATATGTTTAATTAGAGAAATAAATCGCTGTTTCTTTTTGTTACTAATAAAATTACGAAATCTGGTAATCTTTATTACATTCGCTCGCTCGATTCTTTTAGGTTAAAAATATTCAACGACTCTAGTCCGTAAATTGTATCTTGTATCCCATCGCGTTTTCACATTACACAACTATTATTTATTTAGGACGGTCGTGTGAAAGTGGCAGCCCTGTTGCGAAGAATTCTTGTTAGTTTTACCATTACCGCTCCGTTTCATTATGCACAACCGACGAACGTTAGCCACTACCACGTATTTAATTGAATAGTTTATTTTTGAATATAGGGGAGTTTGAAGTGGCGGCGCGAGGGTGCAAAGCCATTTCCTATGGTCACTATTAACACTTAGACTATCCATACATCACATGTATTCAACTGTTGACCTAACCTGATTCGTTTTTGTATCACATGTAAATCATGTAATGCATTTACCTAGACAAACTTTAAAATAGTTTTTTTTTTAAGTATTAATACTGTCTGCCCATTTCATTGCTCACCTATCGCTCTCCCGGGTTTGCTGGTAGATATTGTAACTATTATATGTAATTATAATTATTTTTATAATTTGTATGTACAAATAAATAATACACTTACTATTTTCACCCTTTTCCAAATAATAACCGTTATAATATAAGTAAGTATCCATACCTATGAAATTACCGTTTTTTGTGAAAATATATTTTTTTTGTATGAAAATTATATATATATTTTTTTTTTATAGAGAAGAGGGCGGACGAGCAAGCGGTCTCACGTGATGGTAAGTGTTACCGCCGCCCATGGACACCTGCAACACCAGGGGGTATGCGGGCGCGCCGCCGACCTTGCAAAATCCTATTCACAGCTCTCTTGAAGAACCCCATGTCGTAGTTTAATGGGAAGACCTCTTGAGGCAGTTCGTTCCACAGCCTACGGGTTCGCGATATAAAGTAATTTTTGGACCGAACAGTAATAATTTAATATACAAATAGTAATATAGTATACAGTTTTTTTTTAATAGTAATATATTTAATTATTGATTATTGTGCTTTATTATCAATGCACTTTTTCCATTTTAATGGAAATTGATTGATGCCTCTGCTATAGAACTGCTGTGTACGGGAATCGCTGAATTTTTAGGGAAATTGAGTTGAATTTTTTCCCTGTAAAAAGTTATATAAATTTCGAAAAAAATGGAATGCAGCATGGGCATGGTCTGAAGCTCTTGTAATATTGAGACTGTCTGTCGTGCAGTGTGTGGGCGAGCGTTATCATGGACACAGCCAAACAATGTCCCAAACATTGATTGGCTGGATCTCTTGAGTTCAACCATTGTGATGAAGGTTTACGATTATCATACAGGATCCACTTTTCATCACAAGTGACAATACGATTCAGAATCCCTTCATTTTTGTGCCGGTTCAGCAAAGTAAGGCAAGCTTCGACGCGTGTTTGCAGTTGACTTTCATTGAGCTCATACGATACCTATTTAACCAGCTTCTTCACTTCCCGATTTGATGCAAGTACTCGTAAATCAATATCGTTGCGTCACTTACGACAAAGGCTGCTGCTGAATCAGACATGGTTTGAGATGAATCCGCTTCCACTATTGCTTTGAAATCGTCATTATCTTTAATCCCTGATCGTCCAAAGGGCTTGTTCTTGAGGTTGAAATTTCCAGAACGGAAATGATCAAAAACGCACCGTGCGGCGTGCGTGCGTGCATGTGTGCGTGCGTGCATGTGTGCGTGCGTGCGCTTGCGGTGTTTGGTCCGTGCACATCGTTGATATTGCGTGCCGTCTGTGTTAGCGTTGCTGCCACGACGGAACTCATATTAGAAAATAATGCGAATTTTCAACTTTTTCATTATCGCAAGCACAACGATATAACTGATTTTGAAAAATAATGCCATAGATTTAAATTGAAATTAATTAGAATTTGGAATTCCAAGACAAACGCAAGATAAGATAACTAAGTTCATAGTGGCCACTGTGAACAAACAGCAATTTCATAGGTAAGGCCCGAATAATAATAATTTCAAAATACTAAATCATTTTACGATAGCTCTATTTCCACTTGTAAACCTATCATATAGCCTAAGTAATTATTTTTTCTTTCATAGATTAGTGGGCGGACGAGCAAGCGGTACCACGTGATGGTAACTGTTACCGCCGCCCATGGACACCTGCAACACCAGGGGGTATGCGGGCGCGCCGCCGACCTTGCAAAATCCTATTCACAGCTTTCTTGAACAACCCCATATCGTGGCCAATTTGTAACCAACCCTTTTTTGGACTGTTTAGTCCAAATAAGGGTTGGTTACAAATTGGTCTAAATGGACTCAACCGGACCTTATAATACATGTTTTGCTTGACTGTGATATTTATGTTATATACTTCTGGTGCGGTGTGGTGACGGCCAGCTTTTTTGACACCACCCCATTTCACCACGTGGGTGTCGCGACTAAGGGATAATAAAACCACTACCACAAGCGCTGAGGAACTACACCACCTCTAAAATAGTGGACTCGCCAACACGCTTAGCCAGCGTGATGTTATAAAGCCACACATCCCTCATGTGCAGTGTACCAGAAGGACCGTATCCAGCAGTGAATACTGAAAGAGCTGACTGATTGCATTGCTTTACTTCCGATCAAAACAAATTGTAATTTGTAAACATTTGTACTTAGTATCTGTGAAATATTTTCTGAATATAGCTTTTATTCTATAAAGAAATTAATAATGATGCAAATTCGTGCTAATCTTGTATACCTATCCACATGGAATTATGTGATCTCACGACTACGATAAGCTTACAAGTATAACGCAGAAAAAACTTTCATTCTCAACTACAATGTGTGGAACTTAGATAAAGTGATTAATGTACCGAGGACGCCCTTTCAGCGATGCAATCACAAAAATGGGTCGATAATGACTAGTTGCGACAAAGGAAACTGATTTATATCTCGTAACATCTTTAAATTTAAATGCTACTGCCTCATAATAAGATCTACAGTTGAATGTGGAAAGCGCAGAGTAGATATTGTCCCAATAAATATAGTACACGGTAGTTCATTCTCGCAGTGATGCTTTTAATGTGACCTCACGCACACAAACGCGCCGATTACTTTCGGCTTTCTAGAAAAACGTTAATTGACCGAAATGTCAATCGTCTGCTAACTGTATTGAAAGTTAATTAAGTTATTTTTTGGTTCTTTATTCATTGAAATTTAATTATTCAATTTATTTTATTGTATTGTATTATTTATTCATTCTGTAATCTGAACTGGGCCCGCGTGGTGGATTACGGCCCGAACTCCCCTAGTAATTTAGTAAGGGAGGCCTGAGCCCCGCAGTGGGATACAAATAATTAACAAATTTGCATATATCTCAATTATTTTTTTATTATAATGTAAGTACATATACTTTATTGGTGATCTATATTTCGATAATAATAATGAACCATCTTCCAATTAAACGTGACCTTCTATAAGCGTTTGTTTAATCATGATCATCGATTTGTTAGAATACATACTAGTTGTTACAAAAGCGCTCTTGGGCAGGCGCGTTACAGTATAATGTTCAGTAGCTCTCGAATTCTTTCATTCATATGTGTTTTGAAGATGGAACATTCTTATTGCGTAGTACTTAAGTTTCAAATTTGACTTCCCCCCCTAGAAGTTGTAAATCACCTGATTTTTTGATAAGAATGTATGACGTATCTAGTCTATTCCCCGATGTTCATGACAATCATGACAAATCAACATGGAGTTGAATTATTTAACGGGTTCCACGCACAAGCGACAATCTACCTATAAATTTGATAACTCCAACATACAAATAAAAATTTTAATAACAATGCAGAGTCCAGCTACTGTACAACCCATACATTTTCACAACACTGAGTGAGCACAAACGATATGTCGTTTTAATGTGGCGTCACGCGCGCAGTGTGGGGCGGCGTTTATGATCGGTTCCCGATGGTTCTGAGCGCGCCTCATAATTCCAGCTCCGTTTGTTCACTGTGGAGCCACTCATTACTCAGCCCTCGAGAAACGACCCTTTATAAGAAAGCATTTATAAAATCGCTCCACGTAGTTGTCTGAACAGCTGACGGTTGTATTCTTAAATTTATTAGTTCCTACAGTGAGATTTTCATTGTCTGTACATTAGGGTGTCCCATGATTCCCATGACATAATGGAGATTTTTTTTACGAAATCAGATACGCATATCTGATAGCAGATGAAAGCATAATTTACCATAGACCGTAATCAGCCCTTTTCTTCTTATCCCTTATCCAAGAGGACACTGGACACTGGACACGAGCGTCATTGTATTGTGCACGAAGGATGTACCTATAGCCTTGAAATGCCACTATAGCCTAGCGAGTTGACTTTTCTAGAGGTGATGTAGTTCCTCAGGGCTCATGTTACCCGCTTTGTTATTCCTTAGTTGCCAATTTTACAAGCGAAAAATAAAATTTTAACGAGTAGGTAAGTGAAATGTTACAAATGTGTAAAGTTTTGTCGGCCCATTTGTTCGTAGAGCTCATTAAAAATATTATTTTTTTTATAAAATTTATTTTCTTTATACCAACTGCCATATCGTTAGAAAACCACTGCACATAGAGGAGACGGCATATTATAAACATGCGACGCGTTCGCCACCATGTTTTTAAGTAGCTGATAAAATTCAGTTAAAATACTGTCAAACGTGAATTTACTGTTCTGAGGGTTCCGTTCCTACAAAAAAAAAATATTTTCGCAACATTGAAAACATTTTTGGCATAAATGGATAACACGGGGCCAAACTGTCGTCTAACAAAAATGTCATGTAACACACACAAGACCGATTACTTATAAAAGAAAAGAGGCAAATGTGTTCCAATAGTTATATAATTTAAAAGAAAGTTAACAAACAAGTCTAAAGTTTATATTTTAGTGAAAATTGGTCCATGGAACACGGTACGTTTTGACTCACTGATTAACTCCAGCGCCTAGCGGAGGCGCGCTGACGGTAGTAGAGGTGGCGCCCAGTAAAGGCGCCCGTATCCAAAGAGTAGCGGAGCAGTTAGCAGCGTTGGCCCAGCAAGGGAAACGTCAGCGGTTGCGAGCGGTGGAACAGAAGCGGCGTCGGCCGGCAATGACAGCGGCGCCAGCAGAACGTCGGGAGGCTCACTGGAGTTCTATAGAGCAGGAGGCCGAGTCGTTCAATTTCTATGGTTTCTGACTCCTGGATGGTCACAAAGCCACTGTTTTGGACGGACCTTTCTATTTTTCCTCTCTTGACGTCTCATCAGAATCCGTACTTTCTTATTTTTTTTAATTTACGATGATTAAACAGTAAAATATAAGGGTTAATAAGTGAATTCAAACAATATGATGTACAGAATAAAGAGATTGTAAAAAATACAGAGATTATAAAGTGAGTTATTGGAACAAATGTTACAATTTTTACAGTAGGAAACTTAGCGCTGAGCAATGTGAGGTGTGCTAGGTGTCTTTGCCTAAATACAAATATTCCTTTTCATATTACTCTAATAATACCATAAATTCACAACTTTTACGAACAAGTGTTTATTTTTGCTTTTTTCTGTATACGCTATGATAATTGACGGAAAACCTCCGTAAGTTTCGCCGCAAAATACGTGCGGATCTACAAAAAGAGATAACAAAAGCATTTCAATAAAACGAAGTTAAATTGATGGATGCGTTACAACCATTTCGTTAACATGAGGGTATAAAAGTAATTTCCATAAAATGCTCCATCAAATGAATCAAACATGGCTTACGCAAATGTACACTTCATAGTTTTAATAAACGTTTACTTTGCAAACGGTTTTGGATTTGGCACGTTCGGAAATAAGTATCTTGTAAATGAAATGATATCTACTATCAATCAGCAAGCGGAAGCGCCGCCGATCGAAACTAAATGGATAGAACAACCGTTAGATCACTTTGACTCGAGCGAAAATAGAACGTTCAAAATGAGGTACTTTGAAAGACTCGACCAGTGGAAAGCGAACGGTCCTGTATACCTCTTTATATACGGTGAAGGGGAGGCGCATCCGGCGTTTCTACAAACGGGCATATTATACGAGCTGGCAACCGAGACCAATGGTGCCATGTACGGAGCTGAACACAGGTACTATGGACAAAGTAAGCCTTCTAACTGGTCGAGTATACATAACTTGAAATATTTGAGCTCTCGACAAGCGCTAGCCGACATTACTAGTTTGCTAATAAACATTAAATCTAAACCACAATTTGATACGTCAAAAGTTGTGGTAGTGGGAGGATCTTATTCAGGTAATTTAGCCGCTTGGATGAAGTTATTATACCCAGCCTTAGTAGATGCAGCAATAGCGAGCAGTGCACCAGTTCTAGCTAAGAAGAACTTCTTCGAATACTTGGAAGTTGTTAGCGACAACTATGAACAAATTGGTAAGGTCAATTGCATAGATAAAATTGAAGAAATATTTGAGGGATATGAAAACCTGTTGAAGACTACTAGTGGTATTAAGCAGCTTAAGGAGAACGAAAATATTTGTGATAGCAGTGACATGAGCATTTCATTGAATCAACAGCTCTTCATTTTGTCTAAAGCTTTTAGATTCATGATCAACTCCCAGTATGGGTCACCCAGCACTATCGAGCAACACTGCGAGAAAATTATTAATACCTCACGTGTCACAGTTCCAACAGAACCTGACGATTCAACTTTTTGGATCCATAAGAAAGACTGCTATAGCTATGATTTTCAAGACATGATCGCAACTGCTAATGAAACTGATTGGGAAATATCTTGGACGTATCAAACTTGTACAGAATTTGGTTACTTCCAAAGCACGACATCGAACAACCAGCCGTTTACCAATATAGTAACTATGGAATTCTTTTACAAAATATGCGAAGATTTGTTTGGAATTGAGTTTAACGAGAGCAGGATAGATAGAGGAGTGAAAGAGATAAATGAACTTTACGGAGGTTTGACGCCGAATGTTACTAATGTGGTGTTTGTAAACGGTGATATGGATCCTTGGCATAAACTCGGTGTACTAGAAGATATTTCGTATAACGCACCAGCAGAGATCGTCCCACGATCTTCACATTGCAGGGACTTGTTCTCTTATAGAAAGGGTGATCCCGAAGAAATTATAGAATCTAGGAAGTACATCAAGTATTTGATTAAAAAATGGATCGGAGCTGGGGAGTTTAGTAAACCTTAGGTTTTTTAGACTGTGATTATTCTTTATAAAATATATCTTCTTGGTTTTTTATATGTTTCTGAATAATTCAGTTCATTCGAATTTGCATTCGACAATGGAATATTTATAATTATATTAATAACAAAATTTTTGAATTTTCGGTTGAATTTGTAGTGTACAATAAAACTATTTGAAATTTTCTTTTTTCTTGTAGTTGTAGTATTTTTTTTTCGATGGCTTCTATTCATTGTGTAGATCCAAAAATAAACAGATCACATAATAAATGTAAAAGTTGTGGAAAATTACAAAAACTGAGGGTCTAATCCCAAATCACGACTAACTAACGATCGGGCGATATTTATGTAGATTATCACGGAAACGTTTACTACAATATATCATTTGACATTTGAAACTTCTTCAATCGCACGAGACAACGACTTTATCCAAACTTTATCTAGCTTTAGAAGTCAACTTACTAAACACTATTTATCTTTGTAATCGTGTGTATGTATATAAAGGATATCTCAAAACTCAACGTCAAGCCGGGAACTGAAGATAGGCCAGTTGATGATGGTCTAGAAAAAAAATAATAATAAAAGCAAGTCTCACGGTTTTCAAGTTATGGGTATTCTATTGAGAATCGTGAAAATCGCTACCCTGCGGCAAATTTTTAGATGCTGTGGCTACAAATTTCCATATTTTAGTAGTCTAATTTTTGTAACAATAGCAAGGTTATTCCCATTGAATATATAATCGTGTACATTATATCGTATCGTATTCCAACATTATACAGGTTATAATCGAACATCCGTCACGCCAGATACATCGGAAGCGTAAAATCAGAGTAGATCCCCTGAATTGCACATGCGTGTAAGTAAGTGATTTACAATAAACTGGCGCATGATGTTGATTGAAACGCGTTCTGTCGGCGCCATGTCCGATACACATACAAATCACAAACAGTGAAGAATATTCAGAGAATTAGTCTTGCACGCTCACATGTCCAGAGCTCACTCACACAGACACATCCCGCACGTTAACACAATAAAAATTACAGCTGTGGTGCTCTATACAGCAATTATCTATTAAACTGATCTAAAAGCGTAATTTTTACCTCTTTTATTTAACTCTACGTTCCGCGCGGCTTTCGGTTCCCAAATTCGATTACCCCCCTCTTCAGTCAACTCGTGACCACGGCTGGTGTAACCCGTGGCGAAGCGTAGAAAAAAAATAAAAGATACACAAAAGCCTTTAACTTTCACAGAAGACTACCTTGAAATGTACTGCATTTCCCACTTTATCTTATTTCCCTAATGTACGTACGTGTTTCGATAGTGAGTGGATGTGCCAGAGTCCATTCCCATCCTATCCCTCCCCATTTCCCCAACCCTTTCTCCAAATGCATTCCTATATCCAAAGGCAGCGTAACCGGGGGCGTGCCAACTTTTGTCATTTTGGATTAATGTTGGCATGTATCACAGATGTCTATGGGCTACAGTATCCACTTACCATCAGGTGGACTGTATGCTCGTCTACCACCTTCGTCCATAATAAAAAAAAAAACTTTACGTGTTCGCACCCGACATACAATATAAAATAAGCACGACGAGAAAGATGTCGTGAAGCTAATTTTCGTAGATAGACACTACAAAGTATTTTAATTTAGTACTGCTGCAAATAGCATTCTTAAATAAAAATCACTAAACAAAGAAATAAAAAAGTAATAAAAGTAAAATGTTAAGCTTTGCGTCCAAATGTGGTTATTTCTATTAATTGATTCGAACCTAGTGAAGTATTGCAAGTGGTAGTTCTAGTGCAAACGACACTTTTTCGAAAGATGTATCATCTAGTCTATTCTCATAACGATGATCATGACAAATCAACATAGAGTTGAACGATTTACCGAGAATTTCTCCACAGCACAAGCGATAATCTACCTATAAATTTCTATATCTCCAACATACAAATTAATATTTTAAAAACAGTGCAGAGACCAGCTACTGTATAACCCATACATTTTCACAACACTGAGTGAGCACAAACGACACGTCGTTTTAATGTGGCGTCACGCGCGCAGTGTGGGGCGGCCTTTATAATCGGTTCCCGACGGTTTTGAGCGCACCTCTTAATTCCAGCTCCGTTTGTTCACTGTGGAGCCACTCATTACTCTGCCCTCGAGAAAAGACCCTTTGAAAGAAAGCATTTATAAAATCGCTTCACGTAATCCCTTGTACAGCTGACGGTTGTATTCTTAAATTATTATTTCCTAAAGTGAGTTTTTTATTGTCTGTAGATATTTTGTTTACTTCATTGCTTTCTTCACTACTTCAAATGAAAGCATGAGCGTTATCGTAAAAAATACCATAAACTGTAATCAGCCCTTTTCTTTCATCCACTATTGTGCATGAAGCATATACCTATAGCCTTGAAATGCCACGTTAGCCAAGCGAGTTGACCAGTCGACTGTTTAAAAGTTTTGTAGTTTAAGGGCTTATGGTACCCGCTTTTTTATTCCTTATATCACACACTTATACTAAAAGATCATGTGCGAGAATTTTAGAAAATGTCCCTGGCATATGTTATGTCCACCTTTTTGTAGTGAACTCGCGTGGTGGATCAGATCAGGAGATAAAACCCCCTTGTGATGCTTAGATCGAAGCAAGGATACGGTACATTCTTACATTGCGTCAACTGAAAATAGGCTCGAATGCACAACTACATGCACACAAACTCGTATAGCTATAATTGAACGTTGTACGACACAGAAAGACAGAGATGGAGCGACAAGCATGGACAGTAGCAAGAGCGAGACAAGCTAAACGTGTCGCTAGCACATGATTCATATAGTTATATCTCGCTCACTCATTAATGGATGAATGTAAACTAATAGTTTTAAAAAACTTATACAAATTATTACTTTTTCTTCTACTTACGCGTGAAAAGTGTTTCCATGTGTCTTGGTTTTGCTCCCTGAGTGATTTGTGCACAGGAAGGCATTTGCAAATGTATTTTCCACTACAAAACTGTGTTCACCGTGTGAGCATATCACGTGTAAGCAAGTCGCTGTTCTATCGTTGACTAAACGAAGCAAGTCCGTTGGACTCTACTTTGGACTACGCGCGGTAAGTGAGTAACGTGTCTTCCTCCTTTTGTTTTCATATAAGTTGTGATGCAGGGAATGTGCCCTTTAGTGGGACGTTATAAACTAATATCGTATTATGTGAAATATAACGCAGCCAAAGTCATGTGCGGTCTCCAGTGTTCTGTATTTTGCTACTTTCATCCGGTGACGGGATGACTATTAATTATTTCGTATTTGCATCCGACTTAGAGGATTAGCTCATATTAAATTGCTATTTAATGAATGCTATAAATAACATACTTTATTATGTAATAATTTATTACAATCATGTAACATTAGGCTGCGTTCTCGTAATACGTTCATCTGTCGGTATCTCTGTTTGCTCGCGTTAATTCTGGGATCTTTTGAGCCGATTTTTAAAGTTATAAGTCCAGCAGTCCACACTTATATATCTACGAGTATATATACTTACGTATCATTATCATTATCTGTTAGTGTATACGTACTTGTAATAGTATCTTAGATTAATTACGAGTTAAACACGGACAAAGGGGATTGCCCATGAGCAGTATCGTTTGAATTTAAGTTGTGCCACAAGTTCAGGATATGAATAATTCCTGTTTTTAATTATCATGATTTTATAAAGTAATCTGGAGTCTCACATTTGCCGGATAAAACAAAAAGTACATATAAAAGTCTTTCTATTGTGTATTTTTTACGGTATTAAAAATCGATTTGTGTATAATATTTTTGGCAACACTGAAATGTCACTTGTCGTTGGCCGGCGCAATTGACATTATTATTATTGTTACGCTGTCTGAGTTATTTCTCATGTGTGATATTGTGGTCGTTTATTAAACCTTATTAACTTATATAAAGTGATTATGAGAAAGAGACTCCATTAGCATTGTAAACGAGGATAGTAGTGTAGCTAATTGTGAAAAGTGATTGTGAGATAGAGACTCCATTAAATATGACTGCACTATGGAAAGTTCAGTTCGCCGGTTTATGAACTAACTGTTCACTTCGATTAGTTCACTTTATTCATGTGTATTTTGTTCTATGTATTTTTGTTCAATAAAGCTTATACTTTAACTGACTTCTTTGACCTATAATGCGCGATCCTAGTTAATAGGCGTCATCTTGATAATTATTACAGTAAAACATAAGGTAAGACAGTTATAGTCCACTAGTCCTTATGGAGTGAAGCAACACAAAGTGGTTGAGACTTTCCACATTTTATGTTGTATTTAATAAGCAATAGCATACTTAAGTGTTAATTTACCTATTTACTAAAAGGAAAACAATGTGTTTTGATATTTAGACTTTGGAAGTTTACCCATCTATTTCTATGAAACCCGCCAAATTATGTAAATCCTGTTTATTTTTCTTGAAAGTATATATTAATTGCAACATAAGACAGTAGTTTTCATGTTGGCACAACAATATTTGCACCGATACTAAGTTCCATAGTCACTTGGGCATTCCCCTTTAATAGTTTCTATAAAATTCAAGATCGAGCACGCGCATTTTTTTTTTCTAAAATTTGATCGATAACCGCTTTTTTTACGGAATGGCTCAAGTCTTATATGGCTTGACGTTTCAAGAGTCACCGGACCTGTATAGTTTAAGGCGAGTGCATAATTCGCTCAGACAGGAGCTAAACGTGTGTAGAAGGCCGGTAAACCTACGGAATGAACGGATCTCGGTTTTGAGGTTTGCATTGGGCGGGGGATCGCGAGTCGGTGAGAACGATTAAACACGCGTCAAATATTTATTAAACGCGCGTCAAATATTTATTCGTCTATAAACAGCGTTACGTTGTCGTCTTATCTTGATGGTGGTCGTGCGATCGCTCGCGCACATTAACAATTAAGTATATTATTGTTATTATGCTTTATTATATTCATTGTGTTGTGTTTATTGCCCATTCAGTAATGATTTAGCTACACTTTGTGGTATGTAACCACATGTAATGTAGTAGTCAACAACACAAATGTACCCAAAACCATTCTATTATAGCCCTTATTACTAGCGTAGTAAGGTGCCGGTGGATATAGTTTAAACTGTTGCTGACTTTACACGTACGTTTATCGATAAATAACCTCCACAAGGACTTGGAACTTCCCTCCATCGTCAAATACATAAAAGACACCGCCCGACGCTACTATGACGCTATCCCACACCATCCCAACCCCCTGATTGTCTCCTCCCTCACCTACATACTGGACAGGAGTGCCCCTCCCCGCTATCGTCGCCCGTGGCACATCCTGGACGATCCCGACGACCCGATCACCCCTGCCAATGCGGTTCTCATACTGCACACAGACACCGTCCCCGCCGGCGGAGACGTGGACGTCTCCCTCGTTACACCGTTAACACACACCGGCCCTCAGCCAACACTTTTACTAGGTATCAGCACGTTCCTGGGCGCTTCTCGCCGACTCGCGAATTCGCGGTATCCCCCCAATGCAACGCCCTAAGCCGAGGTCCGTTCCTTCCGCAGGTTTACCGGCGGGGGAGCCCTTAGGCTCGTTGCAACACACTCTTTGTTCCTGGCTGAGCGCCTTCTGCGCTCGCCCCACATCAAACACGACCGGTGACTCTTGAAAGGCCACTAGGGCCACAAGAATTTAGACATTCACGATGTTAAGACAAATCAAGGTTTTTTTAGCCGGTGCGAGTCCGGCACTACCTGGGTCCCATTCCCAGGTGTCCGTGAGGATTTTCCTTGATTGTCTTTACTAACAAAAAAAAAAAAAAATTAAATGCTTCTGTCCTGAGCTCGGTGTTTTCTTTGGACCTTCCATAAATACCTTGCTGACTCCTCAGGACCTTTTTGGGAAATCTGTACAGTAATAATAACGCAAAACCGAAAACTTCAACTAATTTAAAGTAGGTATAATATAAAACTGGTCTAGCGTAAAATTATTTCGAGTAATAAATCAAAAGTTACAAACATATAGTTTTGTTGTTCTGTCTAATGCAACTGCGCGTAAATTAAAAATAAATACTAGAAATTATCAATAAGTTATGATGAAAAATAAAACCTATTGTGAAAACTGGTCGAATCGATATTGAATATTAAACAACATATTTCACTAGAACGGATACACATCGGGTGTGTCGGTGTGACGTCGGCTAAGTGCCGAGTCATTCATTGAAGGCGGCCCTTTGTCCCTGGCCCCTCGTGCAGCCCGCTTGCACCCACTGAGCTCGGCCCGTGATGAATAGACCGACAGCTACTGGGCTACTAAAGTACAACACTAGATAATAAGGATGTTATGGAGCTCCGTAATTGTAACCGAAGCTATCGGATATCCGAATTAAACAAATATTCGAAATAAAAGATTCGGATATTATTACAAATAATTGCATTCGTTACAAATAATACCCCTAACGGCAACGAATTTAAATAAGGCAAGTTTTAACAAGTTCTCGGTGCTTGCATTTGATTTGATATATTTTTCGTTCGTTCTTTATGAGAGTAAAATTACAATTATTCTCAATTTGGTTTCATTTCTCTTTGCTTTCAGTTACCATGGTAACCATTTCATTAACATGAGGATGTAAATGACAAATAAATGAAAAAAAAAAGTAATTTTCATAAAACGCTTTATCAAGTAATTCAAACATCAAAATGTACAATTTATAGTTTTAATAAACGTTTATTATGCAAACGGTCTCGGATTTGGCACTTTCAGATATAAGTATGTTATAAAAGAAATAATATCTACTATCAATCAGCAAGCGGAAGCGCCGCCGATCGAAACTAAATGGATGGGACAATCGTTAGACCACTTCGACCAGAGAACGTGCAAAATGAGATACTTTGAAGGACCAGTGGAAAACGAACGGTTCTGTATACCTCTTTATATATGGCGATCAAGAGGCGCATCCAGTGTCACTACAAACGGGCATATTATACGAGCTGGCAACCGAGACGAATGGCGCTATATACGAAGCTGAACACAGGTACTACGAACAAAGTAAGCATTCTAACTGATCAAGTATACATAACTTGAAATACTTGAGCTCTCGACAAGCGCTAGCCGATATTGCTAACTTACTAAGAAACGTTAAATCGATACCACAATTTGAAACATCGAAGGTCGTAATAGTGGGAGGATCTTATTTAGGCAATTTAGTCGCGTGGATGAAGTTATTGTACCCAGCCTTAGTTGATGCCGCAATAGCGAGCAGTTCTAGCTAAGAAGATTTTTTTATAGCGATGCGATAATGGCTCTGCCAGAAAAATGGTGAAAGATAGTCGAATTAAATGAAAAATATCCCGTTCAATAAATATTTATGTAATACAAAAAAAAGTCAATATTACTTTCACTATAAAAAAGGCCGCGAATTTACCACTTTTGTCTACCTAATATTTAATTAATTGAAGTATTTGGTCTATTATTACCATGGCACTTTTGTCATTTTAATGACGTCGATTGATGCCTCTGCTTGATCCGATTCATCCGAACTCTTGGGGACGGGAATCAATGAATTCTCTGAAGGCGTTTTTCACTGCCTCATCGGAGTTGAAGTTTTTCCTCTGTAAAAAGTTATCCAAATTCCGAAAAAAATGAAAAGCAGTCGGAAAATGATCTGGTGATTACGGTGGGTGACCGAAAATTTCCAGTCGAAGCTCCTGTAACTTTAAGACTGTCTATCTTGCAGTATATAGGCAAGCGTTATCATGGAGAAGCAGTGAAATAGAGCGATTGACCAGACGCGGTTGTTTGATATCGAGCTTGTGCATCATCGTTTGCAGTTCTTCACATTAGACATCTATATTAATTATTGTACCAGATCTCAAGAAACTGTGATGAGTAATATCGACACAGGGTCACCATGAGCTTCTTTTGACTGACACCATTTGACACCATGAGTTTACGTGTCTGATTGTTTCGCTGTGTGTTCTGGGTTCAACTATTGTGACGAACGTTTACGATTATCATATATCATTTGATCCACTCGTCATCACAAGTGACAATACGATTCAGAATCCCTTCATTTTTGTTTTGGTTCAGCAAAATAAGGCAAGCTTCGACGAGTGTTAGCAGCTGGCTTTTATTAAGCTCATACGGTACCCACTTTCAGAGTTTCTTCACTTCAGTTTCTACAACCGCACCTCCCGTCACAGAAGTGAGGTGCATCCGCATTTCCTAGATACGGAGGTTGTCGCGCACTGTTCTTTCCAAAAATTATTTTATATCGCGAACCCGTAGGCTGTGGAACGAACTGCCTCAAGAGGTCTTCCCATTAAACTACGACATGGGGTTCTTCAAGAAAGCTGTGAATAGGATTTTGCAAGGTCGGCGGCGCGCCCGCATACCCCCTGGTGTTGCAGGTGTCCATGGGCGACGATAACACTTACCATCAGGTGAGACAGCTTGCTCGTCCGCCCTCTTCTCTATAAAAAAAAAAAAAACTTCCCGATCTGACGTAAATGAATCAATATCGTTTTGTCACTTACGCCGAAGGCTGCTGCTGACTCAGACGTGGTTTTAGACGATTCCGCTTCCAATATTGCTTTCAATTCACCATTATTGGCTTTAGTCACCGGTCGTGTACGAGGTTTGTTCTTGAGGTCGAAATTTTTGTAACGGAATCGATCAAACCAAAAACGCACCGTGCGTTCGAGTGCGATGTTTGGTCCGTACACCTCGTTGATATTGCGTACAGTCCGTCTGTCGCAAACACAACGATATCTAAGCAGAAAGTCGTTTAACGGAAAAACATATGAAAAATTGAATTTGATAAAGAATGTCATAGCTTTAAATTAAAAATTAATTTGAATTTGGAATTTCAAGCCAAACGCGAGATAACTAAGTTCAAACTCTGAACAAACAGCCATTATTAAGCCACTATGAACAAACAGCAATTCATAGGTAAAGCCCTAATATTTTTACTCTCTCTCTCTCTCTCTCTCTCTAATACAAACACACACATTGCATATTTATAGTATGTATGACGTCCATGTTAATAAAAACAGTAATATAGGACTGTATCTATTCTATAAACAAATCATAAAAAATAATTACAAAATAAAATACATACAAAAGGCGTGCTTATCTACCAGATAAGCACGCCTTATCTAGATCTAGATCTACCTCTTATCTAGATTTCTACCAGAAAACCCGCGAGAGCGATAGGTGAGTTATGAAATTTTATTTATTTTGGGGAGGTACTAGCTTCCAAGATATCGATTTTTTTCTAGTTTGAGAGTCAGAACTTATTACAATTTGTAACATATATATTTACTGCAAATAAACAAATTAAATTGAAAATTGATGTTACCTACTGTTTACTTCCAACATTGTGTGCATCGTCGCGATGTCACGGGATACGATCGCCTGATCTGTTTATCGTAAGCTGTTGTAACAGCATTACTGAAGCCAGACGTAAGCCCGTGGCCGCCGTACTGATTCATGCACTCGGTCGGACGCACTCATCCTTGATCTAATTACGGGTCGACACGACACCTCATGTCAGTGGTCGACCATGTGACAATATGGTTTGTTCGCATAAGGACATGTTAGCTATAATTGCTACTCCGAGGAACAACTGTCGAATCTTTTATATACATATATTACACAAGGAAATACAGGGCAGTGTTTTCACTTCGATGCTGAAACCGCAAAAGAGGCCTCCAATTTTGTCCGTCCGATGGACCTTTGAAAGCATTGTAGTCCTTAGGACTCTAAACTATGCCGTTCCGCAATAAGGATCACAGGGAAACGTTCATTATTACATCCCTAACCTACTACGCCCTATCCGATGTGGCTCATTCTATCCTACTCGATCCTACCCTATCCTGCTCCCCACTCGACGTGATGGGATGGGTTTGGTAAAGCTCTGGCATATCTCAACACTGTCGAAACGCGCGTAGTATTTATTACATGGCCGTCATATGTTAGAACCGGTCCCTTTATATAAATGAATATGATTATGAAAGAACAAAAAAACAATAAAAGATTTTACTAGAAATTTTCCGTAAATGTACAATCAATATGCTTTATCATTTCAGCAGGTATTAAAGTTATTGTATTCAATGTAACATCAAAGGGTTGTTCCATACGTAGCAAAAATTCCATTGAAAACAATAGGGCGGTAATAGATACCTTTAATACGCTTGGCAACAAGTCGATATACACTCATATACACCTTAATAAGTTAGTAACAAAGGCTAGATTAGCATGGTTCTCGATGTATTGACATAATTGGGCATTATTTAGCTGTCAAACGGCTAATACCACCTGAGACGAAGTAATGATACGACTTCAAACATCACCGTCACGCTAGACATCTGAATAAATGGGTATAACATTAGAGTTTTGAATGAAATATGCATGTATTCGCCTGCAACTTCGCCCTCTTCGTACTCAATTTCCATGTCACTTTGTGAGTGTGTCTATATAATATATAGAGAGGTAGAAATGAATAATATTTGTACTTGTATCAGCCTATAACGTCCCACTGCAGGGCACATGCCTTCCCAAATAAATGGTATTTTGTACCTACCTCTGCAGTACCACAAGGTTCCAATCTAGATCCACTGCTTTTAGTTATGTTCATAAGTGATACAAAAGAACATATAAAAAACTCTCACTTTGAATTATAGGCCGATAATTTCAAAATTTCAAAAACAGTTGATACCGTTGAAGGTCAAAGGTTGTAACGTTGTAAGAACAATGCCATGCAGCTAAATGTTGACAAGTTACCATATATTTTTTTCCCAGAAATGTTAAATTACAAACTAATTATAGGATAGATAACAAAACCTTAAAAACAGTGGATACCGTTAAGAACTTAGGAATCACTATCGATAGTGAAATGCACTTTAAAAAACAGGTTGATATTGGCAATTAAACAACTTTGAACCCTATGCAGGGAATGTTATGATTAAAAAAAATTTCAGACGGTAGTTCAAATAATTTCTTAATAACTCAAGTGACAAATAAAATCAATTAGTCACCCCGTGACCACGTCCACTGCAAAGTGTTCGAAACGTCGGGATATAAATAATGTTAAATATACGCGATTTAAACCGTTCAAAGTTGTTTAATTGCTATGTATAGTAATCGCGAAAACCTAAGAAAACAGGTTGATATTGTTATAAAATGCTAGCGTTTATTTTTAGGAATACAAAAGAGTTTAAATCAATACCCGCCTTAAAATGTCTCTACTTCTCCTGACTGTCCCATCCTATCCCTTCCCACGTCCTCAACCCTTTCTCAAAATCCATTCTTTCATTAACAAAGGTAGACAGCGCATCCGGCGGCGTCCCAGTTTGTCATTTTGGACTATTGTTGGCGTGTATCGCGGATGTCTATGGGCTACAGTATCCACTATAGCTGGACTGTATGCTCGTTTGCCACCTTCTTTCTATAAAAAAAATAATAGTAAGCAGTCATGTAGATTATTGTAATTTGGTATGGTA
The DNA here is from genome assembly GCA_914767545.1 of Sesia apiformis. Lineage (NCBI taxonomy): Eukaryota > Metazoa > Arthropoda > Insecta > Lepidoptera > Sesiidae > Sesia > Sesia apiformis. Next base: position 17,505,667 of record OU611966.1, read on the forward strand.
CTCGTATTATATTATCAAAACAACGAACAACGTCTAGAAAATATACAGAAATAATCTTAAAAAGATTATCTTACATTGCTGGTATACGTTACGAAACCATGAGCTATGATGAACGACTACAATATTTCAATATGAACACTTTACATTTGCGAAAAGACGAACTCGACTTAATATTTTTATACAAAATTATAAATAACCGAATTGATTGTGCATCCCTTTCATCGCTCGTTGACGTCAATGCACCTAGATCTTCAGCAAGACTACTGAACGGCAAGAGTAATTGATCATAATTCCGTACTATAGTTTCTAAACTAGTAACTATGATGATTGGCAACCTTCGTTAGAAGATCGCACTATAAGAAGAAAATGTACAATGATATGTGCCCTCACTAAAATATTATGTTCTCCCATCTACAAGATCAGGCAAAGTCAACTATGAAGCTAGCAATAAATTATAGCCTTCTGGGAAATTAGACCGAATTACAAATGTATAAATCTGGATGTCCACGGCTTATTGCCTTTCATAATTTATGTTTTGCTTCCATCTAAACAGGCATTAGTCAATAAACTTCAGCGAACTTTCGCCCTTTAACAATCCCTTCGCTTACTTTCGCATAAGCCTCTCGCTAAATAAAGACAGGTACACACGACCCGCGCTATGCGACTGGAGATCTATGCGGGGCGCGCAATAATCCCGAATTACGTTGTTCGCGCAAGCAATTAAATTCAGACCACATCGTGTACATGTTAAGGTTTCCTTTACTGTAATCCACCGGGAGTATATGAGAGGGTTATCGGCGTAGGATTTTCGCTCGTATGATGAAGCAATAGGTGTGATATTTACATGTATAAATATGGATGTGGTATGCGAGAGGCACGCAACGCTTGTGGAATTAAGTCGCCCGGCTGCGAGCCCCCGGGGCCGTCTCTTCCCACATGTATGACTGCCGCTCCGTCGCTCTCCAATGCGAATACGTGCTGAGTGTATAAATTGAATATATTCGAAACCAGGTAATGCTTTATGAGGAAGGAATACGGTTCGGATAAAAAATACGGTACACAAACCTATTTTTAAAGATTTAACATCGATGTCACTAGCATAGGGTATAAGTATCGGACCTTAGACTTATAATCAATAATACTGGATATAGGCCAGTATTATTAGAGAGACAGATGTATCACTCAGTAGTATAACTAGCCATCAGATGTAACAATTAGGTCTGACACTGGATAACAACAAAAAAACGTCTGCGTCCCAAAAAAAATCGTTTATTTACGAACTAAAACGAAGTATGGTACTTAAGTACCTTTAAAATAAATATTATAATGAGGTATAGATTCCGTATTTATTTACTGTAATTAGAGTTGGCCTGATCCATGTGTTTAGCATGTAATTATATCCAAAACAATATAATATAGGATAATACATATCAATTTCTTCCTGAATTTTGCATCTAACATTCAGTTCTATTATGATAACGACCATATTGTATGAACCTGTATGAAAAAAAAAACGTGTGCGGTCAGGGGACCCCCGTCAGGAACGGAGATTCTCACGCATTTTTTTTTAAACTCTCAATGTAATTCGAAATAAAATCTGTATAGTTCATGTATTTTTTTTTATTTTGTATTATATTTTCAATGCAAATAATATATAATAAGGAATCAAAACAAAAATCAAAAATTTAGGTTATACAACCGGCCACGCACCAATCTGCACGTCTGTTATTCTGCTTGAGTCTCGCTCTCGATACTCGCACGCACACACACAGAGAGAAAGAGAAAGTCATATGGAGGGGGTAAAAATCTTACGCGACGTTACATTTTCTCTCGAATCACACCTTACCGCAAGCCGCGTAAAGTAACTTCGTTCCAAAAATAGAGTCTTATTAGACATTACATTATTTTATGGTTAAATTAGTATCTACTAATTATTATTTATCTATCACACGAGCAATCGGAACAGCGCATCCGACTGGGTCAATAACACGACTCTCACGGAAGACTGCATGAAATGCGTTACAATAGTTATAATTTTCATAGGCCTCTTCCCTTTCTGTTGCATCCCATTCACTCTATGCCATCTCGTCCCGCTCCTGTCCTTCAGTGGGAGCAGGTTGATATGGTATGTTGTAGATGTAATCAAATTCATTGTATGAATACTAGAAGACTCATCTGTTATAGTACAACCATCGGGGAATGGAGATTAGAGAATCTTCTTCCGTATTGTTTTCTATACTTTTTTCAGTTGGAGAATTTTCTTTCTTTATGTAATCCGAAATGACAGATATTTTCTTTTCTGTATGTAGAATAGAAATTCGAATCCAATCCGAAGATGCGACCAATAAAACCACAAGTATGGTGATATAAATTGCACTATATTGGCAAAAAATACACAATAAGTATTAAAATTCTCAATTTACGATGTTTACACAGAAACGAAACCATACCGCGATGTAGAAACGATATAGCGACATCTGTTGGTCGTGATACGAACTAAACCATTACGACAATAACTAAAACTATCGCAGATCGCAGTCTGGCCGAACTAACATGGATATTACCTAATGGTAATACAGTGTTGAACAGTGTACATTTAAAAGTTACCGGAACTTCCTGCTTTATAAAAGTCGTAATTTGGGAAGGGTTGTCCAGAATTATACAAAGGAGTTTGAGTAGAATTATCAATCATCAGACAGTCTATGGTTTGTGTAGATGTGTCCATTGTTACAGTACATTTTCTGTTGTAGAATTGTAGAATATCGATGCTGGAAAATTTCTTTTTTGTAGATCTCTTTTTTTATTTTGATAGGGATGATAGTGATAGTGGCTGTGGTGGTGATGGTGAAGATTTATCGTCTGATGGCAGCTGTGCAGACGATGATAACACCCCTTCAATCGCATTCCCTTCTTCGTCAAATGATGGCAATTCTCTAGTCGGTTCTACGCCGTCTTTCAAGTTTAAAATATGACGTACATCGAAACCATCTTCTTTAAAATGGTCCGAACAGACACAGTAATGCAGTTTGCTTGTGTTTAAATACGAGTACTTTTCTACGAGGTCGTGTCTGCCAATCAGCTTCAGCCATCTTCTCCACCTAAAACGCAAAAACCAAAGACTGTGTATTCCTTTTATCAAATTTTGTGTTTCCTTTATTCTACAAACTTTTTTAAATTTTATATTCTGTTAAATAGTACACATCTTTTAAAGACTTCTACTATACGCTTAATGTCATTAGACTAAATAAATGTAGAAAATTGTTTCGGGAAGGTACTGGCTCCTGAGGTACAGGTCTACCCTAGTTCAGGAATCAGAGCTTCATAACAATAGTGTGTAATACTATCAATCTATCTATCAATCAGTCAATTATTATGTAATTGCAGTGGTTTGTATTGTACTTTTATATTTTGGAAAAAGAAAAGTCTAAACGCGATGATTTTCCTCTCTCTCACCTCACTTATCATCAATCAGTATCTGCTATTGCCTGTTAGTACCTGTTAGTACCATTCACTCCAGTATCAAACCTCAACGCTTGAACTGAAATAATACTTTTTTGGTTTAAGCCTTTCATATGGTTCTGTAACTGTTAACTTCAGAAATATGCTTCCGAATAAGTTCATCTTTTTGAAATTATAATACATTACGACACAAAGGTTATAATTCTTTATATTTCAAGCAAAATACACATAAACACCTGCCTTAAAGCATGCTAAGCCATTGATCAAAATCTCAAATAGCGATCCAGCCGTTTGAGAAAAATTGTTACCAACATGTGCATAAATAATTACAGCTTTCCCTAAAGATCGTAATCATAATCTTGTCATTTTGTCGTACAAATAATACAAAATAGTCAAAAGTGTAACAAAAATTTAGGCAGTATTCAGTCATAATCAATACTCGTAATAATCAATCGAGCGCTCGCACAATTACAGAATCCTTTGCAGTTCATTACCAAATTATTCAATAAGGGATTAGGAAGCATGCAAATATAACTGCAAATATAACGCTGTAGAACAAACCTATTCATTCAGTTAGAATAACGAAAATGAACTTTAAAATCACCGCAATAGGTCGTTTACGTAAGCAAAAAAGGTTGTAATAATGCGAAACTAGTATCAAACGTACCAATGGATATAAAATTCAGAAAAGGTATAATGTGTAGTTTGGTGCTTACAGGGCCGTCTTAAGTCTATTCTGCGCCGGGGTGCGGGAGTGTATCCTAAGACAGTCAAACATCCTATTGTGTATCCTATGACAGTCAAATATCCTATTGTGTATCCTATGACAGTCAAATATCCTATTGTGTATCCTATGACAGTCAAATATCCTATTGTGTAATTGTTTACTATAGCGTTATATTTTTTTCATTACCTTTAAAAGGTGAGCGCCCGGGGTGCACCGCACCCCTTGCACCCCCTGGTAAAGACGGCCCTGGGTGCTTATATACCTTTCAGTTTGAGTTGACAGTTTAAAAAAACTTTTATCGCCTCCACATCTAGAGTTGTAAACGCAGCCGTACGTACACACAACAGTAATTATGTCCACGGGGGAATCACTAATTCCATAGAAATTAAAAAACACACTGGCAAAACACAACTAGTCTAACTGCGTACGAGACTTTAGTACAGGGAACTCCGGAAGTCTGATCGAACAACTCGTACGTCCCGCGCACCTACCCCTCACCCCGTGCATACCAACACAAGCAAAGCGTCGAACGTATACGCAAGCTCACAGGTTTTCAAAGCTTTCACACAGTTTGTTTGTATCACATCGCACCCTCAGAGGAATAAAAGCCCTAAGCCGAAAATTATAACTTTTTAGGAGAACAAAAAACTGCTTAGTCCACGCGAGTGAAGCTGCAGGCAGAAGCTAGTATTCTATAAAGTGATGCTTATTATTTTTTATGAAGGTCTATTCCGAAAAAAAAATTACAAAACGGTTAAAACAAATTTTTGGTCATAAGCTTTATCAAATTATGAAAAAAATTAGGTGTGTGCAGTTTAAATTGAAGTTTAAATTTCAACATAAGACGACTTACGGCTGTGTTAAACCGAAGGTGCGATAGGTCGATGTGTGCATGTATGCGTAGGACGGGTGAGGGGCGCGGGGGGGGGGGGGGGGGGGGCTGAGCACCGAGACGACCGAGAGGCTCTATAAAGGCTATGAATCAAACATTTACACAGCTGTCTCTTGTACATGTCATTTTAGTTGAAGCAGCAATGTGGGCCACACGTTAGTATATCACCGGACTGGTTTCATTAAATAATACCCAAGAAATAACTACAAAAGCTGGAAGCTGGAACTACCGAACTGACGTGACGCTGAGTACCTACGTGTGGAATGTACGTTGCTTTTTTATAGGAAGGAAGCGGTAGATGAGCATATTATTTGAACTTCTTGATAAGCAATGGAATAGACGACAATAAGGGATGATTTAGTTTAGAAATATTTCAATTATATTATAAATATATAAAGGGTTTTATAAAGGATTGTGGAGTGAAACAAACTTATTTGGTGTTGCTTTGATATTCAAAGAAACGACATATAATGTTTAATCTTCAATCCTTTTTTAAAATCTATTATCTTATGTCTACCTACAACTTTACAATTTTGTCTACCTACAGAACAATTCTCTTCACCTGACGCCCACACTGTTTTACCGACACCATAATACGAATAGTTTTACCGACAGCGCGGAGCGCCTCTAAATTCAGATGAAAGAAATATATTTTCTTTACATCTCCCCCTCTAGGAAAGAAAACTTTCGCCATATTCACCCATCTTCTTCTGTTTCTTTTGTTTCTCTATCTTCATATAATTTTATAGGGACTGGAAGAAGTTTTGTAATATGAAAAAGATTTGATTCCGTTTTTTTGTGTCCAGTATCTATCCTATATATTGTGTTAGATATTTTTTCAATAATCTCATATGGTCCAATTCTCAGTTCATCTAATTTCCTCCTTTTTAACTTGTTTCCATTTTCCACGTACACCATGTCTCCAACATTAAATTCCCAATATTTTAGTTTTTTGTCGTATAGTGTTTTGTTGTAATTGTGTGATTTTATTGTATTCTCAAGTGCTGTTCTTCTGTCTCTGATCCAGTCACTACGTGATTTTTCTTGTTTTAATTCTTTCGGTAAAATCGTAACATCCGTACCATATAAAAGATAACTTGGTGAAAAGCCAGTAACTGTGTGGTTAATTTCATTGTATTTATTTACGCATTCTTGAGCTATTGTTGTCCAAGCTTTCTTTTTCACTCTTTCATTTATTTTGCATCTTATTTTGTTTACTAGTGTTTGATTTAGTCTTTCATTTAGGCCATTCGAGAGTGGTGCATTTACTGCTGTAAATACAATTGGTATCTGCTTGTCATTTAAGAATTTCTTGAACTCTTTAGAATTAATTCCCGGGTATTGGTCTGTTAGAAGCATACCAATATCCTCCGATTCTGTTATATTCTTGACTAGTTTTTCAAAATCATTTGCACTCTGAGTTTTTGATGTTAGAATAAATGCGTATCTAGTAAAATGATCTACCAACAGATGTAGATATTTTTTTGTTGATCTTGTACCTCCAAAACCTCCAATTGTGTCAATTGAAATTATTTCGAAAGGCTTTGTGGCCGGGCCTAGATGAGACATAAACCCATATTTGTCGTGTCCTCTTGTTTTATTTTTTATACAAATTTCACAGCTTCTACAAACTTTTTTAATATTTTTTGTCAAATTTTTGGCTGTGTAGAGCGGACTAATCGTTTTCTGCATTTGTCCAATTCCAATATGGCACAGGTTTTCATGTATTTTTCTTAAAAGCTTGATGCTAAATTCTTCTGTTGGTATTATTTTTTCTTTTCTTCTGACCTTTTTTAAGTATAATTTGTTTTTTTCAATTAATTTGCTTTTTTTATTTTGTATTTCTTTATTCTTATCCTGATCTGTTAGAATATCTTCCAGTTTTACAAAGTTCACAACTTTTAATTGTTCATCCTTATTTTCATCCGATTCCAATACTGGATTCCTGCTCAGGCAGTCTGCTTCCAGATTTTGTTTTCCTGGAGCATATTTTATTTTAAATTCATATTGCGATAAATAATATGTCAGATCACCCAGTTCTTCATCAGTTCTAGATTTCAAATTCATGTTTTCTAGTGGTTTGTGGTCTGAATAAACTGTAAATGGTTTACCTATCAACCAGTATTGCCAGTATCTCACCGCTTCTTTGATAGCTAAACATTCTAAATATATTGCTTTTTTTTTCTTTTGGGCTAAATTTAGTTTTTTTGAAAAGTAAGCCACTGGTTTTTCTTTTCCATCAGGCTGTGTCTGTTTCAAAATGGCTCCAACGCCTTCTAAAGAAGCATCTGTGTAAATATTAATTGGTAAATCTTGATCAAAAATTTCCAGTATTGGTTGAGAGCATAGGAGGCTTTTTATTGTCTCAAATGCTTTTTGGCATTCATCTGACCAAACCATTTTTTGATTTTTCCTGAGTAAATTATGCAATGGATCCAGTATTATTGCACTCTTTGGTATGTACTCATGGTAAAAATTAATTTTCCCTAGAAATTGTCTTACATTCTTCTGCGTTTTTGGAACAGGAAAATTCCTTATTGAAATCAGGTTATCTTTCACTGGTTTAATAGAATTATTTTGTATTATGTGACCCAGGTATTTTACTGAGTCTGATGCAAATGTACACTTTGTAAATTTTAATCTGAAACCTTCTGTTGTGATTGCTTCCAGCAATAATGCCAGATGTTTTATGTGTTCAGCAAAAGTTTTAGAAAATATTAAAATATCGTCTATATAATTAACGGTAAAGTGGGTAAGTTTATATTTTCTCAAAATATTAGTTAATATCCTCTGGAAAATTGCCGGTGAGGTCTTTAGTCCAAATGGTAGGCAGGTCCATTGAAAATGTCCTTCCTGTGTTACAAATCCCGTCTTTTTCCTATCTTCAATTCGTAATGGAATAGACCAAAAAGCAGAGTTTATGTCCAGAGTTGTAAAAAAATTGCAATTCCTGGTCTTTATCATCAGGTCTTCAGTTAACGGAAATGGTTGGGCTTGAGGTACTACAATTTTATTCAAGTCCCTGAAGTCTATACATAATCTTGATTTTTTATTTTCTTCTTTTTTAAATGCTAAAGTAACAGGTGCACCAAATGGACTGTAGGATTCTTCTATCAGTTTATTATCTAGTAATTTTGCTATTTGTTCCTCTATTTCTTTTTTATCTTCTACAGTACATTTGTAAGGCCTTTTGCTGCAATATTTGTCTATTAATAAATCGATTCTTGCTTCATATCCATTAACAGTTCCGACATCGTATTTATTTTTTGCAAAAACTGATCTGTATTTGTTAATCAGTTTATTTATTTCTGATTTTTCATACTCATTTAAATGATTTATTTTTATTTCAAAATCTTCTTCTTTCACATGTTCATTAAAATTTATTTCATATTCTTTTGTAGTGTTATTTATTTTCTCTTTACTTTTTAATTCCGTATTTGTTCTGTTATTTGTAGAAATTTCTTCCACCTTTTTTGTATTTTCAATATTCTGAGACTGTTTCTGAGTTATTTTCAAGTCTTCATTTTGGATTAGTTTGAATGTTTTTATCAAATCTAATCCTATCAAAAAATCATATTTGAAATTTTGTTCATTAATAATGTACACATCAACACTTTTTTCAATTTCAAATATTTTTACTTTTAAATTAGTCAAACCACTTGTTTTTTTAACACCATTAATCGTTACTAAATCTGTTTCATTCAAATTGTTTCCTTCTCCTTTTAGTTTTAATAATTTAGAATTTATCAGAGAAACGTTTGAACCTGAATCATAAATTCCACTTACTTCTACTGTATCATTTAATAGTAGCTTGACATTTATTAATGGTGTCACTATTCGGTTTTTTGATTAGTTTCATTTAACTCAGCTTCTATCACGGTGTTATTTACATGTTTAATGATATTTTTCTTTTCCTTATCATTCTCTCTTGTTCTAAACCAGCATGTAGCTTCCGAGTGATAACGAGTTCCTTTATTTAATTTTTCACATATTTTACATGGGGTTTGTTTTTCATTTTTACTATAATTTTTTGAATTTCCATATATTCTCGTAGGTAAAAAACTTTTTCTATTTACCATGTGTTCATATTTGCTCACCTCATTAAACAAATCCACTGTGTCTGTTAATGCTTCTCTATTAATCTTATTGAGTATGTATTCTGGTAACCCAACTGCAATAAGATCCACCAAAGTACCTGTATCAATCGATTTTCTCATTTCCAGTATAAGTTTTTCTTTCCTTATAGCGTAATTCAACAATGAACCTTCTCTATATTTAAATAATAGAGCATAAGTGACTGGGTTCCATCCCTTGTTTGTAAATGATTCACAGAATTTGGTTTTCCACATTGACCACTCTGAGTTCATTGTCAATTTTATAATCATGGAACTGTACCAATCTGCGCAACTTTTATCCATAAACAATCTGAGTATTTCAATTTTATTTTCATCCTTCGTTACATCAAAGCGTATGCATTCTTTTTCAAAAATATCAATCCACTGGTTTGCATTCGTATTCTTGGTTGTAAATTTCTCAAGCACAAACCTCTCTGCGATGTATTTTAAATTCTGTGGTCTATTTTCCTGTATATTTTCCATGAATTTCTCAAAAAGTTTTCCCAATGTACCTGTTTCTTGTTGTTGTGCTGCAGCAACTTGTTCTGGATTCAATTCTTCTAGAAATTGACCCCCAAACTGTAAATTATCATCCTCATCTATGTAAGTTTTTTTTAGTTCATCTGTTATTGTTATCCATACCTTTCTTTTCTGGTATCTTTTCACTATACTGTTTTTTACTTTGCTGTAAGCATTTGTTTTTATTATTTCTTTATGAAGACTCACTGATTGTAGGGCTTCTGGTATTGCATACACTTTATTATCACTTGTGGTTATTGAGGTTATACTATAAATGTTTGTTTTTGGATCACTTGCAGGCAATAATGCAAATTCGAAACGAAGTTTCTCCATTTTCAATTGACTTTTGTAACCAGATATGTCGTTTTATAAAGGGTTTTATAAAGGATTGTGGAGTGAAACAAACTTATTTGGTGTTGCTTTGATATTCAAAGAAACGACATATAATGTTTAATCTTCAATCCTTTTTTAAAATCTATTATCTTATGTCTACCTACAACTTTACAATTTTGTCTACCTACAGAACAATTCTCTTCACCTGACGCCCACACTGTTTTACCGACACCATAATACGAATAGTTTTACCGACAGCGCGGAGCGCCTCTAAATTCAGATGAAAGAAATATATTTTCTTTACAAATAAATTTCGCAATCGTTCATTTCGTCATCACTTGTTAAATTTGTTTGCCAATTCTCTCCAACGAAAGCACGCTGAGTTGCCGTTAAACAAGCGCTAGATGGGGCGTGGTTTTCGGAAGAAAGCATTAAAAAATTAAAGGATAATTTCATATTAACAATTTTCAATCAAAAATTATCAGTGCTGGTATGTGAGGAAAGTATTTGACGAATGTGTCAGAGAGGTAAGGTTTCGACGGATGTGTGAGAGAGGTAAAGTTTTTTAGATTGGTAAGTTTAGATTTTTAAATTTAGGTTTAGGTGTTTATGTTTAAATTGCATTTCGTTACACGTAGTTAGAACTCTCTTCATTACAATGAAGAGGAATATCATTGAAAAAAGGGAAGTAAGGAAGTAATTTCGTCAAGTAAGTTTGTTGGGCGCTAACAGAGCCAAAAGACGTCAGATCTTCGTGGCGCTAAGTTGGCATCACTGGTTGTTTGCCATTTTCTCATGTATATAAAGCTGTCTTCAAACTGTTGCGACTGCGAATTCATTAGCATGAACACTCCAAGCGAGTATGTATTCGTATTAAGTCGATCATTCTGATGTAACTAGACGTGTGAGACAGACGGGACGATTACTTTTTTATTATTAGAAGATATGAAATGCAAATTTCGGTAGAATTATTAATATAAAAAGTTAATACTTCAATATTCCCTTTACTTTTGTAGTTCAATACTATTGTTATCAGTATTTAAATTGTCGTGATTACAAAAACGAATCGGCTTTACAGTAGAATTGACTAAATCCCCTTTAGTGTAATAAAATTCTTTTTGCACCCTATAAAAAGTAAAATAAATATTATCTATGTCGCTGCTATGTTATATGGGGAAGTGGCATGTTCAGGTCCACTATTCAGTGTGTTTACGAAGGTACGTCACCAAAATCAGGCTAACGAAAGCGGTAATTCGTATGAATTTACGAAAGTTCATTACCAAATCTTGTCATGCGAGCGACAGCGGGAATTCGCATCAATTTGCGAAGGTGCGTTACCGAAATCATGCGAATTGCGAATGAATTCGCATATCGTTCGCTTCCCATTAGCACTAGTTTGAAGTGAAGCAATAAGGCAACATGTAACATAAACAAGGCAACGTGGACGCGGGCCGCATGTAATTCCGCGCGGGCGGCCTCCATACAAAAACTCCAATACAATTTAGTGTATTGTATTATTTTATCACGCTGTCAAGGTCTCATTTCAAATGAGAAATTGATAATTTATCGCTCTATTCTAATTATGTACAGCAAAAAATAACAACGACAAAATTAAACATATGTTTCAAATGTAAATTAGGTTCTACGCGATGTAGAATAAGGTCACATGTAAAGAATGATAATTACAAAATTAAAATAGGTTGATATGATTTATATAAAAATGTACCAATATTTTAATAATTCTTCTTGTATGGGACTAGCCCAATTGGCGTATTGTGCCATTGTCGAATTTTCTTCGTAATTAACAAATCGTCAAAATTCAGTTCCGTTGAAGTAGCTCAGTGAAGTGAAATAAATCGGTTTAGTTACAAAAGATAGAAGAGTTAGACTCGTTGGAAGCACACGAAAAACGCAGTCATACATAATATACATGACGTTTACAATTTTTTTTTTTAATATATGGCAATGGTGCAATTAGCATATTCTGCCAGTGTAAAATTTTCGTCGTAATAAACAATTTCTAAGTCTAAAATGTATCCTGTCAATACAGTCCCGTCGAAGTAAGCCAGGCGGGAGTCATGCCGTAAAGTGATAGTAGATTTATTGAGTACCGAAGAAGACTGTTGGAAACACACGAAAAACGCAGTCCCATGCTTTTATTTGATTATCACAAACATTACGCACACACATTAGTTACTTTAGAGTTTAGTAAACTATCGCTATGAAACCACAAAACCCACTATACACAATTTTTATAATAATCATACATGAATCCAGAAAGTCCTATATTGTAAATACCTATAATATGTATGTGTGTATGTAATCTGTCCGAATCTTTATTAAAACCTGAAACCACCTGAAGCACTGAACGGTTAATGTTAAGTAAAAAATATTTTTTTGTCTTGTATGTTAGAGAAACTTTTTGCGAAAGTGTAATTGCATTGCCTTATCCTAACTATTACTATACATGCAACTTCTCTCACCACTCTCACCAAGTATTGAAAACGAGTGTGCGGAAGCCCCCCCCCCCCCTCCTTCGTACCCTCCCACGCGTTTCTCGCGCGTGTACTTCTATCGCACACACACACACACGGAGATACGCAACCCAACACACCGACTAGTATAATCAGCTGTTTGAATAACATCTTCTGTACATAGGAAGATGAGCGATGCTGTGTTATTCCATTAATCGTAGGTATAGTATCTTGACTGACTTGTTAATCTAGCGTTGAACTGTTTTAAAGATGTGTTTATTTTGATTAATAAGCGAGTATATAATATAGTAGCTGTGCCGGCGATTTCGTACGCGTGGAATTTTAGTTTTTAAACTCTAAATTGGGAAATCGTTTCTTCCTGTCAGCCGATTTCGGTGAAACAAAGCCATCTCCAAGTGCCAATCTAAGCTTAATTAATCTGTCGAGACCCCATGAAAATCCTCATGGTTATGGAGGTGAGCGTGTTCGAACAGACACACAGACAGACAATAATTTTCAAAATCAGTTTTTTGTATTCTGACACTCTTCCCTCATCGCCCCCAATCAGTTTTTGGTAAATATATTCCATGTACATACACGCTGGTTCTACAGTTTTATTATATGTATAGATTTACGTATGTCATACATACATATATAATATATTTACGTATGTCATACATCTAGCAAATACAAGCGCGTGTCTGCCTTGTTTGTAATTGCGAGTGTCCGTACGCGTACCAGATATCCTTATATAGATTGACAAGAAAGTTACTTTTCATATTATTACACATAGTATATATAAATAATAAGGGGAAGAGTGCCCCCTCAAAGTCTTTTTTGAGGAGGAAAGTGCACGCTGCAATCCAACAGCCGCTGGGCGCGCTCGACTGGCCACGTTACCCCTCTCTCACAGAAAACTGCCTTGAATTGTACTGCATTTCCCACTTTATCTTATTTCCCTAATGTACGTACGTGTTTCGGTAGTGAGTGAGATGTGCCAGAGCTCATTCCCATGCTATCCCTCTCCATTTTCGCAACCCTTTCTCCAAATCCATTTCTATATCCCCAAAGGTAGGTAGCTCATCCGGCGGCGTGCCAACGTTTGTCATTTTGGACTAATGTTGGCATGTATCGAGGATGTCTATGGGCGACAGTATCCACTTACCATCAGGTGGACTGTATGCTCGTCTGCCGCCTTCGTACATAAAAAAAAAATATTTTCTGTTGTTTGTAAATAAATAAATATATACTAGTAACTAATAAAGAGCATTTAAGCCATTTACTAAGTTATAAGTTATACACGATTCAATAACTTGGCCTCTCCCAAGGCTTGCCACCACACACGATCTTCGACTCTTCTCGGCCAACCACAATACCTCTATATATAGTATATGAATTAATAAGATTTGAACATCATTAGCGGGAGATTGTGTATATATACCTATGTGTGTGTGTGAGAGCAGGTGAGTGTGTTTGTGTGAGCGCGTGTGTGTATATGGACATTTATCCACAAGCAAGATTGACGCTCGTGCAAGAAGTATGTGTAAATAATCGCTCATGTTAGCTTAGCGCGTTACGTGGAATGATTGCCTAAGAAATAATTTATTTTTATTTACACCAGACACCCAAGTGGCTAAGCATTTCTGACATACTCCGCTGCACATTGCCGCTCACTAATTAGCTTATGTCCAATACAGTTAAATACCGCAATTATAACTATTCACAGTTGTCGGGTTCGCTCATAAAGTGGATTACAACGACTGGTTTAATGAAGTTTACATAATTGAAGCGGCAATTGCATCGATTGATTTACAGGGCTCGTTTTCTACTGAACGATGTGTAGTGTATTAGGGTTGTCATTTACTTGCTAAGTCCACTTTTGGTCGAAAATGACTTTTTGATGCAAACGGTATGTTTAGAAGATTCTTTGCCGTTTCGTGAATGAATATTGACAATATGAATGAATGAATAAATCCATGTCAAGTAATATTGTCTTATAGCAAGTTAAAACCAATGGTTGATTCCCACGCCGAATACGTGCCAAATCTCGATTATAAGCCATTTCGTATGAGAGCGTAATGTAAGTGACACATCGAGTACATTTGATGTTTGTATCTATCTATATAAATAAAAATGTAAACATTCGTTTAAATCTCCTAAACCATTAATCTAAATCGTTTAAAATCTTAAATCTCCAAAAGTTCTTCACAGATTGCTTTGAAATTTTGATACAACGTTGCATTCGAATACGCGCGCGTTTTTATATATCTATCACGGGGTTTAAACATGCTTTTTACCCAAAAACAGATAAAAACAGGGTAAGCGCCATCTGTTGGACAGCCACAGCAACGCGGGGCCGGGTACAGCTAGTGAATAATAATAATTTAATCCGATAAACTGTAAGGTTCAAGTAGCGAAATGATACCTTTATAAAAAATAAGTTTATTTTATTGTTCAATAATTAATTTTGGAAAGTTTATTAAAATGAACTAATAAAGGTTTATCATATTAGGACAACGATAGGTACCTACATAAAATACAAACATCCTTCAGTTTCTCCGAGACCAATATACTCATACTATTACAAATGTACAAGTTATACTTTATTATACTATACTTTACTTTAATATACTATACACACACGGTTTTCCTCACTTCTCAATCAACCATTACCGGAAAACTTCTTCAAGTCTGTTAAGTCCCATCACTATAGCTATAAGCGGTAGTGGTGCAACATTAGCTAGCGTGTGGAGTTCGTCTCACTTCCGCCCACGAGGAGCTGTCAAAAGCATTGTTAATAGTTATGTCGTGTGTGTTGAAAAAGTAAATAAAATGTCACAAGAGATTCTGCAGTTTTAATTGAGAGAAAAGGAGAATCGTCTGGGACAAAAGGAGCGATCCCGCGTGCATAATTAATAGGTAGGTACATAAAAACCGAGAGCGTAAACACGGTTGTTACAAAATCGTCAGTCCACCTACGTGGCAAGGACCGAAGGGCGTTCCACGCTACGTTTCCCGGTACTTGGTCTCCACTGGAGGTCTCGTCTCTCCATCGGTTATCGATCCTGCGGCATCTATGGCCTGCACATTGCCCCTAGTTCTTCGTTGAATTCCATCGTTACGAATATTATCCAGCAGAGAAACTCCGCAAATATTAATAATAATAATAAAGATAGATATCCATTACGAGTTAGGTTATGGTATTATAATAATTATTATAATGGAATTATTTTACAAAGAAACACAAACATCCTACAGTTTCTCTACTACAATACTTGTACGAGGTCAATATCATATACGTACTATAAAGGCGCGTCACGTGCCACACGCACACAGATGCAGCCAGTTACGGGGGCGACGGGGATCGGGGGGGTACACAGTCGCAAGTGTTTCATCACAGAGGGAGGTCGCGCGCGCCCTGCCTTCTCAAAATATTACATACCGTTTTGTTTATAAGGTACTATTGACATTTAAAATGGTCAAAAAGTACTGCGCTGTCTATGGATGTTTGAACTCGACATTACATAATCCGGGACTCGCATTTTTTAAACTACGAAGTAGTGCTGATAGGTAAGCACGTATATATACCTACCCTACGTATTATAAACTAGCTGTTGCCCGCGACTTCGTCCGCGTGGACTTTAGTTTATAAACACCGTCTTTATTCGACGTGATTCTTTAAAATGATATAACTTTTTTATTTATGAACTGATTGAAATAAAACAAACACTAAATTTTAAGCGAAGCTTACCACAATACATTAGTGAAAACCGCACCCAAATCGGTTAAGCCGTTTCTAAGATTAGCGCGCACAAACGCACAGACAAACAGACAAAAATTCTAACAATCATTGTTTTGGGTTCTATTGCGTTGATAAAGGCCCCCAATAATAGTTTTTCTCATATATCTTCCATGTACAGACAGCGATCAGTTACATTTTTATTATATGTATAGATATAAACTAGCTGTTAACCGTAGCCTCGGCTACGGTTAACATATTAAGAGTAACGAACAACATATAGATAGATAGAAATTATATTTCTTTAACATGAGGAAATTGGAATTACTAAATTTAACAATTAGTAAAATTAATAATATTAGTAATCAATTAGTAATGCTAATGACATTAAGAAATTACTTATGTTAACTATTTTAAGTAACGTGTTAGTACGGAGGGTGTGGGTGGTGCAATTTCACGTCGCCGGTCGCACTCGACTAGCCAAGTTACCCCACACTCGCAGAAGACTGCCGTAAAACATACTGTATTTACCACAATATCCTGTTTCCCACTGTACGTACGTGTTTCGGTAGTGAGTGAGATTTGCCAGAGCCCATTCCCATCCCATCTTATCCTATCCCTCCCAATTACCCAACCCTTTCTCCAAATTTATTTCTAAACCTCCAACGGTAGGTAGCGCATCCGGGGGCGTGTCAACATTAATTGTCATCCTGGAATGTCGACATGTATCGTGGATGTCCATTGTCCATGGGCGATGGTATCCACATACCACGAGATGGACTGTCTGCTACTGTCTTTCTACAAAAAAATATACAAATATACAGTAGGCAGAATTACGCAGGCCCATATGTCCCGAAAAGGCATCCGTCTTAACCTCTCCACATAAAAATCCATCGATTTAGCCATTATTACATTATTTTTGTTATTTTGTTGTAGAATTATTAAAAATCAAACAAAGGTGGATTAAACCCCACACTCGCAGTTGGAATTATATTAGTTGGAATAAATCATAAAAAGCTTTATATTGATCGGTTTGTACTTACACGTGTTGTACAACAAGTGTGTATGCCATTTGAGTTTGCGGCATGTTGGCATAGACCTATTCGTCGTGTTGATATTACTATGTTTTTTGATATTACCTGTGGAGTGTCATCGAGGGTGGATATACAAATATTTGGGTCGGAATTAATCGGCACAGCCGCGGTTATAAAACGCCGAAAATGTAAATGAATATTCTAGAAAAAGGCTCTCGGCGACCGCACGTTCCATTGCTGCACTTTCCTAAAAAAATAAGAGTAATTGAATAATTACGTAAAATTTTCTTTAATTTACAATTTGTGCAGCGCGCGTCGCCACAATCGCTCATGAAGCAAGTTTATTCCAAAGTGAGATTGTATTAATAATTTGATAATTGATATACTAGCGAATTGCATGAATAATTTAAATTTCTAATTTAATAATATTTGAACATAAATAATTAATTAAGTAATTAATTTCATTAATTAAGCACAGCGGTCTAGCATAAATGAGGCCTTTGCTCAACAGTGGGTTACAAATATAGGCTAATAAATAAAATGCTACATTACTACATCTATTATATATAAATGGATGTTGGTATATTTGTCTGAGATTAATAAACTGGTACACAGTTTGACCAATCACCATGAAAATTGGCACATATATTATGTTTTTTTTTATGGAGAAGGTTTTTATGCTATCCACTTTGTTATAACTCGCCACTAGATGGCGCTGCAGTACATCAACTTCTATACCGTTCAACCGATCGCCATGAACATTGGTATACATAGATAGGTATTTGACCACGGAGAATATTTTAGAGTTATCGACTTTGTTGTAACTCGCAACTAGATGGCGCTGCAGCACATCAACTTCTATACCGTTCAATCGATTTCAAAAATCATATCGACGGAAAAACAGAATAATTTGTGATTTTATATACAGAGGTAAATAAATATACACAGGCAGGACAACGTCTGTCGGGTGCAGCTAGTATTATATATATTGAATTGAATAATATAATATATAAATAAAAAAATATGTTTGTTTATTTGTTTCTTCGTCTTCTATACGTTCCTAAACCGTTCAGCCGATTTCGATGAAACTTTGATGAGTTGTTGTGCGCGCGCCCGCGAAGGGTTCTGACAAAAAGAAATTCTAACGCATCGCAATGCATGCCGGGTACAGCTAGTGTGCTGTAATAATTTTATATTTATTTTGCAAGCCAATTATGGCAAATCTGACTTGCTTTTCTAGGTAATTACTATCTGTTACAACTCACATTCCAAATAATTGATTTGATTTGATTTGATCGCTTGCTGAAAATTTAAGTCAAAATGTCAAGTATATTTTTTTTTAATTATACACGAAACAACTGCATTTACTATTTACTCATAGGCTGTTATGGTATTTAGTATAACGTAAAAGATGATGCGCATTCTCTTTCCAGATTCACCGAATGGCTTCGCCTCATAAACCGCCAAGACTTAATGAGCAAAAACCCCCACAACTACTTCGTTTGCGAGGAACACTTCAGCGGTCGGGACATCTCAGTTACATCCAACCGCAAAACTTTGAGACACAACTGTCTTCCATCTATAAACTTGCCATTTTTACAGAAACTAGATAAAGAAACCCAAACTGTGCTGATACAGGTCGAGAAGCGGGTACAGACAGACAAACCGATAGTAATCTCTCGATGTATACAGACTAGAGCTGCAGCATCATCAGATACCCCACAAGTGAGGAAGCTGAAGTTGGATCTTCTCCAATGTAAAAGGAAACTGAACGCCCTCAAGAAGATGGACAGGAGTCAGGATGAAAAGGAATCGCTTCAGGATTTGTGCGATAAATATTTGACGGAAGAACTGGCTGATATGGTCAAAGCACAGATTTCTAGCAGTTAAGTTTTAATTAGAGGTGATGACTAATTACCTATGCATAGGTACGTTGTATATGATTATCTAAGCAAATGGTGGAATTATTTGATTGCTGTATGAAATTATTTAATTTAGATTAAAATTTTGTTACTTATAATTTAATTCTTTCAAATTTCTATTTAAATATACACGATGAAACAAACGAACGAGTTCTGGAGGGAAAGTATGTCAAATCGTATAAAAAAATATAATTTTAATTATAAAGTCAAAATTAGTAATGAAATGAATCGCCAAGGCGAATAACAAAAGTCTAACGAAACGTTCGTTCCAATTTCAAAATAACTTTAAAACCTCTATTCCATTTACAAATTAAAATGTTCTATAGTATTGATAATTAATTATGTAGCGACAAATAAATATAACCTTGTAATTATTTTATGGTTCCCTACTAAAATACACTAAAATACGTGTAAAATACACTATTTTATTTTATTTATAAACAAAATTCACAGCACAGCAGGAATGTGAACTTATTATACCAGTGAGGTCCAAAAGTTTCTGGTCTGACATATTTCTAGATGTATAAAGAAAGCAAATTATACGTCATTGCAATCGTCATTTACCCTGTTAATTCGTGCATATTTTTTAGGGTTCAATCCTCGTTAGTTTTGATTTCTCAACTCAGAACAACTGGAAGTTGCAAAATATTTAAAATGTTTAAACTGGAATACCGTTCCGTGATTAAAATTCCTTGCAATTTTTTATATTTCTTAATTTCAATCGCTTTATGTTTTATCCTGGGATAATAGTGACGTTCAGTGGAGAGGATTTGGAGCGTTGGAATTAATCACTGGATAGAGCTCTATCCAGTGATTAATTCCAACGCTGAGAATGTGTTCGGCTATTGCTGATTTATTCGTTTGGTGGTTTTTTTACAGCTGCGATGTGTTTCTTGACCCTTCCGCAACTGTAGGCTTAGTTTGGCATCGCGCTGTATAGGAACTATCGCAGCTATAGTCTATCCAATAGACACCTGGCATCTGATAATAATATAAAATATAAATATATTATACAATATAAAATATGTACAAATCGCAAAAGTTTAAAAAGTTATATTTGTACTTTACTGACTGCAGCACAGAATAGTGACAGAATGCTTATACTCCTACCGCACTACTGGCATTCTTCGACCAGGATGCTCTTCACCTTCCGGGTCTCCTCCTATCCTGGATCTGGCCTTGTGTAATGAGATGGAATTGGAGGAGCTCATATTTGTTATTTTCCATTATATGACCGAAGTACTGGAACTTTCTTCCATTGAGATTCATATAAGCTGTAAAAAGAGCATTGGTGATTTTCACATTAATACAACAACCGATGCAAACTATACACAAATAATTTAATACGTTATTTTTAAGCATATATTTATTTATTTCTATAATTATGTAACAAAACATTATTTGTAAAATGTATACTTATTTTTATGTAATAAAAATTGATGGTTATTTCAAAGGCACACGTGTTTCATTACTTTTTATTTGAATGATAATGTGTTTTGACTTAGTAAAAACTCTGAAATCGACGTCATGCTACCGTACAACAAATTTTTGTATTTCTAATAGTTTCAGACTTTTCCATACTGACCCATCTCAATAAAAGACTTGTATATTATCATAGTATTAATTAATTAGTAAGTAAGTATCAGATGCATAGTGCCAGAATGTCACTATAGCGCAGTTATGAAACTACAAAGTCATTACGAACAGAGCTGACTGGTAGCAGCTGTACGGCTGTATGTAGACGACATTAGCCGCCAAATTGTCTCCGCTTTACTACAACGAAGCGCATAAGAGAGGTATTAACAGTAGTTAGAGAACCCAGTAATAGTTTTTGGAAATGGCTATACGATGGTCGAATCCCAATACAAAAGCTGTCTGTAGACACTTTAAGACATGGATCAACTAGTTTAAATTGGTTAAGCTTTTGGTTAAGTTTGGTTAAATTTAAGCGTTTTACCCCATACAATTCCTTTAAAATTTCTAGTCGCCTGGTCGCGTGTCGCCGCAACCAACGACGCGTGTACTCGACGCCTAAGTATAAGTAACAGTTAGTAAATTTAATTATGTATTGTAATCAAACCGTAAAATATTTGTTCTATTGGCCAATTATTTAACATAATATAAAATGTAAGATAATTATGCAATTATATACACGTGTTTCAAAATATAGTCAGATATGATGCAATTATACACACGTGTGTAAAATATAGTCAGATATGATGCAATTATACACACGTGTGTAAAATATAGTCAGATATGATACAATTATACACACGTGTTTAAAATATAGTCAGATATGATGCAATTATACACACGTGTGTAAAATATAGTCAGATATGATACAATTATACACACGTGTGTAAAATATAGTCAGATATGATGCAATTATACACACGTGTGTAAAATATAGTCAGATATGATACAATTATACACACGTGTGTAAAATATAGTCAGATATGATGCAATTATACACACGTGTTTAAAATATAGTCAGATATGATACAATTACACACACGTGTTTAAAATATAGTCAGATATGATGCAAATATACACACATGTTTAAAATATAGTCAGATATGATGCAATTATACACACGTTGTTGCGGACAGCCAAAAATGACATGAGTGAAACCAGTGTATTGTGATGTGCAGTGATTGCGTAGATACGTAACTATGTATATAATGTATAATTGTGTAGCGACAAGTACGCCCCATGTCTAGAATAAGCCTATTATGTACCGTGTGTAGCTTAAGAACCTTATGTATATGTATAGGATGTAAGGATAATTGTGTATAGTAACGTAAGATGTAGTAAATAAAGAGAATTTGATACAAGTTGCTCAATAAAGAGAGATGCGAGGGAGGTGTTATAACTGAGGGCCTACGTACATGAGAGATTAGAGATAGCACGCTACACTAACATGAGAGGCCTACACGACCTAAAACCCCATACAAATAGTTACTGAGTAAATAAATGCAGAAAGTTAAATATTGATAGAAAACAAATCCCATGCGGGCGCTTCTCACGTGGGAGAAGCGACGCCGAGTACAACATCTGGCGCATGGCGTTTTCTCGGAATTAGGTCGTGTAGAAACCAACGCGCTAGAGCGAGAGGTACGCATGGGCGCTTCCCACGTGGGGGAGCAAGACAAGACGAGAGTACCGTTACGGCGACTCCGGAAACGGCTCGCCGTAACAATGGGGACTGCGCGAGGTAGCGTGCTATTGGACAAAAGGGCGGAAACTCTCGGTTGCAAACATCCCTTGTTGAGCGGCTTGTATTGAGAATATAAATGGGGCCAATCTGGCCAAAATACACAGTCGTCAAACAGCAGTCCTACGAGTATCACTTCGACCACCCGGCACCTCAAGAAAACCCTCCGACTAGCCGACCTCAAGAGCCCCCGCATACATGAAGAGCGGCATACTACCATTCAGTTAGGCACTCGGATGCCTCGTCTGTCGTCACCCGCCGCCGCGAACACTAGCGCGTCTTTCGCTCGTATACGACCGGTCGGCCCGCCGAGCCATTATTAGTGCGCCGGTCGTCAACAAGCTGGTCCTTCGAGTAGCCGGATCTGTGCAGCTACATTGCACCATCAGCACCACAACGTTCCGGCCATGAAGACGCGCAGTAATTCGCGAAGCGAGTCGGGCTACGATACCGCGTTACCGCCCGCACAGCCGTCGCCCGCCGCGACGGCCCGCGTTACCGCCGTCGCCTCCGACGCCGCGAGGGGCACCGTCACCGCTGACGTGTTGCCACGACACGTGATCGCCACTTCCACGAGGGAAGCCGCGAGAGAGTCGGCTCTCCGCCATGCCGCCGCTACCGCCCCGCCGCAGGGGGCAGCGCTGGATGAGCGTTCCCAGCGAATGCCCGGCATGCGCGCGTTCACCGAGTCGTCGCGTTCGCCGTCGAGGACGTCGGGCAGCACTGTGCAGCCCGCGTTGCCCGCCCGCGAGCGAGAGCCATACGCGTCGTCGCGAGTACCATCCCTGGAGGGGTACAGTCACATGAGGGGGGGGAACATGCCGCCACAGCTAGCATACCGGGGGGAGGACGCGTCATCGAGTTGTCGCGCCTCATCGCCTACGTACAGTGCATCAAGGCGCACTGTACGATCACGGCGCTCCACAGCTAGCCTAGCGGCGCAGAGGAAAGCCGCCGAAGTAGCCGCAGAAGCCCGCCTAGCCGCAATACAGAAGAAGGAATTAGAAATAGAGGCTAGGCTGGTGCGGAATCAATTGGAATTGGACTTGGCTAATATAGACGCGGAGGAATCGGACCGAGGCAGCGCTGTTGATGCACACTCACGCGTCAGCAGCTGGATCCAGAATGCGACGGACCCGGTCAATCCACGGGGGGAGCGCGGGGACCTCGACAACGTGTGTCTGAGGGAGAACTGGCCTGCAACTCCAGCACCATGGGAAGATCGGGAGAAGCGGATCGACAGGGAGCCACGCCGACGCCGCGGAGACGACTGTCGACGAGAACCCAGCGGGGACAGAGGCGCGGCCACAGAGGGGCCACGATGGGCGAATGGACGAGACAACATTCGTCGCGCCAGATCGCCTACGCCGGAACGAGAGCGGGGCACGAGGCAGCTCGCAGAGGCGCTGGACAGAATCACGAGGATGCGTCCACCGCCACGCCAAGCCATGGAGCTGCCACCATTCTCCGGAGCAGCAACAGAGTGGCTGCCATTCAAAGCGGCGTTGAGAGATTCGACGCAGATATGTCGACTCACGCCAGCGGAAAACTTAGCGCGCCTGCGCGCAAGCCTGAGGGGGGAAGCGCGCGAAGCGGTAGCGGCGCTGCTATACACGGCCTCAGATCCAGAGCTCATCGTCCAAGCCCTGGAACGATGCTTCGGCCGGCCGGAGACTATAGTGTACAAGGCGCTGGAAGATTTAAAGAAGCTGCCGCGGCTGAACTCAGCAGCGGACCTGAACAAATTCGCAGTTCGGGTCCAAAACATAGTTAGCGTGTTGGCCACAGTGGACAAAAGGGGCTATCTACAAAACCCCATGCTCGCCCAAGAAGTGGTAGAAAAGCTCAGCCCGCACCTAATGAGCAGGTGGTGCGACTACGCCTACGAACACGGGGAAGGCGGCGAAGCAGAGATCGTCACCTTATCGCGGTTCCTGTCACGTGAAGCGGATCGGGCGGCCCTATACACCCGCCCGGCCCAGCTACCCATCGCAACGAGCGCGCCCAGAAGGAACGAGGCGCGCGCAGCTCCCGCAAGCGCACCACGCCGTGTGACTTATAAAGCGGCGTACCACACAGCCGACGCAGCCGTCACATGTCTTTGCTGCGGAGAGGGGCACCGCACCACCAGCTGCAAGAAGCTGAAGGAGATGGCAATGGACTCGCGATGGGAGTGGGCGAAGAAGAACAACGTCTGCTTCAAGTGCATCGGCGAGCGGCATCGACGATCATCGTGCCGCGCTAGAGCATGCGGCGTCAACGGGTGTCGCCGCCCCCACCACCCACTACTTCACAGCGAGCGAGCAGGCCCAGCCCCACCGGCCCCAGAGCGGGGAGAGGAAACAGAGCCGGCGGAAGCAGTACTGTCAACGCACAGCGACACAGCAAGCGACGTCCTACTAAAGGTATGTCCGGTGACAGTAAGCGGACCGCGGGGCAAGGCACACACGTACGCGCTACTAGACGAGGGCTCCACGGTGACCCTGATGGATGAAGCCCTAGCCCAGGAAGTCGGATTGGACGGACCGACACAAGCACTGAGAATAAGAGGAGTGGGCACTACTAGCCTAGAACAGGCAACAAGCAAGCGCGTCACATGCACAATACGCGGTCCCGGCGAGAGAAGTGTACAAATAACCGCCCGGACACTTAGCGGCCTCAAGCTGAGAGGCCAACGGATACCCAGCGTGCGCCGATACGACCACTTAAAAAACCTGCCGTTGTCTTCACGTCGAGAAGCTACGCCGCGCATATTGATGGGCGCGGACAACTGGGCAGCGATCGTAACACGTGAGTTACGGGTCGGCGGGCACAGCGAACCCGCAGCATCGAGGACGCGCCTGGGATGGGTATTACACGGCATGATGCCACGCCGTGTAATACGAGAGAACGAAGACACAGTGCTGCACGTGACAGCCACACAAAGTAGGGACCGTGTGGAGGATCTTGTGCGTGAGCACTTCCGCATAGACGCGCTGGGCGTGTCGCGAGCGGAGAAGGTGAGCGCCGAGGACAAGCGCGCGGAACACATCTTGGAAGATACCGCTGCAGCAACTGTGGCGCCTGAAACTCGGCTGGGACGAGGCCATACCCGCGGAAGATGCCAGGAGCTTCAGCACGTGGCTGGAGGCGCTAACAGAGACGGCGAGCCTGCGCATCCCACGCGCCTACTACACCTCGACGCCGGACCGACTCGAGCTACATGTTATTTGCGACGCCAGCAGAGAGGGGTACGCAGCGGCGGCGTACTGGCGCGTCACAACAAGGGACGGTGTGTGAGTCGCGTTAGCCGCCGCCAAGGCAAAGGTGGCGCCGCTGAAGTCGCTGACGGTGCCACGACTGGAACTACAGGCGGCGACGATCGCAGTCCGGCTCGCCAAAACCGTGTGCGGCGAGCACAGGTTCCGTGCCATCGACTCGGTTACATACTGGACCGACGCGACTACGGTGCTGCAATGGATACGGACAAACGCGAAGAAGTATACGCCGTACGTCGCACACCGTCTCGGCGAAATCGAAGAGGAGTCAAACCTACAACAATGGCGGTGGGTTCCGACGGCAGAGAATGGGGCGGACGACGCAACCAGGGCGTCGTATAACCACGTTCCCGTCGCAACGGAACGTTGGTTCACCGGGCCGGCCTTCCTGAAACTGGAAGAGAGCGAGTGGCCGCAAGAAGACGAAGAGGCCTACCCACCACCACCCGAAGCAGTGTTCCACGTGGAAGACATCGAGAAAAGCCACGACCACTTACCCGACGTGACCAGGTTCTCCAACTTCCGGCGGTTAATGCGAAGCACCGCATATGTGCTATTTTTTACAGATAAGCTGAGGAAGAGGGGAACGCAGCTAGAGGCCAGACACATCGAGCGAGCCACGGCGCTGTGGGTCAACAGGGCACAGGCGGACAGCTTCGGAGCAGAGGTGGAAGCCCTACAGCGAGGCGACTCCATCAAGAAGACGAGTCGCCTATTCACTATAGACCCCTATCTGGAAGGGGACGTACTGCGCGTCAGAGGGCGGATCGAGGCGGCCGACGTCCCGACGGACACGAAGTCGCCGATCATCTTGGACGGGCGACATCCATTCACCCGTCTACTAGTCGCCGACGCGCATCGTCAAGCGGGCCACGCGAACAACGAGCGCGTGGTCAACGATCTGCGGCAACGGTACTGCATATTGGGGCTGCGGCCTACAGTGAGGGCCGCCGCACGCAGCTGCCAGTGGTGTCGCGTTAGAAGAGCGACGCCGCGCACCCCAGCACCGGGCGACTTGCCGCCCGCGCGGGTCACCGTGCATCAACGTCCGTTCACGCACTGTGGCGTGGACTACTTCGGCCCGATGACCGTGACGATCGGGAGGCGCCGCGAGAAGAGATGGGGCGCGCTATTCACCTGCATGGCAACGCGCGCCGTGCACCTGGAGTTGGTCGCTAGTCTGACATTAGACTCAGCGATCATGGCAATACGACGGATGGCAGCGCGCCGCGGCTGGCCGGGTACCATGTACTCGGACAATGGCACTAACTTCCGCGGCGCCGACAGCGAGTTACGTGCGGCTTACAACGAGTGGGAGCCGCAACTACGAGACTACGCAACAGAGCGGGGGGAGTGCGGTGGATCTTCATCCCACCAGGCGCGCCACACATGGGTGGCGCTTGGGAGCGCCTGGTACGCAGCGTGAAGGTCGCACTCCACGCTACACTGAACGAGAAGGCGCCTAAACAGGAGGCGCTACAGACACTGCTGACGGAGGCCGAGCACTCAGTCAACGCCCGGCCTCTGACCCACGTTGCTGTTGGGCCCGACGACGCGGAGGCGCTGACCCCAAACCACTTCCTGTTGGGGTCATCATCGGGCCTACCTCTCACCGGCCCGTGCACAGAAGCGGACAGATCCACATGGCGAAGGACCCAGGCGCTCGCCGACCACTTCTGGCGGCGCTGGGTCGCGGAGTATCTGCCCACATTAGTACCACGAGGACGAGCAGAGGACGACGTGCGACCGCTGCAGCAAGGGGACCTCGTGGTGATCGTCGACGCACAATTGCCGCGCAACGTGTGGCCGCGCGGCATCGTGGAGAGAGTCTTCCCTGGGCGAGACGGGAAGGTGCGGACGGCGGTGGTGCGGACAGGCGGAGGATCATTCCTGAGGCCGGTGACGAGACTGGCTGTCCTCCCTGTGGAGCGAGAGGCTGCGACGAGTCTTCGCCGGGGGGAGAATGTTGCGGACAGCCAAAAATGACATGAGTGAAACCAGTGTATTGTGATGTGCAGTGATTGCGTAGATACGTAACTATGTATATAATGTATAATTGTGTAGCGACAAGTACGCCCCATGTCTAGAATAAGCCTATTATGTACCGTGTGTAGCTTAAGAACCTTATGTATATGTATAGGATGTAAGGATAATTGTGTATAGTAACGTAAGATGTAGTAAATAAAGAGAATTTGATACAAGTTGCTCAATAAAGAGAGATGCGAGGGAGGTGTTATAACTGAGGGCCTACGTACATGAGAGATTAGAGATAGCACGCTACACTAACATGAGAGGCCTACACGACCTAAAACCCCATACAAATAGTTACTGAGTAAATAAATGCAGAAAGTTAAATATTGATAGAAAACAAATCCCATGCGGGCGCTTCTCACGTGGGAGAAGCGACGCCGAGTACAACATCTGGCGCATGGCGTTTTCTCGGAATTAGGTCGTGTAGAAACCAACGCGCTAGAGCGAGAGGTACGCATGGGCGCTTCCCACGTGGGGGAGCAAGACAAGACGAGAGTACCGTTACGGCGACTCCGGAAACGGCTCGCCGTAACAATGGGGACTGCGCGAGGTAGCGTGCTATTGGACAAAAGGGCGGAAACTCTCGGTTGCAAACATCCCTTGTTGAGCGGCTTGTATTGAGAATATAAATGGGGCCAATCTGGCCAAAATACACAGTCGTCAAACAGCAGTCCTACGAGTATCACTTCGACCACCCGGCACCTCAAGAAAACCCTCCGACTAGCCGACCTCAAGAGCCCCCGCATACATGAAGAGCGGCATACTACCATTCAGTTAGGCACTCAGATGCCTCGTCTGTCGTCACCCGCCGCCGCGAACACTAGCGCGTCTTTCGCTCGTATACGACCGGTCGGCCCGCCGAGCCATTATTAGTGCGCCGGTCGTCAACACACGTGTTTAAAATATAGTCAGATATGATGCAATTATACACACGTGTTTAAAATATAGTCAGATATGATACAATTATAGACTCGTACGTATGCGTGGCGCTTTTGTTGGGTCTAGTAAGTAGGTATATTAAGACAGAATTTTTATATTAATATTTTTGGGAGGATCAAATGTACAAGATGCGTCTAAACTTAGCTTTGTATATAATATAATTATACATATTTTTGTATCTTTATGTACTGTCCGTGTAGTTTTAGACGGCTTTAGTATTCTATTTTGGATCCCATTTCTTCCCGAGGGAGTCGTACAACGCGACTAACCGACTACAAAGCCGCTACCACAATCTATAAATACACCACATCTGAACGAGTGAAGTCCCCAACTCGCCCATGCACGTATGGCCTGAAAACACCACCTCGTCCTCCTCGTGCTCATTGGCATGGGCCAATGAGCACGAGGAGGTTCATGTCCAGCAGTGGATACAAAAAGGTCTGGCTACGTACATCTTTGTATGAAGTTAGTTTGCCGTTCTAGTGTAGGGTATAAAAATATATTACAGCATTTACTGCTCACACACGCCGGGCTTCTAAGTGGACGTATTCAGAATCCTATAGAGCGTGTTATTACATTATCCCCTCCGCTATATATATAACTGGCCCATTTACTTAAGTCTGTGGATAAATAGGCCGACTAATGGGAAATTTATGCGACCGAGAAACAGCATTATGGCTTGCGTATGCTTTGAGTCAGTTTGCTTATTTATTTATTGCGCGTCGAATATAACGTTAAACTTACATACAACACACTCTCATACATACAACATGTCATATAACACTCTGCAAGGGTACAGCAATTCAAATACATATGTATATTAAAATATAATATATAACATTTGTTGACAGTCAACGTATGTAGGGGAGAAAATAAAGAAAACGCCACTAATCCCGCACAACTCCGGGGTGCAGGGGAAGCGGCAATCAGCATAATTATACTCATAAAACATATGACATTATAACACTCTGAAATGGTGAATGAGCATATAAATAACACCACATAATCTCGGAGTGAAGAGGTTCGAACTTTGTCTTTTATGCCTCTACTGCGCATGCTCATTACAGCAAAAGCGCTCCCGATGCACTTTGCCTGTTGCGCAACTACATTTGAACAACCACCTTTTCTCCGAGATTTGGAATGTTAGTACACATGCACTATGTTGTTATTTCGTAGATGCACTGTTCCGAAACTACCTCACTCTTCATGTGTGCACTATTTACATTCCTTTATCACAGCTTATCGTCCATTTCACTGGAACATTGAACTGTTTGTGCACCCGTGGTTTTGTCGCACAACATTATAAAATATACGATAAATTTATGAATTATTATTGTCTTCCCAATTAATTAGTTATTTAATTGTAGTAGTATGTGACGTTAAATAAGCAAATGGACCTTATTGTCTGTGTAGGAATTTTGACTTTGGTTAAGACTTTATAACTCAAAATTTTGATATTTCAGGATTCGACTCAATTAAAAACATACTTTAGCATCTATCTCACTTTTTAGATTTTAAATTGTAATAACCATAACCAGCCCTAGTATCCACTGCTGATACACGGGGGGCCTCCCTCCTCGTGCACATTGTCGTGTTGGCGAGTCCACTCTTATGGAAGTAGTGTAGTTCCTCAGGAAAGAGATGAGGCGGTGCTATTCCAAAGCCGGCTCACAGCACACGGCAGAAGGTACAGTTCACAACGAGAACATTTCTTTGAAGTCTCCCATATATATGTACTTTAATAAACAACGTGTCACTGATGGATCGTTTTCTCCTCTCACGACACTTACATTCAATCGCTCAATCTACCGGCAATACAAAGGGCAACTGGGCCCAGATTGGAGCCCACTGATGCGGCCAATTAGAATCCGACACAGGGTATCGACGCCGACATTATGCTGTCACTTATTCTAGTTGGGCCACTGGTGATGGATTTGAATTTTGACTAGACAGGTAAAAATCGACAAAATTAGTCACCAAAAACCAGTACTAATCGATTCGCAGTTCTTAGTATATTTGGTGTTTGGTGTGACAAGTTGATTGTGGCAGTGTTAAATCTTGAGAATTACGTATACCAATGCCAACTAACTACCAATACCAATTAACAATTCTTATGTATACGTAATAATTACCTAGCTAAGATCTAATTACTTGCAGAATTATTCGCTCTTAGACTGTCTATTACCATACCATACCATCAGCCTATGTCTCTCCAGTCACCACTGTTGGATACAGGACTCTCTCAAAGCTCTCCACCACACACGATCCTCGTCTTTTCTCATCCAACTACTATATCTATGTCTTATAAAAACAAATATGTTATTATCTTCTAAACAACGGACCGACCAATTATGGTTTTTGCGACTAATTTCAAGTAATTATCGCCTTTTTACTTGCCTAGTAAAAATTCAAATCCATCACTGTAGCCCAGCCAGAATAAGTGACACGACACTATGTAGATTGATAAGTAGTATCGATTAGTTAAATTGACATGTAATCTAAGATCGATATTAGGCGTCCTCTGTATGAGATAGAGTTACAATTAGGCACAAAAACGCTGATTGCGGTAATTAATTTTACAAGTACGCGCGTAGTAGGTTAGGTAGGAGTAGTAGGTTAGGTACCATTCGGATTCATATTTTTGCTATTCGAAACATGTCTAGTTACTAAATATAAGTTATTAGTGGAAGATAAACTTCATAATTTCCACAATCCGTACAAGTCCCGTTCATTTATAATAACTTAATATTAAAGTAGGCCTTATTAAATTAAAGAACTTTTTATAGACGAGCGAGGCACAAAAAATAAATAAATTTTGCCACTAACTTGGTGTTATTTTTTTGTTAGCGTAATTGTTGAAGCACACGTCAGATTTAATCATCTATACGACGATATTCATTGCTAGTCTAACCCCTGCCTACAAAGTCATAAAGTCTGTCAAGACTAAATGTAACGTCTAGGTAAGACCAGTCGTTTGACGTCACACTTCGTCGGCATGAGTGCGCAAACGTCACAGACGGTTATACGAGTATGTCGACACTCGACAGAGTGTAAGCGAATGACGTACGATGAACTAACTAGACTTACACAAACAGTAAGAAATATATCTCAAGGATGGGAATTAAAAACTTTCACTATTCTGTTAAGTAAATCGTTTTGATAAAGCATTTGGTGACTATAGATACTTATATTGGTATAGTATGCGATAGGTTTAAAAGGATTTAAATAAAAATGGGTAGAATTTGTTATACCTGCGCCCGGTGTGTTTAGACTCAAATTCGAGGCAAACTGAAATTGCTAGTAATTCATCCAGTTCGCACTGACCCATTTCGTAATTGAGTACAAATTGCTTCAGTAGTGCTCACCGACCCGCCTTGTAGGTGAGTACAAGTCACTAAGCCAGTGGCACCGATTCGCCTCGTAATTGAGTACAAGTCGCTGCATCAGTGCGAATCGACCCTACAAGACCTAACTGACGCTTCAAAACGCCTCGTATATGAATACAAGACGCTACACCAATGCACATCGAGCCGTCTCGTATAGGTGAGCGCAAGTCTCTACTCTAGTTCGCACCTAACCGTCTCATGGTGAAAACAAGACGCTATAAGACGCCTCGTAGCTGAGCACAAGTCGCTACACCAATGTGCACCGCCGCCCGTCATAGGTGAGTACAAGACGCCTCATAGGTAAATACGAGACGCTATACCAGTGTACACTGACCCACTTTTATATGTATTTCGTACAAGCGTACATAAATATAAATGTTTATTATTTCATTATAGGTATAATACAATTTCTTTCTAGATTGTTTGAAGGTCAATGCTATCTAGACAATTCCAGAACAACCCAATTCAATAACATAGAACGATAACTGGTCTAATTTAATTCAATTATTCAGCTCATTATCTAAAGCAAATCTGCGCACTTCATTTGATCAATACATTGCCAGTGCAAATAGTTCTATATTCGAACTTGACCTATTTCACTTTGTACGACATAACTACCTACAAATAGGATGCGCAGCACATAGAGAAAACAGTAGTTGAACTTCGAAGAGGAGATCAAAACATCCCGCTTGCGCTACAATTTAAAAAAAAAATAGGTCATGTGTGATACCCATTAATTTGCACCATGGCCAAGTTATGATCCCAAAATCCCTTTGTGATTAGAAGGGACGCTTGCGATTTACAGTAGTTTATTATTATACTTTGTTAGGCTCAGATCCATTCATCAATTTCCTGTCTAAAACGTTATATTTATTCCGATTTTGTGTGGTCTTAAAATCTCCGCTGGCCAAGTGGGTTGGCGAGTCCACTCTTTTAGAGGTGGTGTAGTTCCTCAGTGCCTGTGGTAGCCGCTTTATTTCAGTACACCTGCCGGAAGAGATGAGGGTGTGCTATTCTAAAGCTGGTCACACGAGAACTTTTCAAAATAATAATAAACTATTTTGACAACCAAAACGTCGAACCACTGAAAAGTTTAAAATTGCCATGTTCTAAGATCTAGTTATAATTATATATTTTTCAATGCATCATTCATGTTTCAATTTCATATTAGTTTTAGATCAGAAGATATAAATAATGGAGTTAATTTTTATCATTAAATTTAGTGTAAACAGTTTAAAATGTTTCAATTTTTTCAAATTTGCCATTCTTTTATTGTGCCACTTATCGTTTAATAGGCTCTAAGTTGAAATATAAAATACCTGTACTACCACTTACCTAATAGCTTCCTTCTTTACATACGACCGATTGTAACGTACACACGCCCCTCCTGGTGCGAAATAGCCTAACAATAATTAGTCTATGAGCGTAAGGTGCCGAGTATGACTCAATAGTAACTATATGAGCTATTGGCCGGCGATAGCTCATATACATAGTTACTTTTTTTTATAGACTAGTGGGCGGACGATCAAGCGGTCCCACATGATGGTAAGTGTTACCGCCGCCCATGGACACCTGCAACACCAGAGGGTATGCGGTCGCGCCGGCGACCTTGCAAAATCCTATTCACAGCTCTCTTGAAGAATCCCATATCGTAGCATAATGGAAAGACCTCTTGGGGCAGTTCGTTCCACAGCCTACGGGTTCGCGGTATAAAATGATTTTCCGACCGAACAGTGCGCGACACCTCCGTATCGAGGTAATGCGGATGGACCGCACTTTACACATAGAAGGCATTTATTTATAGAACGGAGATAGCGTAGGGGTATCTATACTCGAGTCACATTCGTATGATCGTGGGTTTAAATCCTCGGCCCGTACCACTGAGTTTCTACTGAAATACGGATTTACAAAAATAAAAAATAAAATTGGCGATAAGGGAAGACATCGTGAGAGTTTCCGCATGCTCCAGAAATTAAAAAATATCTTCAATATGTGATCCACCAATCCGCACTGGGCCCGCGTGGTGAATTACGGCCCGAAACCCCCCAGTGATTTACTAAAGGGAGACCTTTGCCCTGCAGTGGGACGTTATAGGTCGATACAAGTACAGGCATTTATCGCCGCCGCGGTGGCGAAGTGAACTATCTATTAGATACATGAGCTGTGACTGTACTGTATGTTTTCTGCACTGTGTACCGCTCCTGGTCCACACGCGGCTTTAATCTATAAATACGCTGCCCACACGTGAGTGTGGTGTTTATTTGTAAATAAACATTCTGTGCACGTTTACAGGTTCCGTGGGTGGGGTGAGATTAGAAAATACGTATACACCGAGACATTCTAACGTGTTCAGCTTGTTTACTTAATCATTTCTTTATATAACACAAGCGATAGGCCTGGCTTCGCTTAGATGGCGTAACGATTTCCTACAGAACCCAAACAGGTTCGTCAGCATTAGTATAGCTTCCTAAGAATAAACTCTTTTAAACATCGGCCGGCTTTTGAATAACACCACATCTCTTTCTGTAATGTACGGGCTGTCAGTAAAGGGGTTTTTCTAATGAGAACAGCTGAGTTATAAGTAAAAGTCTTATTTATTGAACGAACGTTACGAGTGGGTTGACAATAATACTATAACCCTAAGTTAATTTAACAGTATTATAATAACACAGTATGCGACTTACAGAACTATGAGGATGAATCGTTTCTTTAGGACACTTCCTAAGGACTATCCCATAGGACTGTCTCCAAAGGACCCTTGAACAGGACTAACTCATCTAGGGTTGAAGACTATTTTTATAGAAATCTTGCTGTCTTTTGTCTTAATGATATACAAACAATTTGTCGTCAGTAGAACGGACTTAGAACATCGTTATTAACTATCAACAACAAATACATTATCTGACTGAATATCCTCACTTAAATATAACTAAACAGTTATTACTTCGTACAAATACAAATAGAATCCACGTCCATGTGATTGTGTAGACAATGAATAGTTAGCATGGGAATAACAAATAGTGTTAAAGTCTTAGGAACATTACATTTCCGTGGGTGCCGTAAAAGGAGACTAATGAGATAACAAAGCCGCTACCACAAACCCTGAGGTGAACCCGCTTGACCACGCAGCGTGGCAGCGGCGCAGGCCATACATCCTTCGTGCACAAAACAATGTGACGAGACAATACAAGAGTTAGTTACGATAAATACTAAGTAGACGGAAGAAATACTGTTTTGCTGGCTTGTTTTCCTTTGCTGGGATGAAATTATCTTGCAAGTAAACATTTATGAATCTGTTTTTTCGTCTACAACGTATAATTTTATGATCGATCGAAGCAAAATTTCACAGAAAGAACCTTCTAATTATCCAAATGTCAAAATAAAGAAAAAAATGGGCGCACCCCATCGAGCGGGAGGTATTGAATAGCTCTTTGAAAAATCCGTCTGTTATTTTTTGCAACCGTTTGGTCGCTACGGGCTTCAAATGCGCACGGTGTCCCAAGAGATAAAAAATTGACATCAAAAAGCTATTTTTATATACATAGTGGAAATTATATAGATATTTTACGGCAGAACCGATACGTTCACGGTTAAATGGATTTGATTTGATTTGGATTTGATGTGGATTATTTGATTTTTAACTATACAGGTATGTGAAAATAGATGACGTTATTATATGTATAGATGTTGCGAACTCCTTGCCGCCACCTTTTTAAAGCTGTTTATAAGCTGTTTGTTTTTATAAAAAACATCTCTTGCCATCATTAAAAGACCTGTAATCCCGAATTTGTACTTCAGAGCGCGGGCGCAGTATCGCCCGTTGAGTAGGTCATCGATCCTTGCGCGATACGATTGCGCATCGTGCCGTTAATGATTTGTAGCGCAAGTTTGCTGCGCATTATTTGATATCGATTTATAACTTTTTAAATTTTAGCGTTTTGTTCACATTTTATATTTGATATAGGTATATATTGATTTGAGATTGGTCGATTGCTTTGTTTAATTACGCGTGTACGGTGACTATTGGTTTACGGAAGACCGGGTCCCCTCCGTACCTTACGCCAGCAAGTCACACAACCTTTGTGGCCTGGTTTTTCTCGACTCCGTGATTTGTCAAATGTAATACGAAAGATTCAATACAAATTTTATTCTGAATTTCTTTAAGACATTTAAAATCGAATAAAAATAAAAAGATTGTCCGATTTTGAGGCCTCGTAGAACACTGTGCAAAGTCGTTATCTCGTCGACCAAAAAAGGGGTTCTTAGCGAAGCGCTCACGGCTTAAAAACATATTTCATTATAATTTGGTCGGTAATATTTATTGCTTTTTAATACAAAAACTACTATCAGATTTTTTTACAGATTAATGGAAAAAAGTAATTCAAAAATTAATAAAGGATACGTATAATGAAAATGTAATCAATGTTTATTGGTCGTATGGTGTCGAGGTTGGACGGCTTTGGAATAGCGCCACCCTATCCTTTCCCGTGGGACAAAAACAAGCTCTGAGAAATTACACCACCTCTAAAAAAGAAGACTCGCCAACCCGCTTGACAAGCGTGGTGTTAACAGACTGTAAATTCCGTAAGTTATCAAAGTGACTTTGGACCTTTAACCAGTAGAATTAAAATTCCCCCATTTTAATTCCAACAAAAAAGATAATGAAAGGGACTCGTAAAATTGCGAGAGATGTAAATTTTTATCATGTTTTAAATATCTTTAACTAGCTGTTGCGTGCGGCTTTGCTCGCGTAGAATTAATATTAAAAACTATCACCTGAATTTGTTGCAATTCATTAATTGTCTGTTGTTAATGAGTAGCATAAAATGAAATTAATTTTCGTATTTATAATACTAGCTATTGCTCGTGACTCCACTCGCGTTGACCGAAATAACCGAAATGTGCCAATTATATGTCATATTTTAAGGGTCACTTCTTGATACTTTGTCAGAAGGTATCAGAAAATCAGTTATACTGTATCAGAAAGTCAATACCAGCTACATTTAATTGGCAGGTAATTTATCTATCAAATTATTAACAATGACTTTATCAGGAGATGGTCAGAAAGGCCCTATACATCGACACTGACCGGTCACTGTTCGTTCAACATACTTGTCCTGCTCAAGTTCATCCCAAGACTAACACCGAGGCCGTAAAGTGTCCATCTCCAGCGACTCTGCCAAGGTGACAATGTTATCTGCGAATCGATGCCGAGAAATGTATTCACCGTTAACACTGATTCCGCAGTGTTTCCAGTCTAGCGCTTAAACGCATCTACCAGTGCGCTTGTGAAAAGTGAGAAAATGTCCCCGGTCTCACTGCTCAACGTTAGTTTGCTGGTCTTGAAATCTGACCCGTCATTGTCGCGACTTTGGAGAAACATCCCAATACCTCAATATATCGCTGTTGATTCCAACTAAGATATTGTGATTGCTCAGTTGGGAGAGGTTCTCCAAGGAATAAAAAACAGCCCGTCCTCACTACAACAATTTATATAGTTGTAAATGTAATAAAAATTAAAAAAAAGATTGAAACAAATGAATAGTAGGTACCTATGAAGCTATTTTTATAAACACAAAAGAGTATTGTTACATATAAGCTAAGATATACATCCAAAAGATATTATTATTATATTTAATCATATATTATTAGTAAATCATTGTTTATTGTTAAATCATGCCTCAATAATGCAATGGATCGCAATGATTTTGCAAACAAATATATTTCTTTTTCAAAATAAACAACTTATTTTATTATTTTCTTAGGTTTTCGCGATTACTATACATAGCAATTAAAGAACTTTGAACGGTTTAAATCGCGTATATTTAACATTATTTATATCCCGACGTTTCGAACACTTTGCAGTGGACGTGGTCACGGGGTGACTAATTGATTTTATTTGTCACTTGAGTTATTAAGAAATTATTTGGACTACCGTCTGAAATTTTTTTGAACTACCGTCTGGATTTTTTAATCATAACATTCCCTATGCACGCAGTATTCACTCACGGTGTCCAGAGGTCTTGCAGTATTGCGTTGGCCTTGGGATTTAATTAATTTAATGACTGGATCCCAAGCCGGTGGTACTTGCCAACCATCTTCTCTATTGAAATTTGGGTGTTTCTTGATTTCAATAGCCTCGCGTAACATTCTTGGCATGAATCGGGTCTCTCTAGCGAGGATTTGTGGATTATCAAATCGAATGTAATGGTTGGGTTTGTCCAGAGCATGTTCACAAACTGCAGACTTGGTCGAGCGTCTGTTCTTCATGTCAGCTATGTGTTCTTTTATCCGGATACCGATGCTCCTCTTTGTTTGCCCAATGTATGATAACCCGCATTCACAATCAAGCTTGTAAACACCTGCATCTTGTAGGGGGATATTGCTCTTGACCGGTCTTAAAAATTGGCTAATCTTCTTGTGTGGCTTGAAGTAAGTTTTAATTGAAGCTCGTCTTAAGATATTGCCAATTTTGTCAGTGATGCCCTTGATGTATGGTAAGATGGCAGGTTGTCGCTCAACTGTAGGAGGCTTGGGGCGGCTTCTGTGACGCATTCGTGGGAGTTTGTGATTGTTGCTTCGCAGTACTTGTTTCACATGCAGAAGCTCTTCCTCGAGGTGGTCGGTTTATTTATTGACCTCAGACTCCATAGTAAATCTGAGGTCAATAAATCCTTAGCTTTCCTTGACATTTTAGTCATCAGAAATCCTGACAACTCTCTTGGTCATACTGTGTATAGGAAACCCACCCATACAGATAAATATCTCAATGGTAACTCCCATCACCATCCATGTCAGTTGGCTACCGTAGGCAAATCTTTGTTACAGAGAGCACACGGCATCTGTGACACCGATTACTAAGGTCCATAGTGTTCCACTGATCTTCGTAATTGTGTAAGACCACAGTCAACGGCATATCAAGCAACATGAACACATTCAACTGTGGTCATTATTACCTCGTCTTGTTGCTTTTAGCTCTTCATCGATATGCGCTAGTAAATCTTTGCTGTAAATGCGCTAAGTACGAGTATCCATGCTAATGAATTGACAACAGCAATTATAACTTTCTACGCGTTACATTTAGTAATTATGATTAGTGTTTACATATTAGTGATGGGCAACTCAACTTTTGGTGGGGCCAAGAGGAAGGTTTTATTTTTCAATTCCTGTTGAGGGGGGCAAGCTTGGGGTGGACAGCAGGAATATTATTCACTAGCAGTGCCCGCGGCTTCGTTTAATTCAGCACATAAGTTATGACTATGCCAATTTCCATTTAAAATCCGTCAAATGGTTTTTGGGTGATGCGTGTTCAGATAGACAGACAAACGGACAGACAAACAGACAAAAAATCCCAAAATTGTTGTTTTGGGCTTTGTGTCATTCATAGTGTATATTGCAATGATTTTTTTAAATATTAAATGTACAGACACGGTTTTGTTAGGATTTTATTATATGTATAAATTTATAATTCCTATTAATTAATCACCCCGCAGCTTTCCACCTCTTGTCCACCATAAGAGGGCTAGCTTACGGTGGACAACAGGAATAATCCCACTATAGTTCGGCCGTCGACAGATTACCGATGTGATAACTTAGAAGTGACGTACAAATTACGACAAAGATATTTTCATCCTTAGAACGCGCTCTTAGAACAAATTTCACGCGAAAATGACAGAGTTAGGCAATTTCACACTAAACGTAATTTGTTGGAGCCCTAAATATTATTTAATAATTAAGAAAACTATATTTTTTTCAATGCGTGACGCGCTGTTACAATGTTACATCGTGTGTCACTTTTTGTTTCACAATAGTGATATAGTTCAAGAGACTGAACACCGATAGACGTTGTTGTTAGAGGATCTGATATAGAATTCGAATAATTTTGTATTTTTTCGTGTGTCGAAACGATCCGCTATCACAATGCTGACAGATAAATGCTACCAGGAACTCAGACAAAGTTAAAGGAAATATCCTCTTTGTTGAAGCAGCTTCCAACATTCCCGCCATACCGCCCCGTTAATAATGGATCGAAATGCGAAGAAACGGCTCTTTGTGTCTTTATGGGAGTAACTACGCCTTTTTGCGTTAATCGACGTGTTCATGTCAGGAATTACTGTGTGTGCGATGAATTGTGTGTCTGCGAATTCATGTGGAAAATACCAGAACTCCTGTACTCTGGGCGTTGTCGCTATTGCTCTAAAGGGTAAACATAATTGGGCGAAAGGAATCAATTATGTATGGATGAACTTTTAAGAGCTGGTCATGCCGCCTAGTGTTTTTATTGGCTCTTAACGACTCATCGTAGTTTAGCTCAATTGGCATAATAAGCTCGGGCCGTCGGGCAACTGGACGAATTTTAATAGAACTAGGCATTAAAGTACTTTTTATCCAGATCCATTGGCGTTCCCAAGGAAATCACAAGTTCACGCAAACGAAGCCGCGGCCACTCCTAGTAAATAAATAAAACGTGTAAGTATGTACATACATACTAACATCTCTGGAATGTGGACACCACAATGCACATTTGACTGCACGCAATTTAGTAGTGAAATTGTCAGTGCCGTTTCATTGTTGTGGTTGAAACAAAACCGCGGGCCTTCGTGAGGCATTCCCTTGCAACTCCCCGCGCACACCTCCGCACACCCCCGTAACGCCCCGCGCACGCCAGTCACGACAAATTGCAGTGAAAACACGCCGTCAAGCGTGCGTCGTCCCCCTCGTGGGGTCCTGTACATACAATATATTAGGAGAGACGCAACCGACCAATGCTTGCTACGATAAATTATTACTGGAACGCATTTCCAGACGCGACGTTTTGTAATTTTTGACTGATGTTGATATGTATTACAGATGTCTATGAGCGACAGACGATTACCATCAGGCGCGGTGCCTGCAAAATTATTTTGTATAAGTAAATAAAAAATGCTAGATATCTGTTTTGGTATAGCCCTAGAAATATATACGAGTATAACAGGGCAATAATAGCACTACTGTGATAATGACATCATTAACACAGTAGAGCGGTCTTTTCTAACTTGTGCCTTCTAAGCCGTCGTTGTCTCAGGTAACGTCACATAATTTATAATACTAGCTGTCGCCCACGGCTTAGCTCGGGTGGGTTCGGGGGGCCGAAATCAGCCTGTATTTTAGTCCCCTGACATAATTTGGAAAAAAGGTAAAACACACGTGTTTAATTATTTGTATTATAGAATATTTATAGCAAGACTCATAATATTTTCTTAGGTTTTCGCGATTACTATACATAGCAATTAAACAACTTTGAACGGTTTAAATCGTGTATATTTGACATTATTTATATCCCGACGTTTCGAACACTTTGCAGTGGACGTGGTCACGGGGTGTCTCAGACGGTAGTAATAATTTCTTAATAACTCAAGTGACAAATAAAATCAATTAGTCACCCCGTGACCACGTCCACTGCAAAGTGTTCGAAACGTCGGGATATAAATAATGTCAAATATACGCGATTTAAACCGTTAAAAGTTGTTTAATTGCTAAGCAAGATTCATGTTAATAGGACCATAATTTTTTTTACCATTCAATTCCTTCTTAGTGAGTTTTAGGTCATAAAAGAAAACCATTGTCCTTTCATGGTTCAAGCTTCAGGTTTCGGCTCGGCGATGATGAATGAGTCAATCAGTCAGTCGGGAAACTTACCTAATTGTACCCTATACCTATATATGTATAGGTAGATGATTTCCATATTTTTATTCGCTTCATACAGCGACGTCTCGTGAGTAAAAGGATTACAAAAACCTAGTGCATTAACTGTGGCTTGTAACAGTAGATACGTGATAATTCTCCTCTTCCTCCTGCATGGGAAACTATCGTAGCTGCGATATGATAGAAACGTGATATCACTTGGGCTTACAGATTGAGATCGTCGTCAAAGTACACATGAGAAACAGTAGTGAAACTCAACTCTACCGCAGCGTAAACAGTCCTTTTATTATTTTCTTAGGTTTTCGCGATTACTATACATAGCAATTAAACAACTTTGAACGGTTTAAATCGCGTATATTTGACATTTATATCCCGACGTTTCGAACACTTTGCAGTGGACGTGGTCACGGGGTGACTAATTGATTTTATTTGTCACTTGAGTTATTTAGAAATTATTTGGACTACCGTCTGAAATTTTTTGAACTACCATCTGGATTTTTTAATCATAACATTCCCTATGCACGCAGTATTCACTCACGGTGTCCAGAGGTCTTGCAGTATTGCGTTGGCCTTGGGATTTAATTAATTTAATGACTGGATCCCAAGCCGGTGGTACTTGCCAACCATCTTCTCTATTGAAATTTGGGTCCTTTTATTGCCTTTTATCTGAAAAAAAAGTCCTTTTATTGCCCACTGTTGAACACGGGTCACCTCATTGTCTTGTATGAGAAATGCATGGACTTGAAACGCCACACTGGCCAAGCAAGTTGGCGAGCCCACTTTTTTAGAGTTGATATAGTCCTTCAGATATGAAATAGTTCTATAGTTCACTTTGTGATAAATAATCACTTGACATGAGAATGACTTGATATGTTGTGAGACTACTGGGAATTATTTTGTAAAGAGCGCTCTCAGTGTGCGTAAAACGCATTTGGATAGGAATTATAAATAATTCATACTGTTATTCACTGACATTGTGCCGTTATACAATACTCTCTACTGCGGTCTTCATAGATAACATTCACGTCATATAAGGATCAACGTGTTGAAAAATAATACTCCGGGTAATCCAAGCAGCCATATCGAACGGTTTTAAGTTCTCGAGACGCATTCACTGGGGATGCACGACGCGATACGATATTTTCCAGCATCGATATAACATCATACGATAATTCGATATTTTGGATCGATACCTACAAACAAATACAGAGGGGGGTCTACTCCGAAAACACGAAAAATGAAGCTTCGGACGATATTTCAATAGATTTCTACTACGAAAACGTTCACTCCGATATATCGGCCCGAACGAAGTTCATTTGACTTTTTTTTATAGAAAAGATAGTAGACGAGCGAGCGGGCCACATGCTGGTAAGTGGTCACCGCCGCCCATGGACATCTATAACACCAGGAGGCTTGCGGGTGCGCTGCCAACCTTGCAGAATCCTGTTTACAGCTCTCTTGAAGAGCCCCATATCGTAACGTAACGGATATACCTCAGCTGGCAGTTCATTCCACAAC
The DNA here is from genome assembly GCA_914767545.1 of Sesia apiformis. NCBI lineage: Eukaryota > Metazoa > Arthropoda > Insecta > Lepidoptera > Sesiidae > Sesia > Sesia apiformis. Next base: position 17,548,910 of record OU611966.1, read on the forward strand.
TTTCGGCTGCACGGGATAAAGTGTCTTTTTGACCGCACTGTACAGTGACTCTATGTCAAGGAAGTCTCTATGAACCCACGCAATGCTTAATGTGGGGCTTATGTTCATTAATAATTATTATTTCAATGATTTAACTTCAATAGTTTTAGCCCTAATGCATATTTTAACATAAACTATTATTAATAAATCACTAATAATTATTTCGAAATTCAAAAGTCGTGATCTCTACAATAGGTAGATTTCTCCGAAATCTCCGTACAAGGCATTCTTCGCTTTCGCTATCGACAATAAGTTCTTTCATAACATCCCTAATCCCAAATCAATAGTAGCGAGCACAATGCGCTGCACGACTCCTTACACCTTTTACCATGCTTCATACCGACATGACCAGTTTTGATTGACCCTTTAACATTTTCAATCCAGTTCCACTTCACTCTCCTTGTGGTACAACGCGGAGGGTGAGGAAGGTCGTTCAAAACTGGCGGTAGTTTAATAATGAATGGTCAGAACAGGCTGCACTATTAACAATTCAGATGCAGGTTATCAGACGGCGGCTTCCAATAAGTTTACAAAATATATTTTATTATTTTTTATATATTTAATAACAATAAATATAATAAATCGAGTCCATTATTATAAGTCTCCATTTCACGGGCCCGCTGGAAAAGATTAAACCATTCATCATCTTCTCATCAAACCAACTTCAAGTCAGTCAGGTCACCTGGAAGGAGAGCTTCCCACAGGGATCCAGGGTATACAGGCGTCCATACAGGGAGTACGTGGCCTTCATTTGAGGACTCGTCTACCTCAACGATTATTATCAATCCTGCGACAAATATAACTTGCCTATTTTCACTTCATTTTTAGGAAGGGAGGATGCACGCTTCAATTCAACAGTCGCTGGGCGCACTCGTGTGGCCTCGTTACCCCTCACGGACGACTACCTTGAAATGTACTGCATTTCCCACTTTATTTTATTCCTCAATGTACGTATGTGTTTCGGTAGTGAGTGAGATGTTCCAGAGCCTATTCCTATCCCTCCCCATTTTCCCAACCTTTCCTCGAAATCCATTTCAACGTCTTCAAAGGCAGGCAGCGCATCCGGAGCGTGCCAACGTTTGTCATTGCGGATTGAAGTTGTCATGTACTGTGGATGTTCATGGGCGACGGTGTCTACATATGTCCAGGTGGACTATATGCTCGTCTGGTCTGCCACCATCTTCTTCTAAAAAAAACGTTCAGCATGCTGCCTATATAACCAATTGTACAATGGAACCAAGAATATTTTATCATTCATACGAGAGCCTTTTATGTAATTAGAGACGCGTCGAGCGCGATGCGATGTTCATTACGATAGATAACTACAGAACACGGGACGATGCCGTATCGCTAGATAGGCGGCGTGACAGTCGGGGCCTATCTCACGCAGAGATAATGGTATGGTACAAGTGATAAAAGAGTAGTGGTTAAATTTTAAGCTTCTGTCTCGTAGAATGCAGGCTGCGGTTTGAATTCAGGACAATTTTATTAATTTCTGCATTTTATGTAACACGGCGCAACAGTGATGTTATTTCCAGTGTAGTAAGGTGTCAATCGAAATAAAAAATTGGAGAAGTATCTTATTCCATTATATTCTTTACTTTAAAATCCTATCTCGTTCCATTATTATTTTCTTTCAACGAGACTCACTCACTTTCAAAACAAACAGGTGCGTTTTAAAGAAGTTTTCTGCGAGAGAGGAGAGAGGGGCGAGTCAGTCGGGCTCGTCCATTTCGCTGTGTGGATGCAGCATCGCCGTTCCCTTTGAAACTAATGTCTTAATCAATTTGAATAATTAATATCATATATTTTAGTATTTTCCTTTATTATCCAACCGCCTTTTCCTCGTGGTCCTTTTCCTCGTACAGTTTTTACTAAAACAATTATTTGATAGTGTGAAATAATTATGTACATATTATTAGGCTACTAAATCAATCCTACCACGAAATGAATTGGAACTATACTTGTAGTTTTCACATATAATGGGTGAAAAGATATGTCACCGGGTTTTGTTAAAAATAACTTCTTTTGTTAATTTTTGTGACTCTTCTCGCCATCCGCTCTGCGGCCGCGTTTAAACCACACGTTGATGCACGCACCGCCGCATGTCATGGATGCGTTCGTCGGCTAATCAATAATTATCGCTTCGCCGTGCTTTTAGGCAGATATACCATAGGTACCTACCACAGAGTACAGAGGTATCAGTATGGTATCTTCATGTAAAGCAAAGATAATTTTCTGTAGTTAAGAGGTAAAGGGTAATTAATCCAGTTACAATGATTTAACTTCTTTTGTTCGGAACGGCTAAATTCTTGTGGCTCTAATGGCCTTTCAAGAGTCACTTCTCGACCTCGGCTAAGATCAAAGATCTGTTCTTTTCAGCTTAATATAGTAATTTCAATGAGCTGCTTTTTTATATGGTAGAAATAATAAAATTTATAATCAATAGTTTTGAATATATGTCTAAAATCAATTCGCTTTTCAATGGTAACACTGCGCTCGGACGAATATTTTTAGGAAACTTTATTTCAATCTGTTGATATGTGCCATTGTAATTCCACAAACACATAGATATATGTTCGTTTTTGTTACATATACGTGTTTTGTTTTAGTTGGTTACCTTTAGTCGAGATATAATGAAATGTTTAGGTTAAATTTGGAAAGTGATCCCCACTGACATTGGAAAGGTTTCAAACAAGAATACTTACTTTTAAACGGAGGGTCCGGGCACATTATCTTTCGTCATCAGCATTACTCATCACAGCTTAGCGCTCTTGTATTTGTATGTAAACCTATATATGTACTTAATCTGGCTATAAATACCGTTGCAATAAAGAATGTGTTACACGTTTCTGACAGTTTATCTGAAGATTATCTACTGAATAGATCTATTCACTGTGCTCCTGCCGTGACGTTCATGATATTCTTGGTTTGCTGGCTCAGACCACGCATTATACTTCATAAGATAGCTTTGCGGTACACATGCTTTGGGTAATTATGTGGTTTCATGTTACTCTATTATCTTACTTCGCATTCAAAGTATCTTTGCGGCTTGACTCGGAGCTCCCGGGTCAAAAAAAAAATCGTGACGAAAACATTGTCAGAATTAAAAAATATATATATAAGGCATGTGCAATATCTACCAGTCCGCATAGCGCCCGCGTGGTGACCGGTGACTCTTGAAAGGCCACTAGGGTCACAAGAACTTAGACATACACGATGTTGAGGGAATCAGGTTTTTTAGCCGGTAGGAGTCCGGCACTACCTGGTACCACCTAGGCTGGCCCAGCTAGACTAGCTGGTACCAGTTGTCCATGCAGGGTTTTCCTGATTGTCTCTCCTAACATAAAAAAAAAAAAAAAAAACCCGCGTGGTGTATTATGATCTAAACCCCATTATGATTGCGAAAAGAGGCTTGTACAATGGGACGCTATAGTCGTGACATCGAGATCCATGGCGTAATAACAAAAAATGAGTAACAACAATAACAATAAAAAGTTAAGATGTTATATCGTCCACAGAGTGATTTAATCGCAGCGCGACTCATAACAGTCATAACAATGCATTAAAGATACAGAATAAACAACAATATAGCCCATAAAACGGAACAGATACGATATCTCAATAAAGAAGTCCAACAAAGAAATAGGACACTGCAGTAAAGCTACTGTTACAAGAGACGTATTATAAAATTTATGGAATCAGACATTATTTTGCGAAAATGCAGTAGACAAAAACCATATATGTAGTTGAATACAATGGCAGAAACGGCAGATGCAGATAACTGCACTAAATATTAAAATGCCCCAATAATTGTCAGTTTTATGTGTTTGAATGTTTTTTTACGATAAATTATTTGACGGGCGGCGACAGCCAGTGTCTGATGTAAACTATTTGTGTATACATGTGATGGGTATATGTGTGTGTATGTATGTATTTATGTATATGTATGTGTGTACATGTATATACAATTAGTAATAAAATCTTAATAATAAGGACTAACATAGTCTATAATAAGTTAAAATTGTTAATAACACTAATTATAGAATGAAATATGGATCTTGTGGTCTGAAATATTATTATTGTTAAAATTAAAGTTATCTACACGTATTTTAAAATTCTAACGACGTAGATACGGCCAGCTAGAGTCCAGCAAATAAAATTTGTCCCAAGAGAAGAGATTGAAACTATATCCCTTAATGTGAATAAATAATTAAAATTAATATTTTTTTCCTAATTAAATTAATTTGATGTATTTATCAGTGACCACACACACGTGTATTTCTGTTTTAAAATAGTGTTTTTGTTTTACTAGTTGTCGAGCTCGCTTGTTTTAAATGTTTATAAATTGTAGGTCTATTTATAACAAAGTAAAAATATGCAACACAATACATTAATGAAAATGTATTGTCACTGTTATGAAACCTGCCCGTTACTAACAAAAGTATCGAATTTATTCATTCTTGCATGTACCACATTATAAAATGTACCTAATTAAAATACACATATACCTAATTAAAACTACAATCAATATATATATATATATAATGTGCTTTAACAAACACTAGAGACAATGTAGGAATCTCGAAATCAAAACCAAATTGCGTTGCTCTGAAAAGAGATTGTTTTTGTTAAACCCAATGTGGCAATACATTTGACATCAATTTATAAGGTGTACAAATCTTACCTGAAAAGAGAAACGACATTTAAAGCTATTGATTCTCTATTTAATTCTCTCTATCTCTCTATGAAGTTTAATTCCTTTATTGTATTTTGTCACTAGATTCAATTGTAAACTTCGAATAATATTAGATATAAAAAAGACAAGCCCTTCTGTCAAACCTCCATTGCCTCAACCATAGAGTAACCACAGACTGGCACAAACTCCATAGAGCCACCACCATAGTGAATTCGGAATGAAGTGCGAAGATCCTCATTTACATATACATATATAAAAGTAAGTGAAATATAAGTAAGTGTCACACTGGCCCCAGTCACCTTTTACGCTGTTTTGCCAAATGAGTAAAAGCTGATTTAAAAAAAGCGACATTTTAATGTAAAATAACGTGTAAAATAAACAAACAGTAGGTAAACACAGCTTCCAGTAAACACAGTAGGTAGCTTCCCCTTAGTCGCCTTTCACGACACCCACACGAAGATATATGGTGGTGCTATTCTAAGTCCGTGTGGTGGACTATAGTCTAAAAGACCTTATGATTGCGCAGGGAAGCTTGTGACCTGCAGAAGCATATTATAGGTTAATGTCAATATCTTCATGAGTTATACGAAGCTTCTACGCTGATTTCTTAGTATATGGTGGTGAATGTGAGTTAAAGGATTACATTCACACGCAGCTGTAATTGGTCGCTCTCGTTTCAGCCGCTCCCCGCTTTTAAACATTTTATCATTCGCGTGTGATAATTAAAAAAACATTTACGTGTACATTTCATTACCAGTCACAATTAATTAATTACCTGTACATTTATGCTAGTAAACTATTTGAAAAGCAATAATACCCGCTTGCGTCCTATTCCTATATGAACACATAATATATGGAAAAAAAACTAGTAAGTTTGCATATTTGCTGCTTATGTTACTGTAAAAACACGTATATTGGTAAATCCTAGGTTTTACTTGTAAATCTTCGGATTTACCAGTATGAGTTGGTAAATGTAAGGATTTTTATAAAGTGAGATGATTTTCCGGGCTTTTGCCATCAGAATTTGGTACATGCTAGGTTTTACTAAAGACGGTTAGTAAATGTTGGTTTTGGACCCCGAATGTCAACCTTGTCAATTTGTCAACCCCGAATTAACGTGGTACTTGTCTGCCCTACCTCTAGAGTGTTTTTATAAGCCGGACGCGCGAAGAGAGGGCAGACCTCGCCCCTGCCTCCGCCTCCGCAGCTTCGGCTATCTGGCTACCAGCCTCAACCGCTACGGCTCCCACAAGTTTGTGCTGTGTTACGCAAGGGCGAAGGGTCTGCGCTTCCCGTAGCGCCGGAGCAGTTACAATGACTCAGGATGAATCAAAACTTGACTATTTTTTCAACATATACCATGTCTCTGAGGTAAAACCTATGATATACCGAGTGAATGCTGGTAATAGTTCGAAATTAACGATGATCGCAGAACATTTCGGACTTTTACCACAAAGAATTCGTAAATCTTAGGTTTTACTAAAAGATCTTAGGATTTACCATAGTTCGAGCATTTACAGTAACATATACACTAATTAGTTCGTATTACTTGATAGGTTTTAAAAATCGTATGATTCGAAATATAAATACCTATATTTAGTTAATTGTTTAACCAAGATCAATTTTTTTGCATAAAAATCGACAGCTGTATTAGCTGTCTTAACTATAAGAATAGGTAAATCGACATCTTATATTACAATAAAATAACCTTATGTAAATGAACTTTTAAATGTCAATTATTTAGTTCTGTAACTAAATCTAAATTAAATCTAATCAAGTAATGGTAAGTAATAATCGGTTATACTAATTTTTATAGTAAGAATAGATTCCATCATAATATAGTATAACGTTTTGTTATAATTAGTAAATACGTTTTGATTGAATAGAAGTGTTGAAAAACTAAAATTTGTATAAGTACTCGTAATTTGATAGAATACAAGACATGTAAATATAATTCCAATATTCTGATCGTATGTGAACAGTTTATATGTGATATATCTAAGCAGTGTTATTATTGTAATTTTGATACAATAATAAATCACATTAGCTTGTATGCATCGATCAACCAAATTTTGATTGATCGATGTTTCGGTTTAATGAAATATATGTATGTATGTTTGAATGTTAGATATCTTAGCAGTCTCATTAATTTTCTTATAATAATTGTAAATCACGTAGATTTGTAATATAATGTTATTAATTTATTATTTAAAAAAATTGAGATTGATTTATTAAATCAATTGTAACTTCTGCTTTTGAAGAAATGATAAAGAATGAAACAAATGGTGTCCATTGTTTCAAAGCAACCTAATTTTCAAAGAACTCCATATACGAGTAGGACATGGTTGACTTACGATGGACATGGACATGGACGAGGACGACTTCGACGTTTGTTGGTTTAATTGTCATCTAGTAGTCAATAAGTATTTTCCTCTCACTCCTTCACATTCATAGGCAGTTGTTTCCTTCTTTAATATTTTATCAAAAATCTTTCTCTTACCTGGTCTCTGTCTGTTTGTAGTCTTCTTTTTCTTAATGTTTTTGGAGGAATGCTCTCCAATTATCTGTGCGTGTATTAATGGAGCTAGCATGAGAAAAAACCAGGATCTTCGGAATATGAATATTTATTGAACCAACGTTCAGTACAACGTTTGTAGCGTTGGGAATAAGCTTGATAAAACAACATACATTAAAATTAAAATAGTGTAAATTAATATGGTAATATGGTAATTAATATGGTAAGAGAATTAATATAGTCCTTCTAGTCTAGTGACATGTGCATGTAATGAAAATTTGTTGACAAGACATATCAAAAATAACAAAAGTAAAACTTATAAAAGAACACTCTTAAAAAAGAATTAAATAATCAAATTAGGAGCTCGACCAAAGAGGTCGGCTCTCGACGCCACATCTTAATTGATTTGCAAAAAGCCTTGGTCTTCTTCTTGCAAAAAGCTATCTTCTATGGTGGATATACTCGTAATAGCTTCAGTAATTTCGTAATTCAACGTAATTCGTAATTCTCGTAATTTCAACATTTTTGCTGTCATTTTTAATAACTGCCCTTTGCGCAGACACACGTTAGAAATATGTATTTACGAGTTTGCGGGATCCCACTTTGCGGTATTGCAATAGGTACCTACTCATGCACAAGACAATGTGCACGAGGAAGCCCAAGTCTAGCAGTGGATAATAAAAGTGTTGGTGACGGTGTATTACTGTAATTTTGTAACTGTGGCGAGCCATGTCCGAGGCACACATTAATTTATTATGCTTTGTACCGCTTCATACATCATCTAATTGCAGTGGGGCTGGCTCGCTGCATGTGGTTGCAATAGCTCGCGCCACAGGATCCGATATTAAGTTCAATAACAGCCGTGAGACTATTCTACCAGTACCCTGTCATTATGTCCCGACTGACGTACGCACACTCTCTCACTAGAATGTAAAAACAGTACGGTTTATATATTTATACATATAAATGCTGGAAATCTGCTTCACAAACACAAACGCGCCCACTTAACGTTTGTTTTATATATTATGGCAATGGTGTAATTAGCACATTCTGCCAGTGTCAAGTTTTCTTGGTAATTAAATCGAAATAATTCAAAACACATGCCGTCAATGTCCGGTCACGTCGAAGCCAATCGCTTCGTCGTGTCTCAGTGAAGTGATAGTAGCTTTACTGAGGACAGAGGTGGACTCCTTGGAAGCACACGAAAAATGCTGCTCCATACTTTTATTTGATTATCACAAACATTATATACAAACAATAGACACTTTGAAGTTAAATAAACTATCACTATTAAACCACAAAACCCACAATACATTAAATAAAAACACAACTCACTTCTCGAGTTCCGCTGTTGTTGAGTTTCGCTGCTACCCTGGTATTTGTTACTCAGGTACTAATGCCGGCACAGACACTCGCGGACACAAAAACCGGCCGCGTGCACGAATTTAAGCTCGACAAGAATTCTTTTGTGGCTGCGTTCAGAGGCGAGCGCCGCGGGACAGATTCCCGACGGCGAATTTATTTATTTCCTAGATATTCTAACAAAGAGCTCCTCAGCATTAATTTATTGCGTCCCGCCACTGATGTATAGTTTGTGATGTCGCCAGTAGTTTCTGACGCCCCCCTACGATACATGTGGGCTTGTAATAAATGATTACGACATTGTTTTCAGATAGCGTGTATCTCGATTATTTATTCGGCGAATAAGACAGAATCGGCTGTGTTAGGTGGGCGCGGAGCAGACGACGCTTCGGGCATAATTCCTTGTAATGAACCCCAAAAAGAGTGAAACTGAGTCAATCCTGAACAATATCAGAGAATCAGTATGTAATCTCGGCTTTTTTGTACCTTTTCCATCATGAATTGTAAGGGATGCGTTCAGTTCAATCTGCTACTTTCCGTTTTCCGTAAGTATTACCTATTTATATTGTAAAAAATGAATTTATATTATTTTTGTGAATGACAGTATGTCATAGTGAAATAAGGATTTTAGATGAATCGTTCATTTGGTAAAGTGCGGTAGTTGGCTAACCACGCTAATCGAGTTAATACGTGTCCCGCTCGCAGATCCTTATTGTCATTTGCAATAGACGCACTATGTTGATATACTTAAGTGTGCGAGATATACATTTCGAGCGTTTATATACTCGTACATACCATACTTGTTATATTATTCAACAGCGACATTACAAACAGACTCACGTCGGCGTTGAACACGATTCGGAATCCGATACGGATTAAGTCCTGTCATTCAAACTGACAAATACGACAGGCGAGTCGCCCCTAAAAGGCAATTAAGTCGTTTTTATTTATTACTCCAGAACTTTGTATAATCCTTCATAGTGGGATTGGACGGAAATACATATTGCAGGCGTATCTATCTATAAATTATACTGAGTGACTGGTGACGTCCAGTGCAACACAAACATATGGAACAGTATGAAGTCTTTAAATGCACACAGACAAGACTATGCATACGTCCATGACCTCGCAATGCAGTTACAGCTACAATAACGAGAAAGTCAATTAAATTTGTCATTACATCACAGACTTACTGCTCCTGTAGCCGTGGCCTTTCCCACAAGTATTAAAACATTTATTAAAAAAAAGTATAATAAGTAGTTTAATCTTCAAAATAATGTCTATCACTTTCTACATACTTGCATAATTTATTAGGCAATTTAAGAATCCCATCACGTAAAAGAGATTGTGATTTTACATCAATAAACTCATCGATCCTTTTTTCACCGCGACAATTACAAAACCAATGCACGACAACAGCAAGGATTGAAATTATATTATGCAATATAATTCGATTTCACATGAGTCCTACATTTCTTCTGCATTATGGTAAATAACTGAGTCTTTTTAAATTAAAAGCTGTCGCTACTAACAATGTAGTATTTAAAATTCGCTCCGTTAATTCGGGATGTTTTCTTTCCATTTCCCATGATGGGCGGTTTCCTTTGAAGTCAAAAGGCAATGACGTCGAATTGCGATCCACATTGTTCGGCTTCGATCGGAACGAAATCGGAATAAATATAATATTTTACGAGCTACTACCGATAGGAAAGGAATTGACAGTCCTGAACCAACGGAGCGTGATAGAAACGGTATCAGACTATGACGAGTTTTTTTTTTAATTAAAAAAGGTCTATGGCAGGCTCCAGTCGGAAAGATAGATTTTGACATGTTTCGTACGTCTTTAGAGAGACACCTATTTTCTATAAAAAAAAATGTTGTATGCAATGCAATGCAACCAACTCATTTAGAGGTGGGCCTTAGCCTTAGGGCCTGTGGTAGCATCTTTGTTACCTATTTTTTTAAAAATTTCATTTCATATGAAACTGTAAAAAAATGGAGGTGATGTAAAGTAGTAATTGGTAGGTTTACAATAATAAGCGGGCCGCCCGCGCCCGTCGGAGATGGAGACGGTATTTTTTTTTGTACTCGTAGTTAAATGAATTGTAGGCAATGTAGAACTATATCCGTGATCGATCGTAAAAGTCAATCGTTCTCTGTCCTACACAAATAAGAATGAGCTACATATTGAGATTAAATCTAGTGCACGGAAGGTATATCTACTTATTTCATTTTGTTCAAAGTTTACGAGTATGTCTGCGCATTGCACGGGCATGCATTATGTATGATTTATCTATCGGGAGCTCGGCGAGGGATCGCGCCTCGTGCGTCGTTCAATACGTTACAATACACTGCAAACATCAAACAGTAGTTCAAGTTCGATTGTTGGTTGACACGTGTGGTATCGGCTGCTTTAGAATAACGCCACCCCTTATCTTTCCCTGGGTGTTGTAAAAGGCGATTAAAAAACACAACCACCACCACCACAGGCCCTGTGAAACCACACCACCTGTAAAATAGTGAACTCGGGAACCGGTCTAGCGTGGCGTTTTAAGCCCATACATCCCTTGTTTACGATGCGCACACTAGGCGCGCACCTGCCTCGCGTTACGCGAAAGCAGCCCGAGGAATGTGCACTCGGGCCCAAAAGTGTAGTAAACTTACTCAATAACCACCACAATGGTGGGTAAGCACAATAATAGGATATACAGGCCTCACTTACCCCAGGTGGTTTTGCCCACACACAAATCTGGAAAGTGTACCTACGCTAGTCCCTACTAGACGTGACCTATCTTAGTGTGATTGAATATATATATACATTCCCAATAAATACTTGTGTAGTAATCCAAGTCTCGTCCTGGGGTGAGCCGGTGGCCGCTATCGTTCGGCAACTAACACCCGGCAGCAAAATCACCTCGAGAATCACTTCCAAACCACAAGCACAATCACAACAAATCCAACCAATTCCAAGCAAGACACTCGCGTGGCACAAGGATATCCGCGTGCAAATCCTATTACTAGGCGCGAATAACAAAATCAACTGTCCGAAACCGCGGTGTGAATTTATCTCAATTTAACTCTGCTCGCCGCCGAGCGCGTGTTACTACTCAAAAAAATATCAAATTCTCAAACCGCCTTCAATATAGCGGGGACAAAAAAATGTTGCTTCGAAATAATCAATGTATGCGGGTATGCAAAGATGCTCGCGCCAATTCCAAACAATCCCCCGTCCCGAGCCAAAGTATTCGGGTCGCTAATCAATGGGTAAGCGGGATAATGTCGCGACGGCCCGCTTCAAAATAGAATCGCCCACCAAGACCTCGGCTAACCTGGGAACACCATCAGAGCCCGGAAAAAGGTTAACAATGCGCCCGCGGCGCCAACACAAGGGCGGTAGGTTAGCATCTTTAACCAACACGAGGTCCCCAACCTTCGGCGGATTCGTTTTGTCCGTCCACTTGACGCGCTGCTGCAGAGTGTGCAAATATTCAAGGTGCCAGCGTTTCCAGAAACTCTGAGTGAGTTGCTGGAGCAATTGAAAACGCGACAAACGAGAACTGGGCACATCAGTCCAAGGGTACTCTGGCAGAGCGACGAGTGGCTGACCAATCAAAAAATGGCCCGGCGTTAGGGCTTCCAAATCATTCGGATCCGACGAAAGTGGGCATAGCGGTCGAGAGTTGAGGACGGCCTCAACTTTCGCAAACACGGTCGCGAGTTCCTCAAATGTGAGAATCGTCTCACCAATAACGCGCCTCAAATGGGTCTTTGCCGATTTAACTACGGCCTCAAAAATTCCACCCCAGTGCGGACAAACTGGCGGATCGAAGCGTCAGGTTATCCCACGGAGGGCCATCTCACGACCCAAATTCATTTTCTGCTCTTCAAGAAACTCATACACATCCCTTAAGTAGTTATTGGCCCCCTGAAAATTAGTTCCGTTGTCGGACCTAATCAAGGTAGGGAGTCCCCTATGAGATACAAATCGGCTGAGGGCCGCTACGAAGGCTTCTGTGGAGAGAGCAGACACAACTTCCAAGTGTGTGGCCTTAGTAGACAGGCACACAAAAACTCACAATATGCCTTTACGGATTTGGCATTACGAAGCTGAGATGACTTCACCAAAAAAGGACTAGCAAAATCCGTACCAACTGTGGCAAAAGGTCTAGACTCAGAGACTCGGTCCGCGGGCAAATCGCCCATCTGGGGTTGCATGGTAGAAGCTTTAGTTCTGTAACAAGACATGCAACGAAAAATGACTCCCCGGACGAGTCGTCTAGCCGATAAAATCCAAAATTCGCGTTGCAAAATCGCCAACAGTGCGTTACAGCCTGCATGGGAGTTCTTGAGGTGTCGATCCATCGCCAGCAACCGCACCAAATGTCCATCTTTCGGCAAGAGAAGAGGATGGCGGACACCATGAGGCAAATTGGCATGTCTAAGTCGACCTCCCACGCGCAGTAGACCCGAAGGATCCACAAAGGGATTCAATCGCACAATAGCGCCTTTCAATTTAGTGGGACCTTCCTTCATAGATTTTAACTCTGAAGCGAAGCTAACAGACTGTACTACGCGAATCCAACTCAATAGCGCTTCATGTCGTTCCTCAGACGAGATGAAGGCTGACAACAATTTATTCTGTGGGTTTTTAACATTGTGACGCCAACGTCTAACCCAAGATGTCACATTCAAAAGTTTATCCAGTGAGCTGTACCTGGCCAGCAAAACATCGGGATTACATGATGATTCCGCTGCTTGGCCGCTCCCGGCACCATCGGCCACTGGTAAACTTACAAAGCCTATCGCAGGCTGAACTAGAGTGATCCGTGAGGCCGGCCAAATTGACACTGGTCCCTTCAGCCAGTCCGGACCCCACCACAACGGATGTCCAATAATCTCTAGGGCTGAGCATCCACGTGATGCACAGTCAGCTGGGTTTATATCGCCAGGGACATGTCGCCAAATCAATCGAGCTTGCGACGCCTGGATCTGAGAAACACGGTTCGCCACAAACACCTCCAATGTGTGAACAGAAGCTCGCAACCAACAAAGCACAATTTGACTGTCTGTCCATGCAAAGACGTCTACTAACTCTACGGAACGCCCTAGAGTAGCGACGACATGATTCAAGAGTGGCGCCTGACAATTCTAGCTTCGGTATTGTCATACGCGAGCGCTAGCTCTTTGCTAGAACCGGCGAGACCAAAACATGTCCAGCAGCATCCACTGTGCGTAGATAAACAACCGCTGCATACCCTCGCTCGGAAGCATCACAAAAGCCATGAAGGCTAGCTCTATATTTTCCAGACGGAAGGAAACGTCTGGGCAAGGAAACCCGATTAAGAGCTGGGAGGGATGATACAAACTCTAGCCATTCCAACAATAACTCTCCATGAAGAGGCTCATCCCACGACAATTCAGCAGCCCATAATTTCTGCAAGAAACATTTCGCCCAAAAAATGACTGGACTGATCCAATCGACTCACCAACCAAGCTGAGACTATACAACCCTGGGCACCTGAGTCCAAAAGGGCACGAACAACAATCGAGTTGCCCTTCGGGTCCCATACCCGCACAGAGACCGTAGGCAAAAGGATGGTCTCTGGGTTCTCAGCGGGGTGAGCTGCGAGTCCCTAGCGGGAGAAGTTACGGAGTGAGGGCTCCCTCCCCGAGTGCGGCAGGGGACGATAACTGTCTACCCTGCCCTCACCGCGACGACCCTGCACAACATGTGCGGATGAGAGGGGGGCTGCAGCCTGCCTTCCTAGGCGGGGTGGACGCCGTTCCAACCTCGGTCGCTCCAACAGCGGGGGGGAGAATCTCCGGTTGCGGTAGACTGGTGAGTACTCCGCAAACCCAACAGCGCCTCTAGGGGGTGGCGAACGCCTACCCCCGCCCGTAAGGGCTCGATCCTGGGCGCTGGACCTGGCAGGACTGTCACCACCAGCGCGAGCACCCGAATGTCGCTCAGCATCGCGAACACCAGCACCCTCCTGGTTGCGGTTCGCACACAAAATGACGTGGTGAGCACCACCACATTGTCCACATGGACGAGGCTGAGGACACTCTCGCTGGAAGTGACCCTCCAGGCAATGATAACACAATCGCCTCTCCTTGGCGATGTGTCGACGCGCTGCTACGCGCAAGGCCACAAATTTGTGGCAAGCAGTCATCCGGTGGCCGGAGCGCTTGCAGTATCTGCAAGCCACGGACTCCTCTTGGGAGACCCCATATTGCGGCCGTGACTGCTTATACACCGGCGGACCCTGCGGTCGGGCCAGTGGTCGCTCTCGGCGAACACTAGTCTGCGGCATCAAGAGAGTGGAACCCTCCACGGTATCCACCCTGCGACACTCGTCATCCAAGAACCTTTCCAGGTCCTCATAGGAAGGCAGGTAAGTGGAGCTGTCCCCACCATACTGTCGCTCAATACGCAGCCGCATGTCCAAAGGCAGTTTCGCCAACACAATATGGAGCAGCAAAAAGGACCACTGGTCCACAGGTAAGTCCAATCGCCTTAAGGCGTTAACCGCCACCAAAACAGGGTTTACAATGTCTGTCCGTAAGGCTGACGCACAAGCAACCTTAGGCAGATTCAATATTTGCCCCACATGGGTGTCAGCCAAAAGGCGCACGTTGTGGTAACGGCGCTTCAACAAGTCCATGGCTGTCGAGTAGGTGCTGTCATCGACCTTCAGGTGCTGTACCAGGCCTAGAGCCTCTCCCTGTAAGGAGGCCAACAGGTACGCCATTTTTTGAGCAGCTGACAGGTCGGAATGGGAGTCCACCAAACTGTTGAACATCCCATAGTAGCTCAACCACTGGTCCAAATCACCGTCAAAGGTGGGAAGGTTGAGCGTGGGGAGACGACCCAACAAGGCGTGGGGTGCAACAAGTGAATCCCCACCAGAGGGAGCTGAGATGTGGGAGACCGCCTCGTTAATGGTGTCCACAAACTCGTATATTTGGCCAAAGTCCGCTTCATATCGCTGCTTCTGCTCGTCCGGTACAGGCGTTTCCAAATTCGCCATAAATGTCAAGCCCTCAGCAAAACTCCTATCTAACGCCACCAAACGGGCCGGCATTTCACTCGCCCGGGCGAGTAAGGCTTGCTTCCGGTCCGGGCGGTTGACCATTGCAACCGCAGAAGAAAACCATCTCAGCTGCGCAGTCATTGCGGACTGATGTGTGGAAAAGGTCACCTTGACAGACATGTCTACACCTCAGGACGCACACAATACAAAACAAAAACCAAAAATAAAAAAAATAAAAGTAAAAAAAACAACAATAACAAAAAAAATAACAAAAAAAAAACAAAAAAATGCAGTGGAGGAGCAATAAAAAACAAAAGGGGTGCGTATGTGTCTTCAAGAAGGTATAACCGTCCAAAATATTAATTAAGACTACCTGACAAAACAACAACAAAAAAAACAAATTAAATTATCAAATTAAAATAAACGCAACCAAAAATGTACACGAGCGTGGACTCAATAAAACCACAATGTCCAGCTATCAAAAACAAACGTGAAGCGTTATATCCAAAAAATTATTAACGCGTGTGGGTAACTAGCTAGCTACTAAACGTCGCACGCGTAGATTCAAAATATCTTCAGAATACAAAATATACGTAGGGCCTAGCCTTCAAACCGTGAACGTAAAATAAAAATCAAAACCAACTATTTAAGCCAAATTACCAATATATAAACAAGACTAAAAAGGTCATCAATATTAACTACCTACCTAACGGTATTATCAATGTCATCAATATCACGTAACGGTATCAAGCCACGCTCTGCTACCAGATGTTTACGATGTAGCAGGAGCGTGGACCCAATATATTCAAGGCCCTTAACACGGGAAGTTACAATTATCAAGTTGATGAATAATGACAAAACAAAAAAAAACAAAAAAAAGAATGGTTGATAACGGTAACAACCACGCTCTGCTACCAGTTGTTTACGATGCGCACACTAGGCGCACCTGCCTCGCGTTACGCGAAAGCAGCCCGAGGAATGTGCACTCGGGCCCAAAAGTGTAGTAAACTTACTCAATAACCACCACAATGGTGGGTAAGCACAATAATAGGATATACAGGCCTCACTTACCCCAGGTGGTTTTGCCCACACACAAATCTGGAAAGTGTACCTACGCTAGTCCCTACTAGACGTGACCTATCTTAGTGTGATTGAATATATATATACATTCCCAATAAATACTTGTGTAGTAATCCAAGTCTCGTCCTGGGGTGAGCCGGTGGCCGCTATCGTTCGGCAACTAACACCCGGCAGCAAAATCACCTCGATAATCACTTCCAAACCACAAGCACAATCACAACAAATCCAACCAATTCCAAGCAAGACACTCGCGTGGCACAAGGATATCCGCGTGCAAATCCTATTACTAGGCGCGAATAACAAAATCAACTGTCCGAAACCGCGGTGTGAATTTATCTCAATTTAACTCTGCTCGCCGCCGAGCGCGTGTTACTACTCAAAAAAATATCAAATTCTCAAACCGCCTTCAATATAGCGGGGACAAATAATCAATGTATGCGGGTATGCAAAGATACTCGCGCCAATTCCAAACATCCCTCATGAACAAATCAAAGTGCATGAAGAGAGCTATATTCAGCAGTGGAAGTTAAAAGTGGCTGATTACGGTATGGTTGACACGCTCACTAGAACTCACATAGCCTCTTGAGTAATTTCCAAGATTCCCATTTGCAGCATAATTCTAGTGCACTTTAGAAGCCTTAGATCTAGTGCTATCATAGCCGGTAAATAGCTGATTGAGAAAATCTCTAAATGCCTAATCATCTGAGAGCTTGAATTGAATAGATTTTATTTTGTACGCGACCTCATTCGCGTGGTCTAAATGTGTTAATTCGGATTACAATCCCGATTCAGCCGTTTCAACGTGATTGAATAACAAACATTCAAATACCTAATTATTCAAACTTTCGCATTTATATCAGTGGGATTGCCATATGAAGTGCATGATATAACTTAATATTTACAAATAAACAAGTTAATACAATTATAATTAATAATCTTTATTATAATTTTCATATTGAAATATCATCAAACGAATACATTGACAGTAATTTGATTGGTAGGTACAATCAATTTTAAACATGTTAAAATTTGCTACTGGTTACTTTATATATTTGTCAAGAACATGTTGAAAAGTACAAACTCCAATGTCGTCAAGTAATAGACAAAATGAACTATTAAGTTTTATACTTGTATGGAACGGAAATTGCTAGCATACATATACTTTTATGGAACTGAGAGCCGCCACACTGGGAGACAAAAGACTTTGCTTGAACACAGCAGTTTCAAATGTCGTGCAAAGGGTGGCGAGGCTTAAATGGTACGTATAGCCCGAAAGTCTGACTCGTGGTCCAGAAGAGTGCTGGATCGGTGACCTCGGGACAAGAAAATAATTATAGGCAGACCGCATATGAGGTGGAAGGACGACATTAAGTGTATGGTGTATAGCAACTAGACTCTTATTGCCTGAAGTAGATGGCTTGATAAAACGTATGATGTATCATCTAGTCAAATATCGATCAATATCGATGGTTCAAGCTAAAACAAATGATAAATACAGCGAATAGACCGTATCCCACTCTTTTACTGTTCACTGCTGGAAATAATGCGCACGCGCCGCGTCCCCGCATTGTTGTGTTGTTTTCATACTCATAGTTAATAAGCGATGTAATGTAGTGGATTGTAAGCAATGTTACCTTAACTATTGTATAATGTACTCGTATACACAAAATTAACGTAGAATAAAATGTTTTCAACTATATCGCAGACAAGTTGACATTCGGTTTTGTGATGTATATAAAATGTCAAATATTAATACTAGAAATAAATAAATAAAATTGATTCTTGTGCACGAGGGATATAGAGCCATAAAACGCCGCGCTGATCGCGGGGGTGGGCGAGTCCATTCTTTTAGCGGTACCTACCTAGTGTGTTCCTTAGCGCTTGTGTGTGTTCCTCAACGACACCTACGGTAATCGGGTGGTGCCATTATTGAAGCCGGACGACACCAGTAACCAGCAAGTAAACAGCAATATTGACAAATTAGCAAAAATCGCTCTTATTTTCTAGAAATGTTTTAGAAACTCAACATGGTTCAACAATGAGTATCATTAGCCGCGCGTATTTACTAAACTCGACAAAGGTTAACAACTGACAACGCAAGTAATAAACATGAAATAAACACATAAACGCAGACCAAACGTGTAAAATATTGGCTATCATAGTCTCATAAATATAATGTACTGTATACGCCGAGGCTCAGTTTAATGTTATTCTCCATCTACGCCCAAAAGGTATGAAGACGCCGTTTGTCAAACCTTATCGATTGGCACCACAAAAATGCTATGCAAATATTGTTCCTAGAGGGATGGTGCGGGGGTGTGAGGCGGGGGCGTCGCATGTGAATGACATAGCGTTCGTTGTTGACGTATTGACATTGTTAATGGTACTCGGCCGGTGAACGCTTTTTGTGAGCTGTAATGGCGCGATGGTGGCGTGTGTGTGGGGGAGTTTAAAGCGAAAAACAGACCAAATAGCATTTTGCCTTAGTAAAAAGTTAAGCTGAAGAGTGGTCTGGACATCGATCAACCAAAATTGGATAATTCTGTGTGACAAAACTGTGTATGGTACATGAGTGATACTTAGTGGCATCTGTAAATAAAATGTTACTGTCACGATAAATGTATAGTAATAATTCCTTTTTTTAAGTCTTTGCTTTATTTATTTACATTAAATCAATTACGCAATCAGATTTACCACGAAATATTACACTAAATTTATAGTATTTCGGTTTATATCGAATTAGAAAAATAATTAATATATTTGCAATAATTAGAATATTTAGAAATTATAAAATTTATAAAACATTGATCAACTTTATAAATTTATACTTATAACTTTATAGTTTATAAATTTATAAACATTGAACATTGATAAACATTGTTCACGTTGTGGATCAGGTCTAGTACTGTCTATGTGCATATTTTATATTCTAAATCGGGTCTGAAGGCGTATAATAAAGTTATTTGTTTACCTTTTAATCCTACTCGACGTTTCGGTGCGCACGGGTCACACGAGCCGTGGTCACACGAGCTGTGGTCACAAGTTGACAGAAGAGGCCGGTAGTTCGGGATGGCAGCTGCGAGCAGTTTTATCAAGCACCCACATTTGATATTTACATTTGGAAAGGCTGCGACACTACACTAACAATGTCCGCTAACGTATTCGACGGTAAATACGAGTAGCAAGGTTTAATCACTGGATTCCGCGTCGACGACATTTTAAATCCATCCTCCCAATTGAAATTTTTATATTTCTTAATTTTTACTACATAACAGGTATTACCATCATGAGTGTTCATGCTATTATTCAGTACAATGACATATGACATAAAAAACGTAATTATTTTCGCTTTTCTTTTTCGCAATGGCTAATTTCTTGTGGCCCTAGTGGCCTTTCAAGAGTCACCGGTCGGTCGAGTATCTCGACAGTAACATATCTATACCACTGGTATCACTCGTGTACCTACAAAGTTTTGTCGCCGGTAATTATGCATATATGTATTTCGGATGATCGATGGTTGACGTAGGTCCCGCACCAATTAAATATTTCTTACAGCCAATATTAAAACACCTAACCCAGATTCAATAGATTATATGTTTTCAATACAAAATTGCATACTTAATTATGTACAAATACATATTTAATCATTTATGCATTGGATAAACATACATTATGCATATAAATTTATTAATGCGATCAGCGAGTCAATAAATATGTTTCATTTGATTTACAAAGTTGCTATTAATACAATGCACTGACGACCCTGTACAATACAATGTACTCGATTCACATTCGTGGGATAGTGAGATCAAATTCTCGGCCCGTACCACTCACTGAGTTTCTACTTATACAGATTTTTAAACATTGACACTAGCTCGGCGGTGAGAGAAAAACATCGTGAGGAAACCTCCATGCTCCAAAAATAAATAAAACTGGAGAATGTGTATCTACCAATCCGCGTTGCGCCCGCGTTTTACTAGGCGTTTTACTGTTTTACTAGGGGAGGCCTGTGCCCTGCGGTGGGACATTAAAGGCTGATACAAGTGGATACTGTCGACCTTTATTTAGTACAGTAAGTATCAATCTAGTACAGTCAATAGCAAATATATGGGTGCGTCCTATAGGTCACCCACCCACTGAATAGGTGGACTAAGAGTGTATATGTAATATGAAGCAGACAGATGATGAAGGATAAGTGATGAACAGGTTAGAACGTGAGCACTAAGGTTTAATCACAGACGAGTTGACGAGTTGACAATATTTACATATAAACCTATATTTTCATCAAATTGTAAGGTGTTGGTCAAAGTGAACAGAATTCTGCAAGGTCGGCGGCGCACGCGCAAACTCTCTCATGTTGCAAGTGTCCACGGACGGCGGTAGTCACTTATCATTATGTGGATTGCTTGCCCGTCCGCCTACTTTCCTATAAAAACGAAATCCATACACAATTGACTTACTAACTAGGTCAATGACATATACCCAATCTATTTTTGAGTCGAATTCCATATCAATCGGTTAAGAAACCCAGAAATACAAAGCCCTGCAGTCTATACGTGTGTGTGTATGTAGCGGTATTTTTTTCTTAACAAAACATTCATATTCCTTAGAGATCTCTTTGAAGATAAAATTTAATTCATATTTCTCACATATAAATTTCCCACGTCTTCAGGGATATGTGTATGTGAAATTCGAACCGACAAGTTTCGAAAATTGGCCCCACGCAAACTTCCACACTTGTCAACTTCTGCTAGTTTGATTTTCTTTTGGGAAGAAAAAACTCTTAAATTCGTTTATATGTTGTAGAAGATAGGTTGCTAGGGAAATATATGACATTTTTTTAACCAAGAAGACTAGTAGGAACTTCTTGTTAGATTTGGTTAAAAGTACCCCAAAGGTTAACCCGGCACATTATGCCACGCTGTTTATGAATGGAGCTGTTTTTGAAAGACATAATGAACATTCGTTAAGTTATTCATTAACGTCAACTAAATTTTTTTCACTTAGGTACAGTCTAATAATTACATTTGTCATTAATGTCAGACGCGATTAGGTTCATGTTGTGGCAATACTCCTACAAGCATTGATTTTTGTCCTCTTTGCTTCGCAGAACTCTTCCTGGCCATTAATACAACCTTCGAAAACGATTCCGTGATTCCACTATGATTAGCAAGAATCAGCAAGCTGAAATGGTAAGTGATATCTGTCGCAGAGCGCTGTATTTACTAATAATATATAAAACATATTTTTAATATAATCTGGAATGAGATTAAATTAGTGTCATTTGTTGTGAACATTTACTGAGCTGCCTACCGTTTTTAATTCTTAACAAAAAAATAATCATTTCTACGTATTGACTGCAAAATATTTCTCCCTATTTGTAAGTACATATATAGGATTAAGCTCCGTCGTTCGTGCCGTGCCGTAGGGTTACAATATATTTGTCACGTAGCGTTGTGTCGTGATTGCATAAAGCGGACCCGCTGCCCGCGGGATTATAATTTCATAATCAAATACAAATAGCGCCGCGTGCGGCAATAAGTATGCGAGGAGTAGGTATATAAAGCGAATCGTAGCGTAACTCAGCGAAATGATTAGTTACGCGCGGCTGAACGCTGTAAGGGCTGTCACGCTTTCCATAAATAAACACGCATCAATAAGCAAATCTTAATACAATTAAGTTTTTATGGCGGTGATGATTTTTAACCGCCTATTATGATGCCCACGTAAATGATCTTTGGCACAGATGTCCATGAACAACAATATCTAATCACTATAAGTTGAGCTATAAGGTTGTCTGTTACTTCCTTTCTAAAAAGAAGTTGTCTAATGAATTATGAATTTGGATATCATGGCAAAGGAAAGAAATCACCTGTTTGATGGCACATAACACATATTATTATGCTCAACGTAATCGATTAAATGCACACAAATAAGCAATCACTCAAATATGCACTGATACACTCAAATATGCCCCAATATACTGATATAATGTGTACCGACACACACAAATATGCTCCGATACACTCAAATATGCAAATGTCATCTTAACATTTTGCCGTTAAGAATTCTCTTCTGCAATACCATAAAACTACTTAAACGTTACCTCCTCGCATTTGTGGATTCTGAGAGCTTACGGTGGATGGAAGTCTTTATATTATATAATGTAATCATAATATGATACATGCACACTCAATAAAAATACCACATGTTTAATTAAGAAATTTTACACTCGCCTTTAATACGTATTTCGATATTATCGAACTTACAACACTTAAATTACTACTCAAATCCCTTCAACAGTTTTTGCCGTGATGCTGTTGTAACAGACAAACATACGTACAAGCTAATAAAAATTTCCAAAACCAATTTTTTGGGCTTCAGCTCCTCAATAATTCCTACATGACTATTTTCAATAAATTTACAATGTACACATTCATGCCCTTTTAATGTTTTATTATAACTATAGATTTAAGATAAACTACCGTTAAATGTATATGCTATGTACCTACACTAAGCCTCTAAGGGATTAAAATTGAATCGATCAAACGTAGGATCAAAAGCGTTCGTTTCAGAACTGTCACTCGCATTTAAAACTACACTTTAGGCAAAGGGTTTAGGGACAATGCCTTTGAGATTAAGAAAGATTTCACACCTTTTGTCATCCGTCTTTATGGAGAACAATAGCCTTCGCCCTATTGTCATTTCAACCTTTCAGATGTTACTTTAGAAAATCGCAAATGGTTCAAATTTACTTGGATTGAATTAATTACAATCCAATTGTAAATTCTTCTATAAATAGATTCAGTTAAAGTAATTGTTAAGATGTAATTTAAATCAACATGAATTTAAAATTAAGTTATTTATTGAATCAGAAATAAGCTTTGTAACACAACTTAATCTGTAAATTAGTTTAGTACTAATAATAAACTTATAAGACTTTGCATAAGCAATATAATAATGAAACATAAGTTTAATGTTAGCTATTGAGCCAGTGTGGCTTCGGCCGGCTGCAGACTAGCATCACCCCATCTCTTACCGTGAGTGCCGTAAGAGCGTAAGATAACAAAGCAGCCACCACAAGCCCTGAGGAATTACACCACCTCTGCAAAAGTGGACTCTCCAAACTACATTGGCCAAACACTCGTTTGGCCAGCGTCGAGTCCCGAGCCCCCCCATTCAACAAGAGGTGAAATTGGCGAAGGTAACCCGCTCGAGAATGCCGATGGTTTCATCCTAGAGATAAGGAAGAGTCGTCGACGTCGCCATCAGAATAAGCGGGTTACCGTTCCTGCAGCATCAACACATCTCAAGGCTGCCGTACCGACCGTAGGTATCTACTCATCCCGCCTGGATGAGAATACAACGCTGGAAGACATCAAGCGACACTTTCAGGACAGACTAGGGTCCGAGCAGGGCCGCGCCGCGCCGCTGAAGTTGGAGTTGCGGCAGATATAGTCCAATTATAGATCTAGCAATTTCCGGGTTGCGGCTGTTCATCAGAAGGTCATTCCTGACTTTTGCCCGGAAGGGGTGGTCTTCCGACGCTTCAGGGAAGCGAGACCGACCAAGAATAATCCCTATTAGTACTTTATTATACCTATACCTATATTCTATCGCATGGGCCTTACTTGCCTGAAATAAATAAAAGGATTTTCTACATAAGTGCTTAATTTTTGCTTACCAATGCGACCAATTCTATATGTGATTGCGACCCCCAGGTTAAGAATCGATGCTGTAGCCCATGGACACCTGACATATGCTAAGATCAGTGTCAAGTCCCCAGATGTAAAGATGTAACCTACCTTTAAAGATTCAGGAGTGGAACTGGTAAGAGGATTGGGAAAATGAGGAATAGTGAGTTCGTATATTCGTGGCAACACCAGTCAAGCAAGAGTGACCAACGTTTGCACACTCATGCATGAGCAGTCTAAGATGCTTTGGATTAAAATTTAAAAGAAATGAAATAATTATACGAGCATTCAATGTTTGGAAACCACGGATATATTATGTTAAATAAACAAATTTACATTCGTTATCATATATTTACAAAAGGGTCAGTGAATTGTAAGAATAATGAACGGCCGCTTTTGGTTTTAATTAAAATCTGAATGAGGAATAGTTGCCACTTATAGTTTCAAATAGTCTCCACGCTATTGTGTTCAACCTCATATATTAAACAAAATCCCAGAACGACACATTGTATAATACTCATTACATCGCTGCGTGTTGCATCACCATTTCTAGATTAATTTGAGAATAGTAGCAATGTACCATGTGTAACAGTGTCACCAACTATCACGATAGTGAGCGCATGGTAAAAATATGTACGTGTCCAAGGGTCGACCCGCTCCTGGCAAATATTTCCATTGTAAGTAAAGGTTTATTCACATTGCTGCGATATTTGGGTACGAGTATGAGTTGACTGTGTGGTGTTGGCTCCTGTGTCCACTGCTGGACACGGACCTTCTCATGCACATTGTCTTGTGAATGACGAATGTATGGCCTTGAAACGACACGCTGGACAAATGGATTGGCGAGTGTATTCTTTTAGAGGTGTAGTTCCTCAGAGCTTGTGATAGTTTTGTTATTTCTTAGGCGCCTTTTACACACCCACGGAAAGAGATATTCTAAAGCCGGTTAACACCACATGGCCATTTAACCATACCCATATCCAAATATAGCAGCAATTTAAACAAGCCTTAACTGGCACGATTTATCGCCGGAGCGGGCGTTAGTTTTTACATCCGACCACGCTTTTGGCAGGAAATGTTCGTGTTATCGCCGAGTACTACGCGTTGCCAACCTACTGGATGGTTTGCAGGCCAAACTGGTAACGAGAAAATGACAGCCCGTTCGTATGCAAGAATTAACAAGAATCATCTTAATATATAAAAATTGATGTTTGTTTGTTTGTTTGTTTTCTATGCGCTCCTAAACCGTTCGTCCGATTTCGATGAAACTTTAGTGACTTGTTGTGCGCGCGCCCGCGAAGGTTTCTGACCAAAAAAAAATTCTAACGCATTGCAACGCATGCCGGCCACAGCTAGTAATAAATAAATAAACAAAATCGTTATTGGTAACAGATTATTGTTGATATAATCTAAGAAGTTGGAAAACCTATCACAGGAGCTAGTGTCTTCCCCAATAATATGGCAATTTTTTATATAGAATAGATGGCAGATTTGCGGGCGGGCCATATGATGGTAAGTGGTCACCGCCGCTCATGGACACCTACAACACCAGGGTGCAAGGTGCGCTGCCGACCTTGCAGAATCTTCTTCACAGCTCTCTTGAAGAGCCTCATGTCGTAGCGTAATGGAGAAAACCTCGGCGGGCGGGTTCGCGGTATGTCAAGGAATGTGTCTTTTTAACCGCACTGTACGCAGCGATTCTATGTCAAGGAAGTGTGGATGAACCACACGACGATGGCGAGCAGTGCGATGGTAAAAACCCGAAGTTGGCATCAAATTGAACAGTTCTTCAGAACATTTACCATTATAAAGGAGTTAGAAAACGCAGAGCGAGTTTCGAACACGCGTGAGAGTGGGATCGTCGACGATTCGGAGAGTACGTCGTGGGATGGAGGTAATTCTGGAATACAGTAAACAATACAATAACAATACAGTAATACTGAAATGCTGAATACTGCGTTCGGGAAGCTACGCAGCGTCTTCTCGTCCAAAATACCTCAGTGCTTGAAGACGAAGGTCTTTGACCAGTGTGTGTTGCCAGTGATGACCTACGTCACCGAGACGTGGTCTCTGACTATGGGCCTCATAAATTAGCTCACTGTCGCACAGCGAGCTATGGAGAGGGCTATGCTCGGGGTTTCCCTACGTGATCGAATCAGGAATGAGGAGATCCGTAGACGAACTAAAGTCACCGACATAGCCTCTCGGGTTAGCAAGCTGAAGTGGCAGTGGGCAGGGCACATAGCTCGAAGAACCGATGGCCGATGGGGCAAAAGGGTTCTCGAATGGAGACCACGTACCGGCGGACGAAGCCGAGGACGTCCATCTGCTAGATGGACAGACGACCTCATAAAGGTTGCGGGCACCCGCTGGATGCAGGTCGCTGCCGATAGGTCTAAATGGCGGACAATGGGGGAGGCCTATGTCCAGCAGTGGACGTCCAAGGGCTGAAAAGAAGAATACTGAAATATTAATAATTATTCTTTAATAATTTCTAATAAATGTTTTTCGATTCATTTAGAGTTTACAGTAGACAGCAATTTGAAATATGTTTTCTTTATTCTGTGTGTAAGGCATTTTGTGTCTGTTAAGCCGCTCGGACACGAAAGGCGTGTAAAATTTTAGAAGGAATTAGACCGTTTGTTAGAGTAAATATGACGAATCAGACTTTGTTAGAGTACGACTATAATATGAAGAGTCGACGCACAATATAGAATATGGCGTGATCGTGAGATCATTGTAGTTGCGAGCGGCGAGGTTGGCCCGCTCACGACGTTGTCACTCAAACTATCATGTTTCAAAGTATGCTATACAAAGGCCACGACAAAAATACACCGGGAATACACAGCGCATTGTGAGCTCAGAATGGACGAGTCGTTTGCCCGGATTAGGTCTGACAGCACAGATATAGAGGGATTGATAGCGCAAGCTGTTCGTCGCTGCGCTAAGCGCCAACTTCAAGCCGCTGCTTGTCGTTGTTTCAACACACTAGAAAGCCTAATTGTATTACATTCAATTGTAAAAATTCGCCAAAAGTTGTGAGCTGAGTCCAACGTCGGATTAATGGGGAACGGTTATAGCCCAGGGACCCGAGGTCTAGAGAGCCCCTTTATAGAAAAATTTTAGAAAACGATTGACCGAAGGAAGCGAGCGAAATAGTTTTTGAGGAGTTGAGCTCTACTCCGAACCCACATATTTCCCGTAACCGATGGAAAGCGAGTGTCACGCGTCCAAACGTAGGGCATGCGAGTGGAGCGAGCTTATTTTCTGCGAACCCAAGCCCGTTGTGTTGTTTTGGAAGTTTTGTGGGCGTCGAAAAAACTTTTCGCCCTGGAAAGGGCCCCGACGCAAACCATCGCCCAAGACTTACGAGCCTTTAATCAGCCCCTGGCCGAGTCAAGGAAGATGTTTCATTTGATCGGTGAGTGGTTTCCCATCACAACTTGTAATTTAGTCGTAGGTACAAAATAAGTGATACGCTTGGTTTCCGTACAATTGCGCAAACTTGCGTTGTCTATCTATGTAAATATTTTCCTGCAACGCGCTGATCGTAGATAATACGTTGAATGCAAAACAAGCAGTAAATGTGTACCGGCTCGTGATATTGCATCATTAATTAGAATAAACGTGCGAATAAATTATTTTCAATTAATATCGGAGTGTTTGCTCACGCGTAGCGACCGAGTGGGTCGCGGGGTCATTGGGCGTCGAGGATCACGTAGAAGAGTGTTAAATATTATTTTTTTAAATTAATACGAAATGATAATCTTCTGCATCTGCATATGAATCCAACAGGTTTACACTCAAAAAATAATCGCGTCGCTTCTTAAAAAGTTAGTAGGTACTATTAATATTGGCACTATTTAATCCATAAAAACCAGAATTGGTGTCTTTGTAGTAGTACTTAGTGAATTGGTGTTGTATTTTTGAAATATGTATACTACTTTAAATTTGCATCTGCTGGGGATTTTAGATCTGGATCCCTATCGAGTGAAAACGGCCGGAGCATGCTACATTGTTATATCTTTGACAATATCATCCATTTTTTTTAAATAGTTAAACTAGATAGAATTCTGACTTTTTAGCGCCAGCGAGACTTAAACTAAACGTCTAAAAATCTGTCAAATTTACGTGAATTAGCATGCCTCGTTATTGTTCGATAGA
The DNA here is from genome assembly GCA_914767545.1 of Sesia apiformis. Lineage (NCBI taxonomy): Eukaryota > Metazoa > Arthropoda > Insecta > Lepidoptera > Sesiidae > Sesia > Sesia apiformis. Next base: position 17,577,497 of record OU611966.1, read on the forward strand.
ATTGACACACTGGAGTGAAATTATAAAGCCGGCCTACACCGCACGGCATGATCTCATCCTTATTGGGTGTCGTACTATAAAAGGATAACAAAACGGGTACCACAAGCCCCAAGGAACTGCACCACCTCTAAGAAAGTGGCGTCGTCGACCCCCTTGGCCAGCAGCGTGGAGTTTCAAGGCCATACATCCCTCATTCACAAGTAAAATGTGCATGAGGATCCCCATATAGAGCAGTGAATGCTAACGGGCTGGTTACAAGAAATTATTTAAGTATTTAAATTTTTCCTTAAACGCTGCCAACTCGGCACCCCCCCCCCCCCCCCCCGCGCGCTCCCCTAATTATGAGCATGTGAAATTGAATTATGTCTGTTTTAATTGTGTATGTGCCGATCGTAGGCCCGAAGTAGACACACATGGTTGAAGTTTATTACAGCGATTAGTCGGTGGGGCGAATGGGGCCGGGCGTGCTTTACATTTTAATTGCATTGTTAGTTGTAACGAGGCAGGTTATCTCGGGCGAGAGGGATTAATGGCGGCGATAACGTAACGCGATTAGTTACGTCCTGTAGCCAACCCTCGGGCGGCGGCAGAACTGGCAGATACACAGCTGCCCTGTCAAATGTTTATTGTTTTTTATTTATATCACGAATATTGCGCTATCCGGCTCTATTGTTATCCACGCTTCGTTTAATTTAGCTCTTTTTGTTGACTCCCGGGATTTCGTGTCGCAAAAAGCGAAATACATTTTTGTGCTGAAACACAAAGCCGTGGACCGTTCCACAGTGCGTTTCGTATTTCGTAATGTTTACCTTTGTATAGAAACGTCCTTAGCAACGGTGGATTGTTCGATTGAGAAACATAACGTAATCTAAACAAATATGGCGACATTCGGCTTCTAAAATGGGCGAAAATCATAATTTAACCATTTAAATCGACTAATTGAATAGTTCGGTCCAAAAACAGTTCCGTCACATGGTGCGATATACAAATACAGTTTTTTTTTGTTATCGGTCCACTTCTAATTTATAACACACTGCGTATTATTTTCTTTTGTCTTATTAAGATAAGTGCAATGTGCGGCGCCCTCTGGGCAAGTAGACCGTCGACTTGAAGAAGTTCAACGGTGGTGGTTGAATGTAAGAATCTTTCGTTCTTCTCATCCAACCTCTTCCAGCGAACTTTTTCGAGTCGCTCGTTCTACCTGGTCGGACGGGGCGGCTCAATAAAAACCCATATCATCTGTATGTATGTATCATGTGTATGGTTGCGACTGTGAGAGGCTGGTCCAGTCGCTTATGACTAGTCGTCCATCAAGTCGCGACGCCATGTAGACACTTTCAAGTGTAATTACAACAAGTATAATTGTCAAGTACACTTTCCTTTTGAGCTATCAGTCACTGCTATCTGGCAATACAGTGTGGCCGAGGTCATGAGATATTTTATGCTACGTCAAATTTGATATTAGTTGTAGAAGCATTGGCCAACCGAGCACTATCGCTCGGTTGGCCAATGCTTAACATTGGCGCTAACATTGGCCTAACATTTTTGCGTACGTAAACGAGTTATTAAGGGGATTTAAAGTTCATTTTCGTTGCTCTAACTCAGGGGTGTCCAAACTTTTTGGCCTGAGGGCCACACTGACTATTCCACAAAGTCCTAAGGCCTAGAAACTCTCTCTCTAGAATTTCAAATGAAAATGATTTATTAGCATTCCAGCGGTATTTTTAAAGAAAAATATCAAAATTCATCTTTGCTAGAATTTTATAAGAGTCTTCCAACACACACACACACACAGTTTGATTAGTTGCATAAATTTGCTCGTGGCTTTTTTTCTACTTTCGGAACTACTTATTTATGTGGAAAACATTCTGCAAAATGGAAAACACAAAAAAAAATCAATAGATTCAAGTTAACTGACGGCCATTTTTGATAATTGGCTTTTGATCGCCTTCAGTAATTGGCACAACGTAAACTTGATCCACAGCTGCAAACAATTGTCTGTGAAAAATCACAGCTGCATAAATCTCATTAATTATTATTAAAATGTTTAATGTTACACTTTAAGTACTGTATTATGTATGACAGTGATTTTGTACTTTAGTTAATAAAAACATCGGATTATTGTTTTGTTTTAATATAAAATAAGGTTGAGTGTAGCGGGCCGGATGCCCGGCATGTCCAGCTCGCTGCCGATGGCCGGATTAAATGCTCGCGGGCCGTAGTTTGAACACCTCTGCTCTTTGAATAAATAAATTTGTTCTGCAACGTTATATTTGCGGTCGGCGCTATCAAACCGCTTATTGAATAAGTTGATAAAGACTCGCAAAGTGTGATGGAGTGTTATCACTATCGCTATAAGCGGTAGTGGTGTAACACAAGTTAGCGTGCGGACCTCGTGGGACCGACAGCTGTCACACGTATTGTAAATAGGTTATGTGATTATGTTTTGTTAAAAAGTGATAAAATGTTAGAAGAGATTTGGCGGTTTAATTAATACTGTTCGAGCCATCCTGCGTGCCCAAATACACATACAAAGTGACAAACAAAACCCCAAGTGACAAACAAAAAATGGTCATAGTAAGTAATTATAACTACACTGGCGAGGAGTATGGGATTCGAACCCAAGCGTGCATTGGATTAGATCTGTGTATTTGTATTTGTGTGAATGTTCGATTGGCCGGATACTTCTTCTTCTTATCTTATTCTTCTATGTGTGGGTAATTAATAAATCAAGAAATTGTGTGTTTGCATTCTACATATACAAGTATTTATGGAACATAATCAAAAATTACACTTACAATTCTCTACATTGCCATCCTATCCCAGTATCGTATATCCGTGCAGTGTGCCACAAAAAGTAGCGCGTGTGAAAGGGCTGAGGGCCCTTAACCCCGCTTTAGTACCCTCCTGCAAATTTTAGCCCACAAATTAGGTTTTCCTGTACGGTGGGGAATGCAAACAAGACTAATGGGAAATACGGCTGGGACGTGAAGTATGTGCTTTCATCATCCGTTGCAGGTGGCGACGGGAATATTTTTTTTTTAATAGCTGTTATAGATGGTAAACATAAAGCACCTACTTTGCAAATGTCTATGTGTCTTTTGAGGCCGAAAGTGCACGCTGCATTCCCGCAGCTCGACTGACAGTGATATTTTATATATATATTTTATATTTTAAGGTAGTCATCTGTAAGGGAGGGACCTTACAGATGACTACCTTAAAATATACCGCATTCCTATTTTATCCTATTTCCCCAAGTTACGTGTTTTAGTTGCGAGTGAGATATGTCAGAGGCCATTCCCATCCTATTCTATCCTATCCCTTATTTCCATTTTGCCATTTTCCCAACCCTTTCCCCAAATCCATTCCTATATCTACAAATATAGGCGGCGCATCCAGTTTCGTGCCAACGTTTGTTATTCTGAACTGATGTTGGCATGTATCGAGAATGTCTATGGACGACAGTATCCACTTACCATTTGGTGGACTGCCTGAAGACTTGTAGTGAACAAATATTATAATGCAAAAAAATTGTCGTTGCCGAAGATCACTTTTTTAAAGTGTGTTATATTTTTACAATTCGTTTTTACAATTTTACAATATTTTTAGTTACATTTCACATAAGCCAAAAATACTGTTTGACGCTGCGGACCGAGAACAAGAAACGATGAGCGATGAACTGTTTTCTTGCCCAAGACACGTACAGATTTTTCACAAGATAATGATTGAAAGAGATAGAAATAATAGTTCAATGGTCTCAGCAAGCGAGGATCCTCGCTCTACTTTTATCGCCCGGCGAAAAGAGAGCCAATAATGCTCACTCAGTAACAGCCGCCTGTAATGTTTCCGTCAACTTCGATTAGTGTACGGAGACAGAAGAATTGAAGTAAGCTAGTTGCTTCCAGTCCGTCGCTATCGCTCGCTTCACTCGTTCCTCGTCGCGCAGTTAGTTTTACTGGTCGAACTATGTACCTCCTATGTCACTATGTACGAGGGATCCTACTGGTTATGGTTGGATTATTCGCTCATCGTTTTTCGGTCTTGGTCGGACTGCAGCTTAACTCAGTATCATGGTTTCCCCGGGGAAAAGTTTCGCTCAAGCTTCTCTATTAAGCTTTTAGATTTACACACAAAAACAAACATTCTTCATTTGGTTCACTTCTGTTTGCTAATCAGAGGACGAGTTGATTTCCTCGTTTGAATCATATTCACATTTCACCCCTTGAACTTCGACCGTATTAGAATCCGCCTGATCAGCACTCTCCATTGGGACAGCATTGGCCTGATCTCTTAAAGGATATATTTGCCTATATTTCCTAATAACTTCTATAATTTCACTTTTTGCATCGATTTTGTATTCTTCCGGAATATTCGTAAAATCACTGTGTAACGAAAGTAGGAAATACTTATCTAAGTGTGATGATGACGCTATTTGTTCTTTGTCCTGTTCGCTGGACTCGTCTAACTCAGTATCACGGCTTCCTTCAGTTCCTTGGGAAGAGGTTTCGGTTGACCTCCTGCGTTTTATTTCTTTAATATCTTGTTTTAACTTGTTCTCCCCCCTTCGAGTATTTTCAGAAAGTTTTAAATCAACCCGATTTTCGGCCGGTGTAACTACTAATGGTGATCCTATAGCCAATGAAGATGTGGTTGCCACGATTACCAGATATGGATCCGTTTGGGTATAACTCGATTCTTTACTCGCAGTCGTTTCCGGTATCAATTCAGGTATTGATTCAGAAGTGGGTAGATGCAGTGTGGGTAGAGCACCATACACTAAGCGCTTTCGGGAATCGTTTACCTGAATGTGGTGGCACTCGAAATGGATTTCACAAACGCTTATATTTCGTGGGTGTGATGGCATATCACGTTTTATACTTTGCAACCACAAAGCAGCCCTGAAACAAAAGAAGACTATTAATTATGAGTTTCAGTCGTATTTCGAGGACAGGATTGTATCTAAAATTCCAACAAACTCCAGCCAATATTACTCCATAAACTGTCAAAGTTGGCGATCAAACATGGTTTTATTTATACAGTATTCACTGTTAAGGTGTCCTTAACTGTATTTAATGGTAAAATATTGAATTGACTCTACGATTTTATTATTAAATGCAATTGCAATCGGCCATGTTGTTTACAGTATTTGAAAGTTCTATTGACAAAAAGAACACATAGTATTTATTTTATAATTATAATTTATAAGAGCAGCGATAGCTTAGCTAGGGGTTTATTTTTTTTTTTTTTTATAGATAAAGGGCGGACGAGCAAGCGGTCCCACGTGGTGATAAGTGTTACAGCCGCCCATGGGCACCTGCAACACCAGGGGGTATGCGGGTGCGCCGCCGACCTTGCAATTATTTTGATTTTAAATTTGTTACGAAGAAAATTGCACAGTAGCACGAAGTAGGTACTTCGTCAATATCTAGTCTCGTCGAAGTAAATTAGGAGTCACTCAGTAAAATGATAGTAGGTTTAATGATAATAAAGTGATAGTATGTCGCGTACTTTGATATTGAATTTAAAATGGAAATATATAATAAAATAATTGTGTAATTAAACAACTTTAACGGTTTAAATCGCGTATATTTGACATTATTTATATCCCGACGTTTCGAACACTTTGCAGTGGACGTGGTCACGGGGTGACTAATTGATTTTATTTGTCACTTGAGTTATTAAGAAATTATTTGGACTACCGTCTGAAATTTTTTGAACTACCGTCTGGATTTTTTAATCATAACATTCCCTATGCACGCAGTATTCACTCACGGTTTCCAGAGGTCTTGCAGTATTGCAGTATCTGGACAGCTGTGCAGCCAACGCAATACTGCAAGACCTCTGGTATACGCAAATATACGCGATTTAAACCGTTAAAGTTGTTTAATTACACAATTATTTTATTATATATTTCCATTTTAAATTCAATATCAAAGTACGCGACATACTATCACTTTATTATCATTAAACCTACTATCATTTTACTGAGTGACTCCTAATTTACTTCGACGAGACTAGATATTGACGAAGTACCTACTTCGTGCTACTGTGCAATTTTCTTCGTAACAAATTTAAAATCAAAATAATTGCAAGGTCGGCGGCGCACCCGCATACCCCCTGGTGTTGCAGGTGCCCATGGGCGGCTGTAACACTTATCACCACGTGGGACCGCTTGCTCGTCCGCCCACTAATCTATAAAAAAAAAAAAAAAAACTTTTTTTTTTTTTAATTCTATATACTTAATTTGGGACTTTGGCCAACACTGGCATGTCAGTCCCATCGTAACCTAAACAAAATTTCACTTACTAAACTAAACACTCAAAAAACAACGACGGCTTGGACATATCCGCCAGTGCCACCGCCCAAAAGCGGCACCGCCGTGCGGCCGGTTTACGACTCAAATTCAAGACAGCCCCACTCCAGGATAGACCTAAGATGGAGCTGATCCAAATCCAAACATCTCATACACCTGAATAGCAGCCTCAGATGCGGGAACCGCTAGGATATGAGTGAACACACCCATATCATAGGGGTGCAAATTCCAGCGCTGCATCAATGAGGCCCTTTGCCTTTGGTTTCGGGCACATTCCATCAACAAGTGGTACGTATCTTCTGCGGCTCCACAAATTTCACAATCTGGTGATTCATCTATTTTCATTCGGAAGCTAAAACTTTTTGATGGAAAGTGCCCAGATCTTAAAATTAAAATAATTCAAGTCGCACCCCGTCAATGCCCAGTCTCGTCGACGTAAGTTAGGAGTCAGTCACTAAAATGATAGTATGTTTACTGAAGACATAAATATTGAAAGCACAAGATAAACGCAGCCCTATGCTTTTATTTGATTATCGCAAATATTACGCACGAAAATAATCAAACAAAAATTCAATTTCACTTCTGAAGTTCCCGCCGAAAGGTCAAAATTTTATGTCCATTTTCAATTGAGAAATAATTGAACGAGCAGAAAATACTAAATTGCCAAGAAATCGATGGCAGCATATTTAAAGATGGGCTAGGTTTAAGTTCTCTGGTGACAATAAACAAATAGGACTCCCGAGAAGCCCCTCCGTCGACTTGGTCATAAGTCATGAGCTCATGATATTCTTAGTAAATTTATTTACTTTATTTATTCAAAAATAGTTTAGTATTTTTTGCTGCCCGTTTAAATGTAAACCTGTTTAATTCCATGTCGACATCTACCGGAGCTAGTGTAAATCATTTAGTTATTATTAACTAAATCTTGCAAAAAATATTGGGTATTACTTGTGAGAATTTGACGTAGGACGCCTTGAAATCTGGATTCAGGTGGGCGCCGAGCACCAAAACAGTTTGGGAACCACTGATTTAAAGTGATGTGGTTGTGGTTTCCGCAAATAACTACGAAATGTATTAAAAGTGTTAAAACTTATGCGTTCCACGTCGTAAGCTGGATCGACGTTCGCTCGAGATGAAATTATTTCTCGTTTGGTAACGACTAGTTCATACTGGTGCAGTTGGTATTTCTTTTATTTTTATTATCAGTAAATCTTAGACTTATATGAATAATATTTTCCATAGACATCTTCACATTTTACATCTGTTGCAGAAGCGGGGGTAGACACGTCCTTGTATGGAGACCGCGTTAGCAAATTAACTACTACAAAATAATTACAACAGTTCACAATTAACCAGCCCTTTTATCGTCCACTGCTGGACATGGGGCTCATGTGAATGAGGGATGTATGGCCTTAAATAGCCAAGCGGGTTGGCTAGTCCACAGCGTTTGTGGTACAGTGAAATCAACGAGACATGAGCTTTGCATCTGTGTGAGTGGGTGCGAATTGTCCAATTCGATTGTCGAAATGGTTCTCAAAATCGTACACAATCGGTGGGCACGCACACAAACACAAAGCTCATGGCTCGTTGATTTCACTGTAGCAGCGTTGTTATCCATTAATCGCCTTTTATCACCCACGGGAAGAGATGAGGTAATAATATTCTAAAGCCGGCCGACATCACCTTTCCATTACGCTACGATATGGTGTTCTTCAAGAGAGCTGTGAATAGCATTTCGCAAGGTCGAAGGCATACCCACATATCTCCTGGTATTGCAGGTGTCCATGAGTAACAATTACCAGCACGTGGGACCGCTCGCTCGTCTGCCTACTTCCTTATAAAAAAAAGAATGCTCACAGCTAACTGCGCCAATCTAAATTCGCTTTATATCTGTGCTATAACCCAACAATATTTTATAATGCTCGTTTCGTTACTTTAGTTTGAACAAAATGGAAGTTTTCGCATACCAGGTATAATATGCGCTGCAAACTGCAAACAAGCAAATATTCCCCGAACGGCCAACTTCAGACTGAAACGACTTGAGCGTTTTAAGCAAATAATGTTTCTCTTAACTGTTATTTCTAGTTTAAAGAAACGCTGCTACTGTTTACGTTAGTATAAATAACCGGAAGAGTTATCTAGTGTCAAATTCAGATTTTATTAAATGATACTCTTCCAAACATTGCCGGATTTCTTGCCATTGAATCCCTGAGAACCTTTCGTGTAGGTTCGTCAACACACACGATTTTGGCTCTTCGCATCCAAACACCACCATTCTACCAGTCAGTATAGTATAGTGCTGAAACGTTAGGCCACATTCGTAAGTTCAAAATGACTCAACTAGTTATGGAAATAGCTATGCTCGGAGTTACTTTCCGGGATAAGATTCGAAACCTAAAACAATCGTCAAAGAAAGTCAACGACACAGCTTGTACAATCAGCATGCTCAAGTGGCAATGGACGCGTCGTCGAATGAAGGCCACGTACAGGAAAGCGCAGTGAAAGACGCGGGCCAGGTGGACCGAACACTTGAAGAACACAAAAATACTGAGGACTAAGCAATTACTTTCTTCATTTATACAATAAAGAGATTTTTTTTTTAAATATTATTATTCAGTATCGCCTGGTATTTAACATTCACGAGTGAACGTAGACTTGTACGTGGGATACTACATACGTGAGAAATGATAATCTGTCACGTTATATTTCTTACGGAATACCTCCATTACGTTGTATTTACGTAGTAAGCGTAAACCTGCGTTTGGTATCACTGGTATTTCGTAGAAGCTGTGTCGTGAGCGCGCTGTGCGGAGTGCTTTGTTCCATATAAAATTAGTGGCTATACCGTTAGTGTATTGAAACTGGGAAGCCTCTCGTTAATAAATGTTTAATAATGAAAACTTTCGGGAAGTGGACTTTTTAGGAAATAGACATTCTGGGCACTGTACGATTTGTGCAAGTGGACGTTTTGACACTAAAGGGATTTTTTAAATAAAAAATATTTGTTTCTTAATTTTATACGTATCGTAATAATTGTTGTATCTAACTCACTTTCGAGACACGTTGGTGCTTGGTAGTCAGTAATACAACTGTTGTATTGAATTGTTGATCGAAATATATTCACGTTCGGTCTTCTGTGAGAATGAGTTTGGGCTTCAGTAAGGTCCTGTCCATTGACTTTATATTGTTAGATAGTAGTGTTTACTGGAGACGTTCGCCCGTGTCCGGACCACCCGGGGCGGGGCGCAAAAACCCGACCCGATTAGTGCGCGACCGGGTCCAACGTACTCCGAATTTCTAAGGATAAGTCGTAGCGAAGTTTTAACCTCTCCCGTTTCATGTAGTTTATGCACATTTGAATTCAAAATGGCGCAAACACGTCTGCAAGTTTCATTATTTTAGTGTTATTTTTATATCTAAACTTTTAGTAATCGAGAAATTCATAATATTTAAGTACCAATAATGTTTAGAAAGAAAGTATTAAGTAACTTATTAGAAGATGCTGTTTAGAAACGCATTTCATTTAAGTTACTTGATGTTGCGTTTGTAAGCCAAGTTGTTTCTGAACAGTGTCCATATAAAGTGTATAAAGACTGATGCCTTCGGATCATCATTTGGTAATGTACTACGTCACGTCAGCTCAGCCTGTTTCGCCCCAAACTATTCCAGGCCCTTACCGTACAAGTTACTAAAGTATGCTTTGCTACACTAACATTACAGTTCTAACTGATCTATTAGAAACTGAATGGTCAGTTTAAATATAATTTTATTTCATTTATTTATGTTATTAAATAAATAAATGCTATTAAAAATATTCATTTATTTATTTCAATATAACCGTTTCCGTTAGCCACGAAAAATGGGCCTTTGACTGTAAATCATTCTCCATGTCCAATCATTTTGTCCAGTAAAGAAATTCGCTCGCTGAGCAACTTGTGAACCAGGCTCATACTCCAGGAAATTCCATGCTCATGACATTATATGACTGAATCAAAGTCCCATTTCACCGCTGCATACAGCATGCTTATCATTAAATTCAGTCACTACTTTTCCTTTGTTTTTTTAATCTTGAGTATATATGTAGATATGAATAAGTTTTATTTGTAACTATTTTAGGAGGGTCCGGAGGGGTAGGATAGAATGGGATGGGAATGGGCTCCCTCACTGACGTATAGGATATAGTGGGAAATGCAGTACATTTCAAGGTAACCTTCTGTGATAAATTATACATATCATCACATTCGCGTACATTTTTTTTGAAAGTCCTTAAAAACCGATTTGTAAAATCCCAGTCTTCCAACCCTGGTGGAAACAAGCACGCTTTACTGTTTGATTCATGTATGAGAAGTAGTTGCGTAGTAGACAAGTATGGAGGGGAAGCCCTTGATCCATTTCCTCAAATGAAACTTTAGATGGAGCGGGTATCGTAAAGGCGCAAGCGTGCAGTGTGCACTTAGCGTAGTGCAGTTGTTACAAAGAAAGGAACTACTTACAAAGGAAACTAGTATTAGTTCCTTTGTAAGAGTATTTGGTTTCCGGTGCCTGTAAGCAATCTGAAGAAATAAAGTTTGTCTAAGAACCACTTCGCTCAAGGAAATTTCAATTTACGTAAGGGACAATTCAATACTTTTCAAGGACGAATAAAGAAATTATGAATAATATAAGTTAGTGTCAAAAAAATTGGTCAATATAAAAAAACTGCTCAATATAAAAAAAGTCGTTCGCTTTCACGAAAGAAATTCAGTGTTGAGAGGGTGAAAGTATCTCTTATTTCGCCCTGTATAGGTCTTCTTTGTTAATACAAAGGGTTTGAGGCCATCTTCACCTGCGCCATGAGAATAATAAATAATACTAGTTTAGAAGGGGATCTCCTTTGTGTGTGTCCCGAAAGCCGCGAAATAAACACCTACCTGCCCCCTCAGCCCGTAACGTCCCTCTGTCGCCTGAGGATGCCGTGAGGGCTGTTACTTATTATATCTGTATACTTATTAGGTTGCTTAAATTGTATAAATAGTTATTAAATTAAAAAGTTATATATGTTATAAAAAACAGGATATCGTTTTTTTATCACTAGTTTTATAAAAAGGAAGGTGGCAATGTATGAAATCGAGCCCGTGGCGTCAGGGCGGCGCGGCGCGGCCCTGACTGGCGGCTTGTATGATACGATGCGTAACTGTAGGCTGTTATCAGGACCTTGAACGAGTTCGGCACTAGAGTTTCATTATTCTATTATTCTGATGGCTGAGCCCAAGAATGGATGATAGATATTTTCCAGTACACGCAATTTCCTTCCGATGTTTTCCTTCACCGATGTGTTATTCCAATTCACAGCATCACAGAATAAACCTACATCACATACTACCTACCCAAAGACATACCAGTTTACCTTTACAAGCGACGCTTTTAGCTCACGGTTTAATGCTAAACTTTGAGTGGCCATCCAACATTCCTATGACGTGGCGAGCCGCTCCGTCTACGTCTAAACCCATTTTTCAAACGCACACAAATATATACATTACTCCTTAAGAAATAAGGTTCAATCATTCTGAAAATAAAATTGTAACAAAATTGTCATTTTATCTGGAGCGCACACGTTCATGTTACTTAGTTTCAGTTGAAGAGTTATGAAAATATGGAGTAACTTAATTTTTAAACTTTCTAACTAACCTAGCTAACTGTGAAGTCAGTTTATCTAGATTTGCCTTTTGGATCACAACGGTTCTAGAAATCTTCATGATCGTCATATTTCTAACATTTTGAGATCACGTTTAACTATTAGAATGACAGATTTTGGGGTGGATATCCAATAGTGCTTTATCGACAAAATACTGCATTTAACAACGATGCATTTCATCAAAATACTCTATTATAGGCAAAGATGCGTTTCATCAAACCGTGTTTAGTCAAAGTCCTATTTTAAAAGCATATTCATTTCTCTAGAGGACTTTGACCAAACGCACCTTTGACTAAAAACAAATACAGTTGTTTGTCAAAAAGCACTATTGGCCGCCCCATCCCAAAATCGAATGGAAAGTGATTCATGTGCTGCGTTAATTCCCTTAGTAGTTGACTCATACTACAACCGAATGAAGGACTCTCAGTAGATTCCAAATGCTGATTCAGTGGTAGCCGAGCTATTTACTGCACTCCTTGTCACCTTCAATATTTATGAGGTTTTTGATATATTATTCCTATGATTGATAAGGTAGTGCGAGTATATTGATATGTTAGGCCCGGTGCTCACGGAAACGACGGAGCGACGCTACAAACTGAAATTGATATAATCTTCCAATTTCACCAAAATCTTAAGATCCATTGGTATATAAAGAAAATATTGCTTCTCTCTTAAAGTTCAACCATAGAAAAGTATTTTATATTGTAAATCAGGTCTGAACAATATAAAATGTGTACAAAATGCGAAATTGTAAACTGTAGGTAGATAGAAAAATAATCACACGCTACAATACATTTTAGTTATTTCCAGAATTAGTTCTTTTGAGAACTGAACATTTCGAGAATTAGTGAATTGGTCCTTTATCGATATAGCGAAGTAGACATTTGGAGACTCAGTAGCAACAGTTTGTCAGTAGCAGAGACAAATTCGGCATTTGTCGAGTAAACAGCGCAACTTAATAAAACCTACGTAGAATTGAATTTAGAGTCATTTTAATCTTCATATTCTCTTTAATCTTCTTGAGACTACGAAGTGTTGGACCTTCTCTTATTTGAATTAAATAAATAGATGAAAAATATTTATAGACACATCACAACATGCTATTCCTATATCTCACATTTAAATAAAGAAATATTTTTTTTTAGAAATGGTGACTCTCAAACTATTAAACCTGTGTTTCGACAGTCAGTGCCTTCCCTATGTTTCATAATGAAACAAAATTATGTATTTAAAATAAAATTACAAAAAAATTAATGACAGTCTTAAATTAATTCTTTACTGTACATAACGAATAACTAAGTCGCGTCGCGCGTGCCTCATAATCAGTATCTGATGGCTACGCGGCGTCTTTACTTTGGGAACCCGGCCCTAAGGCATTTGATTCACTCCTAGTTCACAAGTCGCAACGCTTCACGTGTATGTATGTTATCGATCATAATCATTTAAATACGGTCGCCGCTTGCCACAGTTTGCTGGGAAATCAGTATAGATGCAAATATCTATAAAAAGTCTGTATAATGTGTTCGTTCGCGTAGAGCTGATGATTCCGGGGGGAACTTTGTAATGGCTATAAAAATACCTTATAAATATGTTATCCGGGACATTAACGATTACACATAAAATTTCAATAAAATGCTTTAAGTTATTTTTTGCGCGATGCCTATACAGACATCTGTCATACAGATGGGAATTCTAAAAAATAGTGTATTGGGCTTATTATCATGAGCAATATGCATTTGCACAGCAATATATTTTTGTTTATATTTTAAGTTACCATTTTTAATTGTAGATATAGAAGATGCGGTAAGCCAGGTCCGTATCTACTCGCATCCAACAGATAACACGAAAAACGATAGACGATTCTGTGGGCCTAACAGAGATCTTGAGATATGGTATTATTTTATGGGGTAGTTCAGTGAACACCGGTTAAGCATTTGTTGTGCAAAAAGATGTGTTAGATCAATATGTATAGTAAAGCAAAACCTTCAGATGGTCGCAAACCAATATTTAAAACCGAAAATATCTTACCTTTGCTTTGCCTTTATATTTATATGTTTTTTTTTCTCCACAATAACATATCCAAACATTTCTAAAGAAATATTGATACAGTATACAATGCAATTGGTAGACATTGCAGGGGGAGAGTGCACACTGTATTCCCACAGCCGTTGGGCGCGCCCGACTGGCCACGCTAACCCTCTCTCACAGTAGACTACCTTGAAATGTACTACATATCCTACTTTATTGTATTTCCCCAATATACGTACGTGTTTCGGTAGTAAGTGAGATATGCCAGAGCCCATTCCCATCCTATCCCCCCCCATTTTCCCAACCCTTTCTCTCAATCCATTCCTTATTCTGCAAAGGTAGGCAGCGCATCTGGGGGCGTGCCAACGTTTGTCATTCTGGACTGATGTTGGCATATATTGCGGATATCCATTGACGACAGTATCCACTTACCATCAGGTGGACTGTATGCTCGTCTGCCGCCTTTTTTCTATAAAAAAAACATAAATATTGTACAAATTTAGGCACTTAAAATTATAATTTGACATTTTGCTACTGGATATATGTTTTTTGACATTTCTAATATTAAAATAATTATTTTGACATTCACTACTTGATATAAATAATAGTTATATTATAGTTCAGACTTGGGGCGTGGCTTTTAAATATAAATAAATCTATGTTTAAATTGTCGTTTAATGTATTTTTTGCATGCTGTTTTTACCGTAGAACGTGTAGCATCTGACTAAAATTATCACCTGTTTTGTACAATTTTATTTGTTTTCGCAAATAAACTATTACTATTTATTTATTAAGAGGCGAAAGTCCCCGATAATGCTTCATCATCACGTGAACACGTGCAAGCGAGAAACGTGTAAAGTTTGTTCGCATACAAGAATCCCGCCCGAAGAATATTCTCGCCCGAATCGTTGAAGGTACTGTCCTTGTGTAAGTACGCCTTTTGTCTAGGAATTGGACTTTAGTCTAGCCCCCAGCTTCGTAAAAGTGAGCACGTTACATGAATCCGAGAAGTTTCTATGAACCTATTATGTTGATTTATAGTTTTAATCTTCTCGAAGAAATGACAATTTTCTATTATGATACGAAAAGCTTTCCTCTTTTCTGCTTTTCATTCTGTGTCGTAACACTATCGATATCGTGGCCCCGCACTCACCTCTCGCTGCTGTTTGTGATCGTATCACTTAAATTCCCACTTGAAAGATGTATCTACCAGATAGAGACAGCAGCTTCACATTCTTGTTATCAGCATTGTTCGAGCTTTGCACATAACTCAGTACAGTGCAATTCGACAAAGGTACGTATTTGGCGGCGGTCCAAGAGGTCTGGACCCCCCGAAGAACTTTAGAAAGATAGATAGATAGATAGACATTTTTATTTTCCTTTCGAGTCTATAACAATCTTTTCATTTAAATTCTAAAGAGTCAAGAATCAAGTGACTCTTGGTTCAATAAAAGGTCAAAGGTCATTCATTCTATAGTATGTCAGTACTTAATATCAATTCCGTCCTCGTGACTGTTCCCAGTCGAGAGAGTCCAATCGATCTTCCATCACTCTCGACGTGTGCAGTATACTTCCTTCACTTTCACACATACAGTACAATCATACGAGCTTCACGAGTTTAGAATTATAATTAATCTGTCATTTTAACAAAAAAATAATGTGTTCACGATTCAACACACAATAATTATTTACTACAGCGAATTATATTAAAAACCTGCACCGAATACAATAGAAAATAAAGTAATTTGTAAAAAAATTACATTTAGAATTAGGAAGACGTGAAAAGTGCAAATATCTCTTTGGAACACGCATGGATCGCTTAACTAACGTTTCTAGGCAGTTCTTTGCTTAAACTTAGACCGCACTGTTGGACACTACGTAGACAGTATTAGGTGTTACAAAATATGACTGCGACTAATCTAAGACCGAGGGATCGTATAGACCTATATCCTGGCCTATATGTTTAGACTTGCCCCCCAAAACCAAATCCTAGGTACGTACCTGATTCTATAGTAGATTCCAAAACGGATTCCTATAATTCCAGTTCCAGCAATCGTTAAGCGTTCTAACATTATTAGCAATTGGTATGTTATTTCTAAACGTGCGAAAGCTGTGTTATACAAAACAGAATTTTGAAATAAGAGACTGTGTTATTTGAACTCAAAATACCTCTTAGCGCATACATTTAAAGACCTAGTAACTATTCTCGCTGTGCTTTGAATTTGTTGCTAATGACTGATGATTACCTTCACAAGAATTGACCTTTATAAATTATAATAAAGCCGCTACTACATTAGCCCAAAGACCATTAGACTACCTCTCTAAAACAATAGATTACTTAGTAAATTCTCTTGTCTCAGTTGGGTATACTGTGTCGTTTTGTTAATTTATACATATAATAAAACAGTAAAAGGGTTGAGTCTGTACGTTGACTTAATTTAAAAAAGAAATTGGGGAGTCTCTTTAGAAGTTACAGAACCCAAAACAGTATTTTTTAAAATTGTTGTCTGTATGTTTGTATGTATGTCTGTTTGTTCGAGCATCACGTTTTCGCTTGATGTTACGTTACGTTTTTATATCAGTAGCTTTTGCTACTGAGCGGGTTTTGATCGGGTTTTCACTATTGTTTAGATAAGTATCCAAGCTGGTGTATGTGTCGTCTTCATATGACACAAGAAAGTGGAATTATAAAGGAAAATAAAAAAAACTATATTAATTGAATCTTCCGGACTACTTAGCCGAGGTCTTCTGGAATCTCTTCTCTTTCTTCCAAACGTTTCGTTAACAACTGCGGTTGACATCTTCAGTGGCGACTACGTTCACTTTCGGAGAGATGTTATCTCTTCGACTTCTCAAGCGCAACTGACTCGACCTTTTTTTTTTTTTTTTTTTTTTTTTTTTTGGTAGGGGGGACAATCAGGAAAACCCTGCATGGTCACCTGGTACCATCTAGTCTAGCTGGGCTAGCCTAGGTGGTACCAGGTAGTGCCGGACTGCTACCGGCTAAAAAACCTGATTGCCTCAACATCGTGTATGTCTAAGTTCTTGTGGCCCTAGTGGCCTTTCAAGAGTCACCGGTCGCGTTGATGTAGGGCGAGCGCAGAAGACGCTCAGCCAGGAGAAAAGTGTGTGTTGCAACAGCCTAAGGGCTCCCCCGTCGGTAAACCGGCGGAAGGAACGGACCTCGGCTTAGGGCCGGTGTGTGTCAACGGTGTAACGAGGAGGACGTCCACGTCTCGGCCGGCGGGGACGGTGTCTGTGTGCTGTGTTTGGGTGCGGAGTGGGAACCGCATTGGCAGCGGTGATCGGGTCATCGGGATCGTCCAGGATGTGCCGCGGGCGACGATAGCGCGGAGGGGCAATCCTGTCCGGTATGTAGGTGAGGGAAGAGACAATCAGGGGGTTGGGATGATGTGGGATAGCGTCATAGTAGCGTCGGGCGGTGTCTGTTATGTATTTGACGATGGAGGGAAGCTCCAAGTCCTTGTGGAGGTCAACGTTGCGCAAGTACCATGGTGCAGCCACGGCCTTGCGCATGAATCTATTTTGCAGTCTTTGGAGTCTTTATGCTAGCGTTGTGTTCGCACACGCAGCTCCCTCCATCATTGCATGGAGGGAGCTGCGTGTGCGAACACAACGCTAGCATAGGTCATAATGGGACGGACGAGAGTTTTGTATAATGTCAACTTATTTCTAAGCGACATTTTACTTCTCCCGCCTATGAGGGGGTTGAGGCGACCGAGCACAAAGGCGGCTCGGTTCCGGACGGTTTTGATGTGTTCTCGGAAGGTCAGTCTATGGTCTAGAGTGACTCCGAGGAATCATTATTATTCCCGTCTCAATAGTGAAGCTATTGAAATCTATGGTAAAAACATCCCAACAATTTTAACAAAAAAGAAGAAAATCTAAGTCTCCGTAATATCTGATATCCAGCACTCCGAAGACATCAAACTCACGGGGAAGAGAGACGAGAGGGGACAAAAACAGACTCGATACACACCACACAACCATATAAATACCGGTGCATATAAATACAATATATAAATACATATATAAATACTCGCCCACTATAAATACCGGTGCGCTACAATCGTCGAGTCAGTTGCACTCGAGATGCCGAAGAGATAGCATCTCTCCGAAAGTGAACGCAGTCGCCACTGAAGATGTCAACCGGAGTTGTTGACGAAACGTTTGGAAGAAAGAGAAGAGATTCCAGAAGAGCTCGGCCAAGTAGCCCGGAAGATTCAATTAATATGGACACCGGCCGAGTAAGCCTACACTCCACTAAGAAAAAACTACTTTTAATAGAATCACTCAAAGAATACGGGATGGATTTTCATGCATGAAATCCATCATGTCGGTGCTTTTGTTAAAACAGATGTTAAAAATCTTTACAGCTGCTTAGTCGACGCGAACGAAGCCGCAGGCAAAAGCTAGTAAATAAAATAATGTCTTGAAACAAAATTGAACGCATTTGACATTTATGTTTCATGTGTATATGTATATTAGTATCTGAAACTGCAACTAGCCCTTTCAATATTGTAATAGCGGCTGTGTTAGCGGTAATGATTATCTCGACAGAAATGAATAACGTTAAAGCTTATGAAACATGCACGAAACACAGGAGACGTTTAGTTATCCGATAGTTATTATTCTCTCCTATAATATAATACATTCAGTTATTTAAAATTAAGCAAGGCTGGCAAATAAATGCCATTATTGCTCTCCTGTTAAATTTATTTCAATACCCTTACATTTTGGCACCTTTTGGTGGATTATGAATAAATTTTTGGCAATATTTACATTTATTTATTTGCGAACATGAATCTATACTCGATTGATATACTCGTATATCAAACTTGTTGCCAATAACAGATTTTTATTGTTATTTTTAAGTACATGTTTAATTGATTTAAAAATGATGTCATGCGGCGAAAGTGAAGGCAAATCATTTTTTATTTTTCTTATTTTATTTCAAATTTATTTTTCTTGTGTAGGTATATAGTGGTCCGTAAGGTGTCGACCGACTTCAGAATTATCCTTCCTCTTCCCGTGGGTATTGTAATCGGTTACTAAGGGATAACAAAGCGGATATTACAAGCGTTGAAGAACTACACCACCTCTGAAAAAGTGGACTTTCCAGAGCTACCAAGGCTATAGTCTTTCATGCACAAGACAATGTATGAGGAGGTTGTGGATAATAAAAGGTCTGGTGACGACGGCTACAGTATTTAGAGTCGGTACGTCAAAGCGTCCAAAACCATTTTATTCAAGTCCCAATTAACAGTATATCAAGATATATTCATAGTGTATTTGTACTTTACATTCAAAGCACGTGACAGATCCCGTCATGAACTCGCGTATAAACTTTGTGGACCCGTAAACAGAGGAAGTTCTGTGCTGTGTTGGAGTTGCATGTTTACTTCCCAGATTTATACCTTGTTTACCGACACGAACACGTCATGTTCTGTTTCATATTTTCCTTAAGCCGTCTCACGACGAATTATTCAACGATTTGCGTATACGAACGTGAACTTATACATGAGGAATAGAGGGCAGACAAACAACGGTGGGGATTCATAAATATGTTGATGGAGCTCTATGTATTTCAATTGGGTCTCGCATTAACCTCGCCGCGCGAGTCTATTGAATGCTTTCAATACTTCATTACTGCGCCGTGCTCGGACTCCCGGCCGGCGCGCGGCGGCGAGCTCGTGTCGGATCTAACACAGTACGAGCGACGTACAGTACGGAGCCATCATAGAAACGCTACAAATCACATCTCACGCACACATGCGCTATTTACACGTATCAGGAACAGGATATTTGAATCTCTTTTAAGATTAATTAATTAATTTGCATTAAGATTAAGATACGAGAAATCAATCCTAAAAATCAAAATATGTTAAAAATAACTGAGTTATTGTGCTTAGTAGTCACAACTTAGAAAAGCTATGTTAATGACGTCATTATCACCGTCACAGCCACGCGTATCAGTACTATAAATAGCGATAGCTTCCCACATAAAATATTCTAATAAACCATGAGGTCTCTCTTACCTCTCTCTCAGAGAAGACTACCGTGATATGGACTGTATTTCCTAATTTATCCTATTTCCCCAATGTATTACGTGTATACTGTGTGATTTCGGTCGACTATAGAATACCACCGCCCAATCTCTTACCGTGAGTATCATGAAAAGCGACTAAGGGATGATAAAGCGGCTATCAGAAGTCCTGAGGAACTATACCAACTCTCAAATAGTGGACTCCCTAACCCGCTTGGCCAGCGTGACGTTTGTACACCATACATACCTCATGCACAAAACAATGTGCATGAAGAGACCCACGTCCAGCAGTGAATATTGAAAGGGTTGCATTGCACGTGTACCGGTAATAAGTGAAATATGCCAGAGCCCATTCCCATCTAATCTTATCCCTCCCTTTCTTCAAATCCATTCTTTTAAATCTCCAAAATGTGGGCTCATCCGGGCGCGTGGATGACGAAGGGCGATAGTATCCATCTACTACCAGGTGGAGAGTCCGCTCGCTATTTTTTATGGGACATGGACTGACGTGTCGCCCACGGACACACGCGGTACATGCCAACTTCAGTCTAGAATGACAAACGTTGGCACGCTCCCTCATTCGCTGCCCTTTGATGTAAGACTGGAGGATTTAGAGAAAGGTTTGGAAAGATGGGGATAGGATAGGATGGGATAGGAATAAAGAGTTTATTCCTTACTCAGTACCGCAATACGTCCGTACATTGGGAAATAGGAATAAAGTATACATAAGTAATATATAAAGTAGGAAATGCAGTATATTTCAAGTAGTAACCAGTCGAGTACGCCCAGCGGCTGTTGGAGTGCATTCCTTTACCGCCTTCTCTCCATAAAAAAATTATAGCAATTTAAACTTACAGTCTAAAAATATTCTTAAACTTAACTAGCTTAACTTAACTATTGTGTTAACTTAACTTAACTTAACAGGCAGCTGTAGTCGCGGTACATACTGTAATTCGTGTGATGATAGTAGGAAATGCGCACATCAGGGAGGTCGCCGCGATGTTCCGTTATGAAAAATAATTTTTAATTCAATTCACGCAGAACACGTTTTGCATATTTATCTATGAGTGGTGATCCTTGTACAGTCAGCGATACGCTAATATAAAATTAAAATAAACCTCACACTAGGATTCCCATTGTAAGGGCTCCAGAGACACATACAAAGGCGAACACACCACCCAGTCCCGACCAAACATTTGTCTTTAAACAAATTAATTTTCAATTTTCAATGCAACGCGTTCCGATTAAAAATTCAACGAAATGTAATGTACCTACAACCATTCGATTGTAGTCCCTATTAATAGCGTGTTAGGTACTAATGGTGTACATTGATATGTTGCTGACTATACAATGCCTATACTTTTTAGTGAGATTGCGATCTGTATACCTAAAAATATCACTGCATCTCGACGAATGAAATTTGCCACAAAATTAATTAGATACTGTTTAATTCATACAAATCGGCCAGGTCAAATAAGTCAAATCGATTTAGTAGTTACAAACTTTATAAAAGAAATAATGTAAAAATTTATAAATAGTATATTAAATAATATAATATACTTAACGAAGGTTGGTCAATCGCTCATCTCCACTTCTTTTTATGACAATGCCTTCTCATACGACAGCTTTAAAACTTCAAGAGCTGGTCCTGGAGACTCTCCCACACCAACAATACTCAACAGACATTGCCCCGACAGATTTCTATTTCTCTCGAAGTTTGGACAACTTTATGTAAGGGAAAAAAAATGATTCTGAAGTAGCTGTGTTTAGGGCTTCTGAAGAATTCATTGAGTCCACGTCCATGAGACTTTTACAGGAGTGGTGTCAATTAACTGGCCGTGAGGTGGCGAGTGTGTAGATAATATGGGTCAATATTTCCACTAACATAAATACTTTTATAACAAAATTTTTTTTTTCGGTTTCTCGTACAAATCCCTCGTTCAATAGGTAAGCACCTAATATAAAAAAATGTGTATTAGTGCGTTTTGTAGTTTAATATATTCGCATATAAAATATATTCACTCTGGATAAATTTCCGTGTATTTTTGAGTGTCTATTATTAGATTGTGTACTTTTTTAACTAACTCATACTAAATAAAAAAAAATAGTGATAGTTTATTAAACTTCAAACTTCAAATCAAATCGTGCGACTGCGTTTTGCGTGAGCTTCCAAGGAGTCCTCTTCTGTCCCCAGTAAACCTACCATCGCTTTACTGAGCGACTCCTGACTTACTTCGACGGTCTGGACATTGACAGGATACATTTTAGACTTGAAATTGTTTCCTACTTATAAAACGTAACACTGTAGCACTGTGTGACGTGGCAGAATGTGCTAATTGCACCATTGCCATTATATGAATATAAATATTTTGTCAATTTTTTTTTTATAAAACGTACTGAGAATGTCGAAACCTGCCTTTCCTTATAGGTTGCTTATGTATACCTATTCTAAGTGCCATTCGGACTGGCACTTACATCGGTATTTTAATAATTATGAGAATATTAAAACGCTGAATTTCGGTACTGATTATTATTTTTACTTTCGTCCTAATTCCGAATAACATCCCCAATTATGATCTGCACAGTTTCTAAGCTAGCTTTTCCAAGAAAAACACGTTCTGCTATTTATAATATCACCAATACAATTGGAACCCACGACAGTCTAGTCCAATTTGGGACGAATTGATCAATTAGCATTTCAATCACGTTCAATTCAACGGATTCCGAATTGATGTTTATTGTACGCCAGTGAATAAATAATTTAATAATTTGTGCGTATTCAGCTTGTCGGTTTATCAAAAACTTTGTGAACGTTAGTCCCTTTTGGCTCGCGTATAACTTTGTCAGTGCACGCCATACATTTAGAATTATTTGTTACCTGCAAAGACAACACAGCAGACGAGCTAGAATACAATCATAGTTTGCAATAAACTTAAAATGACATTTACCGATACTTTTTCCATGCGTCTGCCAAGGAATGCAATTTATTGCTGCACAGAACTGCCGTACTACGTATCTAGAGTAGGTACACGTTTAATATGAACTCTTATAACACATGCGGACTACATGAACCTTATTGTAAGTTACACAATGGTTATATTGTCGAGACACAAATGCAGTTTATTGCGAAGATGGTGCACTTGGCGATAGATTGTGCTGTGTCTCGCGAAGTTGCGACGAAGCGTCGTGCGACCAGCATGCGATAACGACCCACGATAAGAGGCCGACGCGTTGCCATTTCTTCAAATACTTTCAAGATCATTATCGTCCATTCTCAACGAGCTCAAAATCAAAACCAGATTGTTATTTACACATTCTTACTTTGGCTACAAAGTAATGTCACAGGCAATTGTTGGATATGGAATTGTCCTAAGGCCCGAAACCACACACGATCTTCCGCTTTTTTCATCCAGCCGCTACCGGAGTCATCACTCATCAGTCCACGTGGCCGGAGCGCATCCACACTAAAGCATCGGCCAACCAAGCGTTCGCACGATTACAAACTTTTCTTTTGCATTCGTAAAAGAGTTATTGTGGTGATTTTAAAGCTTATTTTCGGTGCTCTAACTGAATGAATAGATTTGTTCTACGTTATATTAAAGCGGCTTATTGGATAAGTTTATAATGATCAGCAAGGAGTTTGTATTTGTGTGAACGTTCGAAGGGTCGGTACTTAACGTTTCCCGGTCTCCAATAATCTGCATTCAAGGAGTCGTCTACCCCATCGTTTGTCGGTCTACAGTCAAAAATATTAAGGCTAGTAAGTAAGAAATTCTTAGTAAGAATGGTAGAACGTTGTGTTCAACGTATAACGTTATCTTTCGAGGACAACTCGATTTAAGCCATTGAGTTATATATATACTTCGCATAATAGTTTAAGCTTGGCTTAAGCCGCTCTCTGTAAAGGTATTTTCTCTCAACGATGAACAGACAACGCAGATAACTATTTGAGACAATTTCGCTTTGCTGTTAAATACAAGAAACCTTTGCCTTGCTGTTAATACTCTGAGAATCGTAAAACATAGGTACCATGTTTGTATGCATCTTATTTTCCGATAACGTGAAGCTATAAAAACTCAGAAAGCTGTAAAACTGTATTTGCAGAAGTAACAAACTTTTACGTTTCATAGAATGATAAGATTTACTGCAAATTAAAGCCAGACAAGCAAGCCTGTATCCTCTCATATCGATGGTATACCTCGTACCGATGGTGACCATGCAACAAAAAAGAAATGTGGGCAGGAGAATTAAAAACGAACACGACGAAGGGTAGACAGATTCGTCTTTCAATAGCCTTCATCCGCCGCCGCAGTTTCGCGGTTCCACGTGACCGCGGACCACGGGCGTGACCACGGTTCATGGATATAACTGGACTAAAATATCGGTAATAGAAAATAAATCGTTAGTAAGTAACTCGTTTAGGTAACATTAATTACTATGATGATATTTCAATTCTTTGAATTTCTCACTTTTCAATCTTTCCTCATGTGGTTTCATATTTTTGTAGGTACTTAACTAGTAGTAGCAGTAAGTAGCATGTAGTGTGAGTATGTAGCAGGTATAGATAATCACTTTAAGAGTCAGTATATAAGTAGATGGCGTGTCCACTCTTTTAGAGGTGGTGTGATTCCTCTGGATTCAGGGTGTAGTTCTCTTACATGCCTAATGCACGAGTCAACGTGCATGACGAGGTCCACATCCAGCAGTGAATACCAAAAGGGCTGGTTGTATTGGTTGCATATAACTAGTGGGTATATACTAACAGGTCCTATAACATTGTTTATGTTCTTAACATTCCGGATCCCCAAAGATGTTGAGGATGTCCAGCCGGCATCCGCTCGAGGTCGGCGGCGATCCATCTCCGTCGCACTTTATGGCGCGTTATGGCGGTTATTACACGTCACCCGTTATATGACTGAGTAGGGTAAGTGCAGTGGGATAGATACATATGGAGCTATGCGGCAAATGATATACGTTTCAAAATTAATAATACATGTTGAAACAAATATATAATAATTAATTGTGTAAATGTATACTTATGCCTTGTAGTGATGTTTCAACATCGTCATGTCTACCACGTATGTTTACAAATAAACAATTTCATTTCATTTCCCAGTTCCCAAGGGAATCATCCCCAAAACCATGCGAAGAAAGTAGCGGGCACCGCTAATCATTAAATAAATACCAAAAAAATTAAGACATTGTTAGACTTACGTCACCTTGCGTTTTTCTATTTAAATTCAGACTGTATAATGTGGTCACCACATGAACCACGTGATATTCGCACGGAACCCTTTTATGTGGGACGTGATCCCCTCGAGCGATGCCCGGTACAGCTGCCCCCTTATCGTCCAACTGGATACAGGTAGTAATTTATCAAGAGATAAACCTACGCTTTTCCACATCCGATCCGACGCGGACATGAATACTCTAGTGTCTCGCGTTAGACTTGTTAGGTTTATTTCCACAACCTACACATGTAGAGACTACAAGATTAACTACGAGTACCTAACCATTGCAGATTTTTAATGTCTTTTACCAACCCCTTCTTATAGTAAGACATCAGTCACTCTCAGACGTAAGGTGACTGAGAGTGACCGTTGCCTTTAAAGAAGAGGTTGGTAAAAGCCATTAAAAATCTGCAATCAGATGGCTAGATTTATTGCTATTCATGACTTATCCACGTACATTTTGCTATAATTTTCCTGGTAAATATGTATGTTTTGCTAACATCCCCAAATAAGTCCACTAAAAACAATGGATTTTGCTAGTGTTCACAATATGTGTAGAATCTATTCCAATAATTTATTTGTTACTAGCTGTGCCCGGCATGAGTTGCAATACGTTAGATTTTTTTGTCAGAAACCTTGGCGGGCGCGCGTGCGCACAACAACTCACCAAATTTTCATCCAAATCGGATGAATGGTTTAGGAACGCATAGAAGACGAACAAACAAACAAACATGAATTTTTATATATTAGAAGATATACTTAGTAAGCTTAGGTATATTTCTACGCATTCAGACTTGTTGGTTCTTTTATTGTTCATTCTGCTTCACTGGGCCGCAGTTACTGGTTACCGTAGCCGTTATTGGTAAAGTAACTGAGACCATTAAGGACACGGGGCTCTTCAAGTTCCGCAGCGCACTCACACCCACTGATGTTGTAGACGTCCATGAGCGTTAGCGTTGGTATTGATTACTTAGCATCTTGGCCGACCGTAGATCAAAAATGTATAGAAGGGATAATAGATTAAAATTAGTGAAACTTTCCACCAAAATCTAGAGATCACGCACAAAACCGCTATCAACAACTTGGTATTAGTACCTGTCCAACGACATCTAATAACAAATAGCGAAACTTGTTTAATAGGCCTGTGTTAACGTATAAAGAACCGTTTAACGACAGTTTGGGCTTTTCGTGTTCTTCCTAACCCGTGTTCCTAACACACAGAAGCGATAGTTGACGTCGTTTTAAAACATGTAGGTTCTATTTAGGATTAAAATACAGCTAGTAGAGCCATCTGTTGGCGAAAATTTAATTGAATAAGTAAAAATAAAAAGTATATTATTTAATTGAATGATTAAATATTAAACTGACTTCGAACACAATATACAGGCCTCTTCGCAAGGTCATTCAGTCATACAGCAACAAAAAAAACATTAAAATATAGACGGGGTATTGTATTGTGATAGTTGTCTCCGGACCGAGGTATATACATATTCTTATGCTACGTTAAAAACGAAATCAAAAGTAGAGGTTTGCAGAGGTATCAGCGAACAATACAAAGCTGTAAAGGTGAGCAAAACCATTGGAAAATATTACTTGTTTATCTATATTACTATCCAATTAATCTACTGACAATAGGGAAACTTATTTAATAAGCCCGTGTTGGTGTGTAACAAAGAGTTTAATCAAAATTTATTGGGTTTTTCGTGCCCTTTCTAACACTCAAAGAAGCGAGCCTTTGCATATCCAATTAAATATATTGTTTCTTTCGAGTCTCAATTACTAAGATGCACCTAGCAGAGCCATCTGTTAGCGAGTAGCGTCATGAAATAAATTCAGTATTTATTTCATTTCATTGATTGAAATAAAGTTGAGTTTTTGTTTGATTACTATAAAAAATGTGTATTGTGCATTTTAAAGTGTTTTTTAATAGTTAAAAGTGTTAATAGTTTAAAGTGTTTTTTGTGCACAATGTTTGTAATACTCAAATAAAAGCATAGAACTACGTGTGCTCCCAAGGAGTCCTCTTCTGTCCTGAGTAAACCTCTACTATCACTTTACTGAGCTACTCCTGACTTAGGCTCCTGGCTTTCTGCATTCGCCCTAAACCATATATGTCCTTGGCCATTCAGAAAAAAAAAAAGAATTATGTCGACGGGTCTGAACATTGACTAAATACCTACGTTTTAGATTTTAAAATTGTTTATTTCGAAGAAAACTTGACACTGGCAGAATGTATTAATTGGACTATTGCCATATATAAAAAGAAAAAAAATCAATGATTAAAAATTCTTATATATATATATATGTATATATATAGATAGATAAGAGGAAAGGGTACAAGCGAAGAACAAAGATATAAATAAATTAAAAAAGGTATATATAACGCATCCTACAAAGTATACATGTGCAGGCGACACTCGGTAGTGACAGCGCGGGCCATTAACGCCAGTAGCAATCAATGTAGTGCTGCCAACGACCGCATGATTGATTCACGACCACGAACATTCACATCTATAAGCGAATGTTATTGAGGGCTGTATCGGAATGATGTTGAACGTTACCACAGGATATGGTTATCGTTTCGTCGAGGCTTTTAAATTACTACGCAATAAATTGATTTTAGATGGAGTTTGCAAATGAGCTAAATTAATTATTAAATACACCAGCTGTTGTTCGTGGTTTCATCCTCGTGAAATTAGGATTAGAAACTTTATCTTAATCAGGATACGTTAATGAGACATTCAACCTTATTTAAGGCTAAATTTTTACTCTATTTTTTTTTCTTCCCTGCTAAATGCATTAGGATTTAACTTCCGAACAAAGTTATACTGAATGGATTTCCGTGGATTTCTTTTTGGTTCAGTTTCTAAGACTAAGTACTACAATGTTTACCCTATATAAATCGCCGCTAATGATTTCACCAATGAATCTATATAAACCCCCTATATTTTCAAAACTACTGAACCGATTTCCTTAAAAAATCTCCCGGAATAACTACTGCAAATAATATAATATTAATAAGAATATAATATAATACTGTAATATGAATAAAACCATACTGAATAAATACCTGAATAATACACAATAAGTTCAAGTGTTTTTCGACATCAAACAAAACAATTGACATCTACTAACCATTTATGACATTAAAATTTAACGCATATCAATAAGTATATGGCTTTTTGGCGGCATTTTTCGACTGTTCGACTATATACTCGTATATGGCGGAGACTGCATTTTTCGTGTGTTTCCAAGGAGTCCAACTCTGTCCTAAGTAAAGCTACTGTCACTTTACTGAGCGACTCCCGACGTGGCTCGACATTGCGTTACGAAGAAAACTTGACTCTGGCAGAATGTGCTAATCACACCATTGCCATAATTGGCCATGAGGCAAAAAAATTGGGTTGTAAGTTATGGTTTATAAATTATATGGAAAAGTAAATATTTTATTTACTGTAAAGTACCTACTCGAATTACTGAAATTACAGGAATTCTATAGTAGCCCGCCAGTACTTTAAACTTGAACACCCTTAACGTATAGTAACAGAGAAATGATCGCATACTGAGTTAAGTGGAGCTGTTAAAAATACTCTTATAGTTCAATGGTGCACGTCCTGCCACTCTAGGAAGCCGGGGGTGGGGGGGGGGGGGGGGGGGTAGGACTAGAAACAGAGCCAGATCACAAACAGACTATTGGCAATTACGTGGACAACACAGCACAATTGGACTTGCATACTTATCCGTACGTTGACTTGCACGAGTCATTGAAGTTTGATCGAAACATGAATACAAATTTGTTTTACATTGGTAAACGAATTATAGCGGCGACTTTTAGGTTTATAATTGTCGCTCTTAACTGACTTAGCAGTCTTGTTCTGCAGCGTATTGTATTTGCGGTTGACGCCCATTACACGCTTATTTAAAGCTTTTGCCCACATGGTCTACATGAATAATAGCCGATAATGTTAATCCCATTACAATTTACCTATTTGCCAAGTTTCAGCGAAATCGGTACAGCCGTTCCGACGTGATTGAGTAACTAACATCCGAATTTTAGCAGTGTTACCCGTAACACCGAAACAGACTTGCGATGATCTCATTAGACTGTGTGTAGTACACTTAGAAGCTGATCTGCGCCGACGCGACGCTACGTCTTCGCAAAACAGGATTATCTATTCATTATAGTCTATGTTTAAGTAAGATTTATTAATAAGATATTTGTGTAACTAGCTCGCTCAGTTTATTATTATATCAAAGGTTCAAAGATATTTAATGAGGTTTCATTGCTCGTTCCTTAATAAAATTACCCAACACACTTATGTCAAATCAAGTAATCAAATAAAGAAGAAACGTATCGGAAGAGACTTATTTAGCAAGTCTAGCTATCGAAGTTGGCCGGGTGTTCCCGGCGAATCGAAGTGTTCCCGTAGGTGCCGTAAAAGGCCACTAAAAGGCCGAAGAACTACACCACCTCTTAAAGAGTGGACTCGCCAACCCATTTAGACAGCGGGGCGTTTGTGTAGTGTAGCGTGCAATAGAAATTAAAGAATGAATTTAGAAAAAGGGTTGGGAAAATAGAGAGGCATAGGACAGAATGCGATGGGAATGGGCTCTGGCATATATCATTCACTACCGATAGATTGGGGGGATAGGATAAAGTGGGAAATGCAGTACATTACACGGTCTCCTTCTGTGAGAGACGGGTAGCGTGGCCAGTGGAGTGCGTCCATGCGGCTGTGGGATTACGGTGTGCATCTTCCCCCAAGTGGTATTGGACGGGTGTTGCCATTTATCGCAAATGTCGCAGGGTGACAGTATCCGCTTGCTACTATGTAGACTGTATGCTCGTATATCACCTTCTTCTATATAAAAAAGAATGGGAAATGATCAAATGAGTAGCAACAAATTAAAAGGTGCGTTAAGTCTCTGGTCACAATAAAGGCATAGGAGTACTGTGAAGTTCACGTCGACTTTGTGTTCACATTCTTAGGGTGATTAAAAATTGTTTATTTCGGTTATTCAAAAATAGTTTATTTAGCTGATCGCGATTCGGTGCCCATTTAGTATTTTTTTTGCTGCTCTTTTAAATATAAGCCAAAAAGAAATATTTGCGATAAGATTTAAACCAATCAATTGAAATGATTTCATTTCGGAAAACAGATGATTCCCTTGGTTTAATTCAGTCTGAGGTATATTTGGTTGTGTCCGCCGATGGCTCGCTAATTGCGCTCTATTACAGACTTGACATTTGGCGAGTTAAAAACGATCGAGGTCAGTCCGGAGTTACGTGACCTGACCCAAAACTCGGTGCACACACACAGAGCATACGGAACAGTAGGGGAACTTGCAAACGACATTTAATGACAACCCGA
The DNA here is from genome assembly GCA_914767545.1 of Sesia apiformis. NCBI lineage: Eukaryota > Metazoa > Arthropoda > Insecta > Lepidoptera > Sesiidae > Sesia > Sesia apiformis. Next base: position 17,608,182 of record OU611966.1, read on the forward strand.
CAGCCCTTCACACACATAACCACACTTGTAAGTCTACATAAACAGAAATGTGCGGGAAATCTTTGAAGTTTCGATACTGCGTGTTGAGCTAACGCCTACTACTAAAGAAGTGGGTGTTGATTGAGCCATATGTTCAATAAAGAAAACATAATTATTGCTAGTATGTAAGCTTAGATAGGTGAACCCGAAAATGGTTACAGCATGTTACCATCTTTACTAAAACTTATTTTATTCGTACAAACAACGTTAATTGGGTGGACTGTACAAGACGGTGCAATAGACTACAATTGCAATTTTGTATTGTGACTTCATTCGCACCAATAAACACAGCGATTAATCCATCGCCCTGATCGCAAGGAAAATTGGTTTTCTCACGGTTTATTTATCTGGCTTGCACGGTTATTATTACTGGCTTGCACGGTTGATGTAGCCTAACTGAAATGTTGAGTAAAATAAAAGGGATAACACGATTACCCCGTATAATAAATAAAAATATGTGTAGATATGACGATCTTAAAATTTATATTGAAAATTATTTTACTCATTTTATTTTAGATCACCAGCCGGTGGCTGGTGTTTAGAATCGTGTTGAGCTTTGATACTGTTTCTTAACCTGTATTGTGCCCCCATGTCATACAGACACGCTCATGCAAGAATAGACTTGGGTATGGGCTTAATGGCCAGGGAAGTATTTCGGCTGTGACACAATATTTGACAGGTCATAAATTGTCGTAAAATTAAAACCATTTGTAATTCAGTTTAAATAAATAGCCAGTTCAATCACTATATAGCCCCAAAGGTTGGCTGCGAGAAAATGCTTTCTAGCATTACGTCCGCCTTTTGTTAAAACAGTAAAGTAAATAAATAAATGTTTAATAAATACTTTGTAATACATGCATTGTATGTAGTGGCACGATCGGCTTTTGTGGCAATTGTATCTATGGAGCGCAATAAAGAGCACGCCGAAGAAGCTCAAACTCAGACCATAAAAAGCATTTATGATCTGTGGTCTCAAGTAATTTTAATATTTATAGTATATGGATATATATATATGGATGTGGACGTAACCGTGCGTAAATAATCTGAATATTTTCAACTTATAGATATTCCTAGTGGTTAGACAATAGATAGGTATATATGCTGTTATTCTTCAGTGTCCTTTTAAGGCGATTGGTCACAATCTCGCGCAGAGCACTAATTACGCTTTACAACACTATTTAGATATAGTATTTGTTTGTACTGGCATATCTGTAATCTAGATCCTTTAGACGGAGTAGGCCGAATTCATAGAAGGTCAATTCCTAATTATGTTAGATTTTTATTAGGTCGGGTCCTGAGTACCTAGGTCAGTTTCTGGGTAAGCCATAGGAAAAATGTAATAAACATAGTAAGTTAAATTGAGAATGTGAATATTTTAACTATGTTCTGTATGTCAAGCCTTAATCTTTAGGTACATATAATAAAACTGTAGAAGCAGCGTGTCTGTACATTGAATATATTTACCGAATACTGATTGGGGGCGATGAAGGAAGAGTATCAGAATACAAAAAGTCGAATTTGAAAATTTCTGTCTGTCTGTCTGTTCGAATACGCTTATCTCCAGAATAAGCGAATACTACTGAACAGATTTTCATGGGGTTTCCACAGGTTTATTAAGTTTAGCTTGTCGCTTTGTTTCATCGAAATCCGTTAACGGGAACAAAATATATCTCAATTTAGAGTTTAAAAAGTAAAATTACACTCGTACAAAGTCGCGGGACAGCTAGTAATTAAATATATAATGAGCATTTTTTTACAATAGATTTTTATAGAAATCAAATGACGCACGGGAAAACGTTACACCCGGTGTTAAGTGAAATCTGACATAAACTATCGTTGAACTAAGTGTTATTAAAATCCGTCCAGCTGTTTTTATATTGCACGCACGGACTTAATGTAGATTCCCGCGTCAACTTTACGACGGGGGTCTGATAAAAATATCCTAAATGTTAACCAAGAATATAAGTTGTAACTATACCAAATTCCTTTAGAAGTTCTTCTAGTGGTTTTTTCGTGACGCGTTGGACAGACAAATATTCCAAAAATTGTTATTTTCGCCACTGTGTCATTGTCGGCGTGCAAAGCAACATTTTTTTTTAAAAGTGCATAATGCATGCGACTAACGGGCAATAAAGCGGCTACTGAGGCCCCGAGGAACTACACCACCTCTAAAATCCGGCAATCCGCTTGGTCAGTGTGACGTTTTAAGGCCAAATATCCCTCGAGCACTATACAGTGTCCACGGGGAGGCTCGTATCCAGCAGTAGATAATAAAAGAGCTGGTGACGTATAATACAGACTCGGTATTGTCACCATTTTATTATGTATAGTTATATATATATTTTACACGTGTCGTGTACTATACAATTTATAAATACTTGGAGGTCGTTTCATTTTCACGAAAGCTATTCTACGGCGAGAGGGCATTTTATTACAGTTTTTGTAGAAATCTCACGAACTTTTAGCATGGTGTGCTGTATACGAGTCGTGCCCGTGCATAGTAAGCGCACTTTGATGTTGTCATGGAAAAGCGGTAATGTTCATAAAAAGTTGTTCCTTGGAATGGTCTGCTTTTTCATGTACGAGTGCATACATTTATGGTTCCTTTTATGTTACCGACAGTGTGTTGCTTTCACATAATAAGCGCAGGAGTCGATGGGTTAGTTAGATGAATCCTCGAGTAAAACCCGAGTACCGGGAAGCGTATCCGGCCAGGTCGACCGCCGACTTAAAGAAAATCACCGATACATGACCCAGTATAGGGGAGACCTTTAGGAAACATTTTTGGTCAGCTATAGAGGGTTTATAGGCTGACGGTTTAGTATGGAATATTTTAAGTAAGAATTACTAAAAGTAGGTATTACTTAATAAAGTACAAGTACATTTGTCTATAAATACTTCATTGTGAGGAAAGCACGGCTGGATGTAGGATACTGTGTTAACCCCAAACACCAACAGAATGTGCGAACGAAACACTTGCGCGCAGCGACTCCGCAAAATATTACACAATATTAATAATTTTATTTCGATGTTCAATTAAATGTCCACAGGACGCGATATGTGGAGAAACTGGTGCAAACCACTTGCAATGCCACCAGCCCTTTTATTAACCACTGCTGGATGATCACACGGGCCTCCTCATGCGCATTGTCTCGTACATGAGGGATGAATGGCCTTAAAGCGGCACGCTCGCCTGGTGCAGTTCCTCAGGGCTCGTGGTAGCGGCTTTGTTATCCCTTAGTCGCCTTTTGCGCCACCCACGTGATCAGATGGGGTGGGGTGGTGCTTTTCTACAGCCTATGTTTCATTTATTTCCCCCAACCCTTGCAAATGTTCTTGGCGATTTCGCAAAAAGTACTTGTTAAATATTAGAAAAAGGGCACTTTGAAAAACCGGAGTTTGGGTACTTAGATCTTTTAGGCAGTCTCTATCGCATTACGTCACGCACATTATGCGCGTATAGACGGCAACTCTGGATTATTTGTTTATTCATAAGGAGTATATCGAGCATTGAATTATAGATACCACTCATGGTTTCTTTATATAAATGGAAATATAAAGGCTAGTATATAAAACGGGTATCATAGCTGACACGAATGCGTATTCGTTGGAAAAAACTCTGTGTAAGCGAGAACGTGTGTCATTTGTTTGTACTCCCACAGCCATAGTAGTCATATGTATGTGACTATGACTAAATGATTTTACTGCCAATTAAAGCGCGTTACAAAACAAAATTCTTGCAAGAGTGTATGTGATTTGTCATAATTTAAACCCACTTCGTCTATCAAGGCTCCGGGTTACTACAACTATTGAAAACGTGTGTCGTTGTAAATATGAATGTACATATATATGATATATATCTACTATATATTTTCCACTTCCATCACTCAAGGTACCAGCTGAAAATCAGTAATGAGTGTATACAGGACACAGTATACGGAAGCTGGATACCTTTTCAGCGCTGCGATGAACGGTTAGATCGTTCGTATCATATCATACCGTCCCATCCCATCCCATCAACCATTGTCTCCACTGCTGAATCTATATCCTCTATACAAAGCAGTGGAGAGACGTAACAAGAAGACAAATATGACATGTTTTGTGGTACTAAGGATCTAACGCAGGATCGAAAACCGAGCCCTATGCCTCTGCCAGGGCTCTCCTCCACTACACACGATCTTCCGCTTCTCTCATCCAACCACTACCGGTGCACTTCTTCATATCGTCGGTCTACTTGACCGGAGGACGTCCCACACTGCGCTTCCGGGTACCTGGGTTTCATCCGAGGACTCATTCTTTTTCTATTTTTGTCATGCCTGTGTATATTATGTGTGTATGCATGTGTGTATATCATGTAGCGTGTTGTATGTCGAAAATAAATATTAATAATATTTTTCTTAATTGTTTGCATATTTGTAAATATTTGTAGCGCCTGCCTCGTGTCTACCGTCCAATAATTCAGCCGCGACCTCGGCCCCCGGCGACGGCTGCCGCGTGTGGACGCCCCCAGCTAAATGCGGAGTGCCCTGACCCTGCCACCTTCGCCTGGACAACTGTGTCATCGCCATACCATCGCAATTCTACACGCTACACTTAGGAAGTTTATGTCTTCCGAGTGTATATTATTATAAATTCAACTAAGCGTCTGATAATGGATATTGACAAATAATTTACATCTTTGGGATCCGGATTCGTATCACCAGTTCAATGCATTTCGCTTACTAATTCGGCTATTATGAAAAACTTAAACAAATTCTGAGAAAGGGTGTCTATTTATTCATTATAACAAAGTAGTAACCCTGGTCGTCGCATAGGGAGCCGGTTCCGAGCTTAGAAACAAAGTGCCCTTTTGAAGAGCACCGACGCGACGCGACGCCCGGTATAGTGACGCCGTATTAACTCCGCCAGACGCGGAATTAATTAGTCCGCAAACCCAAAATAGGAAATAAACACCGCGACTTATCTCATCTTAAAATAGAATATTCAAACATTGAATTTGAGATAAATGTATTGTGACACCAGAAGCTACGTTGATATGTCACACGCCCAAAGTTAAAGTAAACATCCATACACTGCGGCGGCTTCGCATAAGTTGATATATCAACAATTGACATGTAACAAAATTTTAACTATGTCGTTCTGAATGTTATGAGTGTAGTGGCGGCCGGCACCACCACATCTGTTCCCGTGGGTCACGTGAAAGGCGCGTAAGGGATAACAAAGCCCTGAGGAACTGCACCACCTCTACAGGAGTGGACTCGCCAACTCGTTTCTCCAGCGTGGCATTTTAAGATCATACATCCCTCATCCACAAGACAATATGCATGAGGTTCAATGGAGAGCTCACGTTGGAAACATAGCGCTGCACGCTCACCGACTACATAAACTGACGACTTCAAGAATGTAGACGGTGGTGGCTGGATAAGCAGACCGCAATGGCGCCTATATAAAGCGTTAGACAGATACAGGTTAATGGTATCAAAGTATGGTATTACTTTGAATTTACAGAACAAAACAACCAAATCTTTCAATATTCGAGAGCTTCAGTGAAATTGTTTTCCGTATTAAGTGACTCAACGTTCAACGTGAAAACAAGACCATTCAAACTTTTATATTGCTTTTCCGAGAAACAGTTAGGTTTTAATGTCGAAACCCTCGCAAGTTATACTGAATGGATTTTCATGATTTCTTGTTGATTTCCCAGAACTAAGAATTAATATTTACTCTTTATATATCGCCGCAAATGAATAAATAAGTCCTTTGCTTGATGCTTCTCCCGTTTGCAATCCGACTCCACACGATCGCTTTCTCTCACAAAAAACACTACCTATATTTTCAAAACATCTGGAACTATCCTACTCTACCAATCTCCTCCCTGAAATCTACCAGAATATTCCTGAACATAAAAATTATACAATAAAATCACAAGAAAATGGACTTAAGTGTTGTTAAAATTAGCGTAAATGAACAGACTATAACAAACTGTTTTAGGGCTTCTCTGGATTTTTCTTTTTCATATTAATCCTAGTTTACGGTTCAAGCACTTTTCGACAGTAAACAAAGCAATTAATATCGATTATGCTATTTTTGAGATTCAACATAAATTATATGGAAATTTGATTTATATATTTCAACAAAATCTACAGGCTTTTTACTTTTCTACTTTACAAAATATATACATAGTATTTGATTATGTCAAACAAAAAAATTTATCTTTATTCTTCAGCAACGACAATTGATTACAAAAAAAATTATATATTGTATGCGTGTATGTATGTGGGTGTATGTAAGTGTGAGGGTGTATATCTGTAATTCTAACCAATTCTAAGTGGTGTGAGGGTGTAATTCTAACCAATCTAGAATCAATTTTTTTCAAGGTTTTATTTTGTTTGTTAACTCTAATATAAATAACTACGAGACTGATCTATTTTCAGAAGTGTAGCTTCTATCGACCTGCTGATCTAACTTACCTCCACGTTGTTACAGCAGCGTACCTAATACAATTTTCGGAAACAATATTCTCTAAACAAACCACAGTACTGCTCGAACAATTTCGGGAGAAGTTCTTATCTAATAAGTTGTATTTATAATATTCCGGTGTACACGGTGTACATGCTGTCTCTGTCGTCGAGTTTCAAAACATTTCTCCTTCAGTTCACGAACACTCACAACTTGCTGGCGACTTACGGAAGTTTGTCGTGCTCTTACGTGTTCCACATTTTGTTGTTCCTATAGAAGTAGGAATAGTGGAATAGTTTCCTTCTGTATACAGAAGGACATTCATTTGTATACAGTAAAAATGGATACAACTTGATAGTTCTTTCGTAGAGTTTCACTTGGTTCTCTCCCACGACCTTATGTCAAGCACGACAGTTGTGACATATTGTGTCTTGACACAATATGAGAATTATTCTCTAAAGAACTAAAGCAAGAAATTGAGAAAAAACGCCCGGAATTGATCAACAGAAAACAGAAATCAACAGAAACTCAGCAAAAATTGAGAGAGCTTGGTTGGGAAGTGTCGATGCACCCACCATATAGCCCTGACCTTGCGCCGTCAGATTTCCACTTGTTTCGGTCTCTTCAGAATTCTTTAGGTAGTGTAAGGTTAACATCAAGAGAGGACTGTCAAAACTACATGTCGCAATTATTTGACCTAAAATCCCAAAATTTCTACAGCAACGGGATCATGTCACTACCTATAAGATGGCAACAAGTTATAATACAAAACGATACATATATATTATAAATAAATGTAATTAAACTTTTTAAAAAATTGCCTTGAATTTGTATATAAAATACGAAGAAACTTTTTCCCCGACCTTATATACGTCAAGTACTTATTTCCGTATATTACCTATTTGTAAATACAGTCTACCATAATTATTTAATTACACAAAAGAATAAAGTTTAAGTAAATTAGTGTTTAAAATGTTTCCTCTTTGTTTATCATTTTCGTTACAATGTAATGAAAATGTCAACAATTAAGATATTCTTATTATCCTCTGTAAAGGTCGTTGTACACTGAATAGAGCGACATAGCGTCACGCGACACGAATTGAGATGTAGGCGTAGTGGCATTACCTTATGGCACGAGATAACAACTACTTGAATACGCTAAAGATAGATTAGAATCTTACCCAGTACAAGTACGTTACGTGACTAGCAAAATACACGTCGTGTTTAAGTCGAAGGCTGATACTTGCCATCAACCCTGTATATAACTAAAGCATACCCCCTGGTGTTGCAGGTGTCCATGGGCGGCGGTAACACTTACCATCACGTGGGACCGCTTGCTCGGCCGCCCACTAATCTAAAAAAAAAAAAAAAAAACTTAACTGGTGGTAAGTGGATACTGTCGCCCGTAGACACTCGCGATACATGCCAATATCAGTCCAGAATGACAAGCATTGGCACACGTCCAGATGGGCTGCCTGCCTTTATAATGTAGGAGTGGATTTGGAGAAAGGATTACGAAAATGGAAAAGGCCAGCATGGGAATCGGCTCCGGCATATCTCACTTACTACTGAAACACGTTCGTATATTGGGAATAGGGTAAAGTGAGAATTGCAATACATTTCAAGGTAGTCTTCTGTGGTAGTCTTCAAGGTAGCGCTCAGCGGCTGTTAGATTGCAACGTCTATCAGTCACTCACTATTATAGTTTCTAATCGTTATTACTTATAATTTTCTGTTTGGCCGATATATGCCATCAGTCCAGAATGACAAACGTCGATGCGTCCCCGGATCCGATTTGGGAATGGATTTGAAGAAAGGTTTGGGAAAATAAGGACGGCTAGGATGGGATATAGGATCTCCCATAACTCACTCACTACCGAAACACGTATGTACGTACATTGGGGGAATAGGATAAAGTGGGCAATGCAGTACATTTTACGATAGTCTTGCGAGAGTATGGGGTAACTTGGGTAGTCAAGTGCGCCCAGCTGTACAATTGTAGCGTGCACCCTCAAGTGAAACGAGATTTTAACCAGTCAAACCTTTGACCTTTTATTGTTTGTGGGATGCAGAAATCCCAACGCAGCCGTAGGGGTTAAACTATTATATCGTGGTTAAACTTTTTATTATGTAAATGCGTTTTTACTCGCGATTTTTGTTTGTATTGTATATTACCGATATTTTGGTATAGTTCAAGAACCGTGGTCACGGCGGAACTGCAGCCGCCATTGAATGTATTGATGCTATTGATAGACTAATCTCTCTATCCTCCCTCTCTGTTGATGAATATTTATCGTCACTAACGGAATAAAGAGTAACTTAGTTGTTGGCCTTCACTGGTAACTAATGTCTGTTACTAATTGACATACAGACAACTTGATTCTGAATATATATTTATTACTGCTCAGTCTTTAATTTTATTTGGTGGAACCTGTCGACGGTCAATTATCGTGCCTTTAATTATTGTCAAGTAGCGCGGGTCAGATCATAATCGCGTGTGTGGACGCGCTGGCATTATTGAAATAGTAGCAAAGCTTCAGATAGAAACTTACGGACTTTCCTTGCCCATGTCCTAAAAGCGGCTCAGGTTTGACAATTCGGAAAACCATCAAATTACAATCCAAGTACTGATGGTTGCGAACTAGACAATTACCATCAGTTGGAGTCCGGTTATCATAGGAGGAGTACTGAGAGTTCCGTATTTAATTCATTTTATATAAATACCGTATCATTTTAAGTCATAAAACAAAACACATTAAAACAGAAAAAAAAAATTCATAATGGACTATCGAGTTGTAAAGTTATTTTTACTAGGTACCTACATATTAAAGATTTATGTTAAGATTTAAGTCAGCTGTTAGACTCCTATAATAACCGGACAATAGATTGAAGTTGTGCATGAAAATATACGGCATTCTTTACTACAGACACATTAGTAAAAAAGAAACTAAAATAAGTATTAAGATTAAATCGACTGGATCATTCATTGAAGAAAGAAGAATTCGTTGTTAGAAACTGCTCGTAATATGCGAACAGTGATGCCACAAATGTTCCCTTGCAAACAATGATGTTCAGACAGAAATCCGTTTCGAAAGTTTCATAATTCACATTTTTAATACAAAGATGGCGACGGATTACGTATTTAAGTCCGTATTTAAGGTAAGAAATTACTGTCGCTTTGCAAATTATGAACAAAATAATCCACAGCAAAACAGCGAGCCTCTAGCTGTGGGCCTAGATATTGTGAACATTGAAAACATTGGAGTTTTAGGCGTCTATAAAGTTATGCTACTGTTCGTTGGCTAGCTGTTGTACTGTAGGCGTGTGGCAGCGGTCAGCGGCGGTTATGTAAGTTACACCAACGTGGGAAATTTAACACCGTCGCTCGTCGCATTACGAGTAGGTACACACTACACTACACTACACAGGCGATGTTCGCGCGTGAAACAACAGGAATGCGAAGCGACATGATACTGTCAACGTTATGTTGATTAATTATAAGAAGTGTCTGAAGGTTGGCCAGTGGACTTGTATCGTAAGAGTAGGTAATGTTTGGGACGGCGGATATACGGTGGATTTTGTAGTGAGATCCACATACATCCTCAGAAAATATCATTAGGTACTTTTCTCACGCGCGACGAAATCTGCAACTTGTTTCCATCCATTGCTGAGTATAAGCCTCTTTTTGTTTATGTCACCGTCCTCATATTCTATCATTAGTTTTGAAGCCGCCGTACTTCGATGTCTAAACATCGGTAAATTATTTTCGCCGTATTTTTTTTAAAATAACGCCATACTCAATGGTCCTCACTAAAATTCCCTATGTCGTGGCTCCAGAAACACCCACAAAGACAAACTTACATCCAAACCCAAACAAACATTTGTCTTTAAGCAAATGTATGCCCGACTTGTGTTCAATCAATTGCACCAATCGGTTGTTAAGATTCACAAGTCTTCCGAAAATACAAGAATACAATAACTTTGTGAAAAAAAATATTACGCCGCCGTATGGTGAATAAAAAGAGCCGAAGATGGTGTGTGGTGACGAGCCTCGAGATAGGTCTATGTCCTGCAGTTAAAAGACACATATTAATAGTATCTTAGACATAGACATCACTTTGTCCCGAAACAACAACACTAGAGGGTTGTATAGAGTTACATTTGTTTAGCTGAGTTGTTATTTCATCCCCCATTTCCCGCCCGTAAACAAGTTCCTGACCCCTCCCCCACCACGCCTCGCCACCCTCCACAGTTAACTTTTATTTGAACAGTGGAGACAAACACCGCTACGTGGATTATCTTTATTCATAAGAAAGATTTTATTTGCGCTACCCCCACACTTCGACCCCCTCCGATTTTTATCTAACTTAATAACGGTTATTTGTCAAACTTTGCCAAAGTTAAATGCAGTGGATATTATTATTGTGAGTCCGTAGCATTATCATAGACGCATCATGTCAAATTTGACACACCAAATATAGATTAGTGTGCGAAAAAAATACTCAATAAAACTACATAATATAATTAATAAGATCCAAACAAACATGGTAGAAAACACTTTAATATGTCAATCAATACACTAAAATATTATATTTAACTAAAAATATGATCCCATGATCATGCAGAGAGACAAACAGACACGTGTTTTGTAAAGTGTATCAATTTGCATAAAATATCTTAGAACATTCCGAAAAATAACTTGTTTAAAGGGTCTTAATTGATAAGTTTATAACGGCATACATCGTGCAGACAGATATTAAGTTTTCATAATGTGTAGCGACGTGGAGACACAATAGGCTTGATGCTAAGCAGGAATAGTGTGACTAACTTGTGTTTGCAGTCGCCGCAGCGCTGTGTCTAGCGCTGCGGCACGAGTATTCCCACTTACGAGTATTGTGTTGTCGCACAAAGACTGACCCGCGACGCTGCACTTTGCAATTTGCATACAATGTGCACCCGTGTCTCACGTTACCACCGGAATCGGCAACCTCACGCGGTATAAACACACTACTTGTGAAAACATACTTGTGCGTACACGACGCAGTTTACTTGCTTTTAGGTAGTTGACGCCAATTGGCGTCGGTAATGTTTGCATTAAAACGTAAGAAGACAATGTGGAATCGTCGAATTGTTGATAGCCTATAGCTGTGAATCGATTACGCGCGGCAAATCCTCGAACAGTGCAGTTAGTTGGTATATTTTTAGTCCAAAACAGATTAGTTAGTTAGTCCAAACAGTTAGGTCAATGATGTACCCTCGTAATTCTTGCTGTAACAAATACAACAGTAATACAAACAGATTTATATCCGTAATCCATCATTTCTAGACGGAATGCGTGTGACATGTTTGTGGCACGTTCACGGATAGACATCGATCGGCTGCGGTCAGACTCGCCGCAACCCCCTAAATGGTATCCAATTTTGTTGCCGCCCTCTAAACGTTACTCGTCATATAATACAGGTCCATACGAGATGTTATCTGACAGCAGAGCACAGGTAATTCTAACAGCAGAGAAACTTCATACTAACGCCGAAAATGTTATAATAATGTATACTTGTGTCTCATACCAACATATTTAAGGGTGCCTTTAGGAAGCTTCACGAAGACATGAACAGTGCCGGGTTAGGGGGCTATAGCCATGGGCCTCGCTTCCCGGAGGTCCGACCGTTTAAAAACTCTTATATATCTAAAATTTATAAAACTGCTCTCAAATAGCCCCACGCCCCCAATACCTTTAATCCGACACTGCTTCCGGTAGTCTCAAGTTAATATTACTTTTGCGGTATTATATCACAGCAATCATGAAATAATATATGATATTTAATAATATTAAATTAATAAAATCATATAGCGACACTATTATTCCGAGGAAGCGTTGGAAACTTTCAATAGATTCCAAATGACCAAATTGCAGTATTTTCATTTATTTACACGTGGGTAAAAGAAACAATGTAGAGACATCTACATAGTATTCAATCCCTTCTACATACAAAGCTTGTATGTATAAATAATTCCTGTCGTGTGGTCAGTCGTTCCAGCGGTTAATGAAAGGTTACCTGGTCACTTTTATTATACTGGAGCTCTTTAACTTGAGACATGACGTTCATACGCGATGCTGACGTGCGTGCTCTATGTCCACTAGCCATGTCTCCGATATAGGGTAAGTGGCAGCTATCTACTACAGCTGCCTGATTGAATAGTTTTCTGCCAGTTAATGTTTTTTTTTGTAAATATTTACCAATGTTAACAATTTGTGTATTGAGATCAAAATATTCACGGATTTTTTTTTCTAATAATTCTATGAAACTGCTCGCAACTCTCGCACGTGGACTACCCGGCTCTTCAGTCAGCTCGTGACCATACTTGGTGCAACCCAACCAAAACGTCGACTAAAATATATTTATTTTAATATTATCATTTATTTATTTTAATTCATTTAAATATTTATTTTTAGTAAAATATAACCAATAGGTAAATATTCATGTTAAGACCCGCTTAAATAGATACCAATATGTAAACATTCACATTAAGACCCGCTTAAATAGATACCAATATGTAAACATTCACATTAAGACCCGTTTAAATAGATACCAATAGGTAAACATTTACGTTAAGACCCGTTTAAATATTTAGATAGGAGAGCTGTAAATAGGATTTTGCAAGGTCGGCGGCGCACCCGCATACCCCCTGGTGTTGCAGGTGCCCATGGGCGGCGGTAACACTTACCACCACGTGGGACCGCTTGCTCGTCCGCCCACTAATCTATAAAAAAAAAAAGGTAAACATTCACGTTAAGACCCGTTTAAATATTTAGATACCAATAGGTAAACATTCACGTTAGGACCCGTTTAAATATTTAGATACCAATAGGTAAACATTCACGTTAAGAGACGTTTAAATATTTAGATACCAATAGGTAAACATCCACGTTAAGACCCGTTTAAATAAATAAATAATTTTATAAATTTTAGACAATTGTCTCGATGAATTACAAGGTATCCAAACCATACATTGCCTTCATTATAATCATTATAATGACTAAATAAATCATCTTTACGCATATTTATTGCTTGTTCAGAATTTTTCACGAATAATATTTCTATTTTACATTTTTTAATAATGCTCGTAGAATAATTCAAGCATTAATAGATCAAATTTAACACAAACCAAAATAAAAATAATAGAAAGCATAGCGCGTGCGACACTCCTGACGCTTGTCCTCTGGCTGAGCCGACCTGAGTCGGTTTGCCTCCTCGCAGTGTGTACAGTGCGATCAGGCTTTTAATGAATGTGAAGAAGGGAGTAACAATGGACTATGGGGTTGCCAGGTTAACCTGTCAAGCATTGACGTTTGACCTTTCTATTGTTTGTCTATTGTTTTGCTGGGATGTATACAATCCCAAAAGTGTGGAAAGGTTAAATACATCTGCTTTATTCTAGGGTAAACGTAGAAGACAATGCCCAGTTATACATTGATTGATGATTGAGGTTGATCGACATGTATGTGAACCTGTCGGTGAGCCATCACGAACACGTAGCCGCGCTATGTAGCAGTGTACCCGTCGCGCCGTGTTCATATGAAGCTTGGACTCTGTGCTAAATTACCGTATCTGTTAAATTTTTGCCATTGTAAATGAAACCTTATCTTCATACATGAAATACCTCTTTCGACTGTACAAAAGAGGTAGTGATTATACTTTGGACTGTGGCCGACTGTACCTACCAGTATAATGGATAAGATATTTTATAAATATATAATCCATTTAAAGTAAAACAACAGATTAAATAAGAATAAAATAGATAATATTTTATTTAATCTTACCTTCTAGGATTCGTCGGTAAATTGAAATATGACAATTCTTTGTGTGTTTTTGTGTTATTAAAACATCCATACACACTGCAGTATCGCTTTGATTTTTTATTGTCCATATTGGCGAGCACGAAATACGGTGAAGCGGGGAGAAACTGAATCAATACAGGAATCGCGTACAGGTCGACCGCTAGGTCCGCTAGCGCAAGCCCCACTGACGAGATGTTTATTGAATAGCTATTTGTAATGTGTACCGTGTGCATACACAGGTGCGCTTGTGTGCGTTAGGATCGGACTGTTTGTATGGAGTGCACACAGCTAAAGCAGACACTAGGTACATTCTCGCCGAAAACGTCCGAGAAAGACCAAGAACGAGAATGTCTGATGGGATGTTTGTTTATCCTCACCGCCGAGCAATGGAGCAACCCAAGAGAAACAAAACAAGGTTTTGTTTCTTTTACATTCGATAAATTTCCGTTACGCTGACAACGGAGATTGGTTGTACTAAACCTGTACTAAACCTGGGGTGCTCAAACGGTTGATCGCGATCGACAAGTCGATCGCGAGTGCTTTTTGAGTCGATCTAGAGAAAAAATATCCGATATAGCACTATTCACAGATTTTGTTTTAGTAGGTACCTAGGTAATTAAAACAAAATGTAATGAATAAACAACTAAAATTTATTCGATCCACGATTAGGCCAGAATAACCCCTTCATCACTTTCTTTTATCGTAATAACCCCCTACTAGCGGCAAAAGGCGGCTTTACCAAAGGAACGCGCGGTACTTGTCAAAGAGAAGCCGCGTTTTTGATTCCCGTCGATTTTTCTAGAAACTTCGGGCGGCGTGTTTGGCGGGAACATTCGAGACTTCGTTCGCGCCGATATAAATGTTGCGCCTGCAGGAATAGGAGTCAGTCTGAGTTGTAACTTGAAGGCGATTCGTCGATACAAAGTTTATTAATAAATAGTACAAAATGAGTACGGCGAAGAATAGTAAAACGTATCATTTTAATAACGATTGGGAGGAAGAATTTTTGGAGGAGGAGATGTACTTTTGTATGGTAAAGGATAAGTGCATTTGTCTCATTTGCCGTGCGTCAGTTGCAATACCTAAGCGTGGGAACTTAGAGAGGCATCATAAAACGGTTCATAAAAACTATGAAAAGGATTTTCCGTCACAAAGTGAATTAAGAAAACAAAAAGTACGTGATTTAATAACTTGTTTGAAAAAAGAACAAACCATGTTCACAAGACCAGCTAAACAATCAAAAGCTGCAACGATCGCGTCATTTAAAATATCTCATATATTGGCGAAACTCAAGAAACCATTTGAAGATGGATCGGTTGTGAAGGAAGCATTTATTGAAGCGGGTGAGACTTTATTTGGAAATTTTAAAAATAAAACAGAGATTATGTCTGCTATTAGAGAACTTCAGTTATCTCGTCCGACTGTCACAAGGCGTGTTGAAGTCATGAGTCAGGACATGGCAGATAAACTAAAACATGATATCATGAAATGTACATACTTTTCTTTACAGTTCGATGAATCCATCGATATGACAGACACTGCCCAGCTGTGTATTTTTATTCGAATGGTATTCAATGACATGTCGGCTAAGGAAGAGTTTTTGACAATGATTCCTCTGAAAGGAAAGACCCGTGGCGTGTAACAAACTACAAGCTACCAATATATAAACTAGTGTGCATTACAACCGATGGAGCACCAGCAATGACTGGAAAATAAAAAGGTTTTGTGGCATTGTGTCGAGCTAATGACGATTTCCCTTCATTTTTCTCCTTCCATTGCATTATTATACATCAACAAGTTTTGTGTTCAAAAGTTCTAAACATGGAGGAGATTATGGGCATTGCAATAAAAATTGTGAATTCCATCCGTGCACGTAGCTTGCAACGACGGCTCTTTAAATTGCAGTTGGAAGATAGTGAGTCAGCTGAACACACTGATTTAGTTCTGCACACGGACGTCAGGTGGTTGACTCGCGGAAAATTCCTAGAAAGGTTTCAAGAATTATTGCCCGAAATAACAGCTTTTCTGGACGAAAGAGGTGATAACACTCAGATGCTGAAAAACGGAAAATGGCTAACTGATTTGGCATTTTTGACAGACATCACAATGCATTTAAACACCATTAACTTGGAGCTTCAAGGTAAAGGAAAAACTATTATTGAGATGATTAGCGCAATAAACGAATTGAAAAGTAAATTGCAACTTATGATAGATCAACTGAAAAGAAAGGATCTGAAACATTTTCCGTCTTTGAAAGCAAGGATTCCTCAATTGAATTATGATATTTATGAGGCAGAATTATCAAATATTTTGGGCCAATTCGAAATACGTTTTTATGATTTCAGTAAATTGGCAAATATCGCATCATTTATGAGTTATCCTTTTTCGTGTAAAAACATTGAGGAATTAGCTACTGAAATAGCAAGTCAGTTTAACATGGACTCATGTTCTGTTGAAAATGAGTTAGTGCAGATTATATCAGATATACATCTCAAAGCCACAACATCTGGTACAAAATTCTGGTGTTTTATATCTGAAGATAAATATCCGAATCCGAAGGCAAATCGCCCTTCAGCTGACGGCAATGTTTGGGTCAACTTACTTGTGCGAGTCTGCATTTTCTGAAATGAAGATAATTTTGAAATAGTCAAAATATCGCAATCGACTAACTGACGAACATATGTTATCATGCTTGCGATTAGCACTCGGTAATTACGTACCATCTTATTAAAAGTATGCTGAGGACATGCAGTGCCACGCTTCATCACCCAAAGTCACTCTTTAGTCGTATTTATATTTCGCTATTAACTGTGTTATCTGTCAACATCAGTCAAAAATTACAATAGTTGACACGTCCGCTGATGCGCTGTCTACTTTCGGAATTAAAAATAACGATTTGGAAAGACGATTGGGAAGGAAGCGGAATAGGATATCTTATGTCACTTCGTCCATCTTGCTTTCCTCAATGCACCGGATGAGAAAAACGAGACGGGATGGCATAGGGATGGGAAAGGAAGAAGGTTCTGGACTGATGTTGACATGTATCGTAGATGTCCACGAGCGACCATTTGGTGGTATGTTTGTATAGTGGTAAGTGGATACTGACTGTATGCTCGTCTGCTGCTTTCTTCCCAGAAAAAGTCATCATTGAGTATTTAATTTATTTAATCATACTAACTGATGCATTATTCCCACATTCTCCCATTGACTAAACAGGTTAGTGCCAGTGGGTCAATTCAAGTCAACTGCAGTATTCAGTGCACGCGGGGTCACGAGACCACGTCACGCGTACGTCACTGCATAGCTTTAAAGGTAAAAGCGGATTTACCTGTTTTTGTTGCGGATAATGTTTAGGAGCGCTTCGGTGCAAGTCTCTGACGTCAATCACCACTTTATAATACGTTTATGTTTTACATTCGGTTTACGAATGGCTGTATTATAGGTTACTACTTAAATCCCATCTCTATATCAATACGGAAGGTTTAAGTTGAAGCAAACATCTTTTATGACGATAGTGTTGCAAGTAAATCGTATAATAATACATATAAGACACGGCAATGGTAAAATGCGTAATTCTATAAAGCCTTAGACTGAAAATTATTAGTCTAGAAATTTACTTGTAGAATTAAGGGAACGGATGGACAGACAATCCGACTTAATTTGCACACATTGAGTACAAGGTTCAGAATCAAATGCACTTTGTTATTTAATAACAAGGGTTGGAAAAATTATGCAAAAAGCTTCGTTGTTGTGCGGGCGCCATGTGCGGAGTCCGTGCGAACTGCCGACACCTGCGTGAGCGCCACATTGAGTGCTTAGCGACAATAACTACTTTTCAATAAAATAAGGGCGAGCCTTACTTAAGAGATTCGTTGAAGAATGAGGTTTAGTGACTTAGTTCACATAATGAACATGCTGAAGTAGCAGTGGGTAGATTATATCTGCCCCAGGACAGGACCGACAACCGATAGGGTAGATGAGTCCTTGAATGTATATCACGTATAAGCGTAGCGCGATGTAAGACATCTTCCAATTAGGTAAACCGACGATTTAAAGAAATTCGCCGACAGTAACTGAATGAGAAGAGCGGAGGATCCGAGGACAGTGTCGGAGGCATGCCGGGGGCCGGATAAATGGCTGGGCATGCTGGGCGATCGCACAGGGCGTCAGCTAATTGAGGGGCGCCGCGTCGCAAGCGTAGTTAATTTTAACGTTACCAGCTACCGCTGTTCGTATATATGTGCACGTGATGCCCGCCATCATATATAGTAAACATATATAAACTGAGTGTGCTTCCAAGATACACATTAACATGTCGATCATTATTAAGCATTGTTCAATTTTACATTTTATACGCGCGTAAAACGCTGGTCTTAACGGAGAGCTACTTAATTTTCGTCTAAGCGCTAGACACGTTTGATACGGCCGTGTAAGCATGCAACAAGCCCAGAAAGATATTTGACTTCTAGAAGAAGCTGGGAGGGTCGAGGAGAGGCTCCCACAGTAAACGGTCACTTTGATCCACTAATTGTGGAAAAGAGCTCGTTAAAGAAGACAAAGGTGAGACCGGATGAAGATTGTGTGTGGTGGCCTAGAGAGTAGTAGTAGAGAGAGACACAAACTAGAGAGACTCCAGCAGTAGAGAGACACAAACTGATAATATGGTAGATGGTAGATATGGTAAAAAGACAAATATTTATAAAAATCTATTGTAATTTTGCAATTTCTTTCATATAGCTTTCTTATTTCATATTCCCTGGTGTTGCAGGTGTCCATGGGCGGTGGTACTATCACGCGAGACCGCTTGCTCGTCCGCCTACTTCTATATACAAATTAAATTAATTAACGCCAAACTTATTAGAAATTATAAATTTCTAATAAACAATTATGTTGCCCTGAAAACAAAGTTCTTATTCTAGTAGGTACTCACATACATACAATAATAATTACACTGTTTAACTTAAATCATACTATCTTACCTGAAAATAAAGAAACGACATTTAAAGTCTATTATTTAAATTATCAATTCCTTTTTATACAATTTTTATAATAATCAAACAATATACTCAGTCACGATGAGTTCTGTCAACCCCCAAACATCAGCTGCTCTTCCAACCGTGTGGGCCGCCATTACTCACAGCGCCATCTATGGAGTACCTAAGTACATGGTCACTGTTTACCTGCAGAAGAGCGCTGTACAAATTAAAGAAATATAGTTCTGAAAGTTTTCGTGTGTACATATATCTAATTAAATAGCGCAAGGTTGTGGACAATGAAACTCACATATTACGAGACTGATCTTTTTATTGAAGACAGGTATACAGATAAAACATTTGTATGAACTATCCACATATGGTATGTACCAGTGTGCCTAATGAAATTTGCTTTACAGAGCATTTTTTATAGAAAAAAAGCAGCAGACGAGGATACAGTCCACCTGATGGTAAATGGATACTGTCGTTCATAGACATCCGTGATACATATGCTAACATCAGTCCAGAATGACAAACGTTGGCACACCCCCGGATGCGCTGCCTACCTTTAAAGATTAAGGAATGGAATGGGGAGGGATAGGATATAATGGGATGGAATTGGGCTCTGGCATATCTCACTCACTACCGAAACACGTACGTACATTGGGGAAATACGATAAAGCAGGAAATGCAGTACCTACATTTCAAGGTAATTTTCTGTGAGAGAGGGGTAATGTGGCACTCTCCCTCTACATACAGCTGTCGGCGAATTTTTCTTGATGTAGGTACTGAGAAATCCCGAAATATGCCATAATACAGATTGTTTAGAAATCGATATCATTAGGCAATAATACATAATTAGGTATACAATTCGTTACTTGGAGCGTTAAAATCTAAAGTAACTGTGTTACTTATCAGTCTCCTTATTTATTATTATTAGTTGTGTTTCTCATCTTCAACATGTGTTGTTGCTATGCCTACCTATTTGGGCGTTGGAAGTAAAAGGAAAATACGTATCAGTACATACACATTACCTACACAATCATATTTTTTATTTATGAACAAAAATCCACAGCAAAACAGGAACATGAACTTATTATAGATGTAAATTAAGCTTATTTCCAAAAACGGGTTTTCCTATGTATACAACGCAAAATTATGTATGCATTTGTATGTGTGTGTACATTTATGTGTAAGATTGAAAAAAAAAAAACTAAATAAATGAAAAAGTGGTATAATGGTAAGTGTTGTGCTATTGTGAGTATTTGCTTGCGTTGCGGCGGATCCACGTCGTAACATATTTATTTATTGAAATTATATTTGTATTTCATATTCAAACTCATATGTCATTGTGGGCACAAGATCTTTAATTTTCTATGCTTTTATTTTACTTGCTTATTGCTCATGAAAAACATTAATATAATAGATGGAAATAAATCTTCAAGCGTTAGGCGACTGTAGCGACCTCACTTGCTTATTTTCTCGATATTCTGACAGTTTTTGGCATTGTGACTAAGTGACACATTAAAACAGAATATTTATTACTGTTAAATATTTGAATTCCTCTATAGTTTGTTTAATCATTGTTAAAGTGCGAATGTGAAATAAAATGACTAACGTAACGCATATTGCGAGGGACGATTATCTTGTTATTAACCAGCCGCGTACAGGATTGCTGATGCTGCGGTTGGTTATAATTGCGATCCTGGTGGCAGGTCTGACGATACACATGCGTTCGCTGCGCGTGTTCCGCTGGGAGCAATCCATGTCTGGCGGAGTTCTCGTCACATACGTACTGGCTTCACTAGGTTTAGCTTTGTGTGCGTACACGGAGAAATGTGGTATTGCCTTGCAAGTGTACATGTGTGGTTCAGGTGTGATATTGTTGGGGTTGAACGCTGTAATACTTTGGCGGCGCTGGCAGAGCGCTGACGAACTAACGCGCGTTGTCGCAGAACTGCTAGTGGTCCTCGGCGTCCCACTTCGAAGGCAGCTTCTTACGAAAATGTACCTCAATGCTGCCGCTGCTATCGCACTAATCATAGATCTCGGGTATACCACTGTGACCGATAAGAAATAAAACCGAAATTATACACACTCAGACTGTGGCTGTATCATTTAATTTATTCTCGTTTTGTTGTCTCTATTTAGCATTTCCAACTATTCTCTTTTTTATCCTGCTGAAAAAATATATACCTTATAAATACCTAATTACCTATACCTAATCGGATTTTTTTTTGTATATAAAAATATACACTTAATTAATATAATGGTTTCTTATTTTTCTCTATTGTTACATTACATAACAGTCACACAATATCATCGTAGCCCTTATAATTTCCATAGGTATAGATAAACAGTTGTGGAGCGTACTACTGAAATTGCGAGAAGTTGTTCCATAGTCTAAGTCACGTTAGATTACACAATTTTTCCTCCAGCGTTCGTTAATATACTTACTCGTAGTAATATATTAATTGTAACAAGATGCTAGTCAGCACTGTCGATGACGGGTTTTTAGAAGTAACTGTCTTTTGTGTTTTATAAATAATAATAATAAATTCTCTTTATTTCGACCAACTCAAGATCATAACATTTTTATCATAGTTTATTGTTAATAAGAATTTAATTTAAAAATTTCTTAGCCTATAGTTAGTACCTACACACAGAATATAAATAAAATATAAATTAGAATTAAGCTGATTTATTTGTCAGCACATGTACCATACAACAACGGTTCATGTACTGACAGGCGAACCTGTTCGAAAACATTTCCAGGATACCCTTGGCGCTGGCACGGACCCTGTGCATCAGGGATGCACGCCGTTTGCGCATGATCGCGTAAAAACAATCTATCCGCGCTTCGGCGAACATCCCCGTTGCGCTACAGAATCCGGGCAACCCTATCAGCATCCTGAAAGCGTTGTTCTATTGCGCGCGCATGGCGCTATACTGTCTTTGGGTGTAATTAACCCACAGGCTGCTCGTGTAGAAGGATGTACAAAAAGCTCTAAACAGAGTGATCTTGACTTCAGTGGAGCAACGAGCAAACCTGCGAGCTATTATGTTGCCTCTCAAAGACAACGCCCAGCGCTCCCTTTCAATGTCTGCATTGTCCCCCAGGTCAGAGGTTACCAAATGTCCAAGATACTTAAACTGTTCTACTCTCTTTATTGGGGTTCCTTTCAGTTTAATATGTGAAACATCATGTGGATCTTTGATTCTCGCCCGAAAGACCATACATTCACTTTTGCTTTCGTTATATTTGAATCCATGACACAGCATATTTTTCACAAATGCCTAGCAATTTACTAAGGCCGCAGACAGAGGCACTCAGTAGCACTATGTCGTCCGCGTAGGTAATGTATGCAATAGTAAAGAAACTCCGAAGCTCCTCCCTATACTACGGTTATTCTCTAAATAAAATTATTCACAGTGACAGGATCCGTACTTCCTTGGTGGTAAAGTATTGCGCACTATGCGGTCTAAAGATTAATGGAACAACTTGATATTCGCATCCTCCTTAGTATTCCATGTATTCATGGCCAGCAGTAGAATCTATCTCTGAATCGAAACACGGCACAAGAGAGTGGCGCCATAATTAAAACAAAATCTCATAGGGATATTTTGCCGCTGCATGAAAAAAGGCAACAACTATTTAATAGAAAACACATTTTGAGGAAAACGACTTTAAAGTTGATATAACGTTTTAAAAAAATATATTAAAGTATTTTCTAGAATGTTTAATAAGGTGGGTGGGATATTTGGATAATAATACAAATGATATAAATAAATTAATTGAATTACTTTATTCTGAATAAATGAATAAAATGCGTTTATTTAATTTCAGCGAAAAAAATATTTAACAAATAATAACTCTATGTTAATAGAGCTATATAATTTAATAGCTACGCAGCGTCTTCTCGTCCAAAATACCTCAGTGCTTGAAGACGAAGGTCTTCGACCAGTGTGTGTTGCCGGTGATGACCTACGGCACCGAGACGTGGTCTCTAACTATGGGCCTCATAAATAAGCTCACTGTCGCACAGCGAGCTATGGAGAGGGCTATGCTCGGGGTTTCCCTACGTGATCGAATCAGGAATGAGGAGATCCGTAGACGAACTAAAGTCACCGACATAGCCTCTCGGGTTAGCAAGCTGAAGTGGCAGTGGGCAGGGCACATAGCTCGAAGAACCGATGGCCGATGGGGCAGAAGGGTTCTCGAATGGAGACCACGTACCGGCGGACGAAGCCGAGGACGTCCATCTGCTAGATGGACAGATGACCTCATAAAGGTTGCGGGCACCCGCTGGATGCAGGTCGCTGCCGATAGGTCTAAATGGCGGACAATGGGGGAGGCCTATGTCCAGCAGTGGACGTCCAAGGGCTGAGAAGAAGAAGAAGAAGAACTCTATGTTAAAAAGATATAATTAGTAAAATATTAGAATTTTTTGAAATTTTTTTTGCTATTGATTATTATAATAATATTAAAAAAAACGTAAAAACGTATTATAAGAATGAAAACAAGTTAATAGGAAACATAAAAAGGCACTATGGTCAGTTGTACCATTACATTTTACTAATCATAAGGGGATTAGAACGCCTTTTACATGTATTTTTTGTAACTATTTTTATCATTCGTGTATATATAATAAGTGTTGGCGATCGCTGACATCTCGCGTCGTAGTATCGAAATAAGCGACATCTGTGGGCGAACCCCGGTACTACGAGAGCAAACAGCGACACTAGCGACAGCGGCTGATTCAAGAACCAAGCATCTAATGACTGGAGGGGAAGGAGAGGGCGCTGGCAGACGGTATAAAAGGGGCGAGCGCACCTTTCGAGCCCTCTTTTGCCGTTCAGCGTCGGAGTGACAACACTGTGCTATTTCCGTGTGTAGTAGATCGATATAAGTAATCCGGCAGTTGTTCTACGGGTTAATAACTATTAAAGGCAACATCAGAAGTTGGATACGTAACCTTCGCACAAATGGGTAAACGAAGTAAGCGTAACAAACGTTCAAAGCGAACTCTGTCAAGCTCGAGTTCCAGCAGCGCCAGAACACCGTCGCCTCCACCAAAACGAAGGGAAAGGGTATCACGTAAGGCTGGTGCCCAAACTGTGAGTTCAAACAATACTTTCACTTTAAACAACATTATTCCCGAGTTCGACCCGTTAAGAGACGATATAAACGCTTGGCTTGGTATTATTCGATGTTACTCTCAAACGTTTTCATGGTCCGATGAAGTGATCCGTTATCAGGCTTTGAATAAACTAAAGGGTTCAGCCAAAGTGTGGTATGATTCCTTATTGTGTACCGAAAGGCAATGGACTTCGTGGGAATGGAGGGATTGGAAACGGAAACTAACCTCTAGTTTTCAAATTCGTCGGAACATGTTTGAACTATTGAAAGAGATTATCAACACGAAACCGGCCGAAAATCAATCTCTTTACGAGTTTCACTTTCAACAAAAATGTAAAATTGATCGATTGTCATTGAATTTTTCGGAACAAGATGTTGTGTCTATTATTGTCGGAAATATAGGCGATAGTGGTATAGGGGCATCGATAGAAGCCAATAACTTTGTAACGTGTGATAGCTTAGCTAGTTTTTTACACGGTCGAATATACAAATCGAAAAACTTAAAACTAATAGGCACTAATGCGAAGGATAGTCAGACAAGATTAGTCAGTCAACCGAGTGTCACTCAGACACTTACGGCTCCATCTACGTTTGTGCCCTCTATGGACTTATCAGGACAATCCGCCCCGTTTAGTAAAACTCTTGACTCCGGTGAAGTACGGCGTAAACATGTGGGGTGCTATATATGCGGTGGTAATCATAGGAGGAATCGATGTGAGCTTAATAAATGTGATTACTGTGGCAAGCAAGGTCATTTAGAGCCAGCATGTTACCAGAAAAGGAATGTAGGGAAGCCTGAAAAAAAACAAGAAACTAAATTCATTTCTACACTCGATCCACGGAATAAATTTGTAAAAAACATATCTATTAATAATTCTGATCACGAAGCGTTTATTGACACTGGTAGTAGTTGTTCCTTGATGTCAGAGTCATTAGTAAAGAAAAATTCTTTCGAACTCGTTAAACTACCCATACCTATTTTGTTGCAAGGGTTTTCTAAACAAATTTCGAAACTCGTTACCCACAAGATAACAGTTAACTTGACAATGGATTCGGTAAATTTGACGGATGTTGAATTCTATGTAATCAACGACCTGGAAGGTTGTGAGATTCTGATAGGAAGAAACGTGACCGAGCGATCAGACCTAATGTATTCGCGAATAGGTAATGTACTCAAGTTTGATTACGCTAATGCATTTACAGAGTTTTGTAAAACCGTCAACGATTTTAAGTTAAACTCTAATTCACACCAGAATGAACTAATAACTCTCTTCAGACAATATAAGGACTGTGTTGCGTCTAATATTCGGGAGCTAGGCAGGGCTAGAAATTATGAAATGAAAATAAATTTAACTAGCTCTCAGCCTATTCAATGCCGACCTTTTAGATGTTCTAATGCGGATAGAAAAATAATTCGCGAAATGGTGGGTGAGTTACTGGAAAATAATATCATACGTGGGAGTAAGTCACCATATGCGAGTCCGGCGTTACTCGTTAATAAAAAGAACGGAGAAAAGAGGCTTTGTATAGACTACCGATTACTAAATAAAATCACGATCAAGGATAAATATCCGATGCCCCGCATTGAGGATCTTGTGGATAGGCTTCAGGGACGTAAATACTTTACAAGTCTAGACTTAAAAAGTGGATACTACCAAATTACGATGCACAGGCAATCTATAGACAAAACAGCGTTCATTACAGAAGATGGACACTACGAATTTCTCAGACTCCCGTTTGGTTTAGCTAACGCACCGGCCTGCTTCCAGCAGATGATGAATAAAGTATTAGGTAACTTGAGGTTTGAAAACGTTATTCTGTATTTAGACGACGTATATTTGGTAACAGAAACGGTACAAGAGAATCTGAAACTACTTGAGCAGGTTTTGAAAATTTTTAGAGAAAATGGCTTAACCCTCAATTTAAAAAAATGCCATTTTCTACAAACCAGTATCGACTTTCTGGGGTACAGAATAAAACCGGACTGTGTGATGCCGAGCGAGTCCAAATTGGAGGCAGTTCGAAACTACCCCACCCCCAAGACCGTGCACCAGCTTCGACAGTTTCTTGGTCTTATAAGTTATTTTCGGAAGTTCATTAAAAATTGTGCCATGATGTCGGCCCCACTGACGAAACTGTTGAAAAGGGATACGGTCTGGGCCTGGGAGACGGTCCACGATGAAGCTTTTCAGACGTTGAGGAGTAAATTAACTTCTGATAGCGTTTTATCGATTTTTGACCCCGATAAAGAAAATGTCTTATACACGGACGCCAGTAGAGATGGTATTGCTGGCATACTCATGCAAGTTACGGACGACGGTGAGAAACCAGTCCATTACTATAGTAGGCAAACTACAGACGACGAGAAGAAATACCATTCCTTTGAACTAGAGCTATTAGCAATCGTTTGTTCGCTTCAGAAATTTCGGTTATATTTATTAGGGTCGCCTTTTAAAATTGTGACGGATTGTAACTCGGTGAGGTACGCTTTAACCAAAAAAGAGATTATTCCCCGGATTGCACGATGGGTTTTAGCGACACAAGAATTTTCATTTGTTATCGTTCACCGAGAAGGCACACGAATGCAACATGTAGATGCGCTCAGTCGGAACCCCGTGCTATCCGGGGGAAAAACAGAGGCCGAAATTATAATGTCCATAACCGAAGCAGATTGGTTACTTTCGGTGCAATTGCAAGAACCTGAGCTGCAACGTATCAAAGTCATCTTAGAATCAGGGAAGGCCGAAGGTAATAAAAACGTTTTTAATAAATATGAATTGCTAGGTGGTAAAGTTTACAAAAGAACGTCCCGAGGTCGCCGCTGGGTAGTGCCAAAAAAATGCATTTGGCAAATAATTAAATGCAACCACGACGACCTGGGTCATTTTGCGGCTGACAAAACTGTTGAAAGAATAGGCAATCAGTATTGGTTTCCCCGGATGCGCCATGTTGTAAAGAAGTATATAAAAAACTGCCTGAATTGTATATATTATAAACACAAAGGTGGTTCTAAAGAGGGAAAACTATATCCATTACCAAAGTATGCACAACCCTTTCACACACTTCACCTTGATCATTTGGGTCCTTTTATAAAAACCAAAAATAAAAATAAATATCTGTTAATCATCGTGGATGCTTTTACAAAGTTTGTATTTATTTCTGCAATTAGATCAACTGAATCTGCATGTACGATTAAAGAATTAGAGAATATTTCGAAAACTTTCGGGAACCCTAAAAGAATTATTGCTGATGCAGGAACTTGCTTTACCGCTAAAGTATTCACTCAATACTGCACTAGTAAAAATATACGCCTACACACAGTGGCGACGGGTATGCCACGGTCAAATGGTCAAGTGGAACGTTTCAATAAAACTATTCTAGAGGCATTAAAAGCGTCCGGTGCTAATACCACGGATGATAGTTGGGATCGGTACATAAAGACCCTACAACAAGGTCTGAACAGTACGATTCATAAAACTACGAAAGCAGTCCCGAGTGAAGTTTTTCTCGGTTATAGATTACGTACAGATAGTGACAGTTTAGCTCCTCAGCTTGATAGAGAACACATTCTGGATGTAACAAAATTACGTGAGAGGGTAGACACGAATATTAAGTCCAATGCGGAGTCTCAAAAACAAAGATTCGATAAAGGGCGAACAAAAGCACAAACTTACTCTGAAGGAGACTTGGTTCTAATTAAGATCCAAAGCCAAAATAATCACGGGAAAAGCCGAAAACTATTGCCTACATTTAAAGGCCCGTTTAAAGTAAAGAATATCTTAGGAAATGATAGATATGAGGTGACTGATTTAGAAGGTAGCGAAAGAAGCAGTAAGAAATATACTGGCATAACGGCTGCTGAGAATATGAAACCCTGGATTCGAATTCACGATTGGGGATCCGATTAGACATGCACTTATTATACAATATGTTATTACACATGTGTTGGCGAGGTAATAGAAAAATAACTTTCAGTTTCGGTTATCTTCTTTCTAATTACTTATCTATCTTATAGGGTGTGCGAGTCAAGATAAAATGCTTCAATTTGATATGGCATTATAATTGTCTCACATCTGAAATAAGAGAACAGTCTGAGATAGGTAACTTTAGAACAAACTTGATACGCTTAAGTGTGGTCTTTGTGTACCCTTTGAGTGCAGGTGGTTCTAGGGTTGGGGCGAACTTGGTACTCTTAAGTGTGGCAAAGTCCCTTTAAGTGCAAGTAGCCTTACCATAAGGTACCTATGGACGAGTCATAAGAAAGATGTGTAATGGTTATAATTTAGTTGTGTAATTAGGTAACTTTAGAACGAACTTGGTACGCTTAAGTGTGGTCTTTGTGTACCCTTTGAGTGCAGGTGGTTCTAAAGTTAGGGCAAACTTGGTACTCTTAAGTGTGGCAAAGTCCCTTTAAGTGCAAGTGGCCTTACCGTAAGGTACCTAAGGATGACGGTGGCTGACCGCGACCCCTAAGAGATAGAATAATATTACGCATACTAAAAATATGAACTTTTTCAGTATTTTATCTGAACTCGCGAGGTGCCTGGGGCAGACACCATGCAGAATGGCCGTGTTGGCGATCGCTGACATCTCGCGTCGTAGTATCGAAATAAGCGACATCTGTGGGCGAACCCCGGTACTACGAGAGCAAACAGCGACACTAGCGACAGCGGCTGATTCAAGAACCAAGCATCTAATGACTGGAGGGGAAGGAGAGGGCGCTGGCAGACGGTATAAAAGGGGCGAGCGCACCTTTCGAGCCCTCTTTTGCCGTTCAGCGTCGGAGTGACAACACTGTGCTATTTCCGTGTGTAGTAGATCGATATAAGTAATCCGGCAGTTGTTCTACGGGTTAATAACTATTAAAGGCAACATAAGATATATATAAATAAATAACATTGTTTGAAAATAAATATATAGCAGTAATGCCCTTCTAATATAGTATGTATGTAATGCTTTTTCAACTAAGTGAAATACAGAGTTTGCCTTTTCATTTTCAAATACATATTTGAATTTGTATTATTTTTGCCTGATGTATCTTTTAAACTATGAAAGTTAAAAAATAATAAAAATATAGTCAGATGGCCCCGTAGGTACTTTCCTAATACAAAATATGTATTTAACTCGCTTTTGATAAAAATGTCAGTGTGCCCTTTTTTCTTTTGACGGCAGAATTTTATTCAGAGAAGAAAAACTTTCCCAAACTTGAATTAATACAGACAAATGAAACTGAACATAATTGTATTCTATAACACTGTTATTATCACAGATCAAATATTTTTCCTACAACTCTATTATAAAAGTATACTACCTATTACTTACCTATTTACTAAGTTTCCAAGCCAACAAGTTTTGCAAAAATATATTTGACAGATGACAGAACAAACTACCAATTGTTCTTTGTACCTTATTAATGTGTCTGAATTTATAACCTCAAATTCTTTAACTAAAACGCGATAAATAATATAATAATAAACATAAAAAGTTAAACTGTTATTTTTATGTTATTTATTTTGCTGTCGCGGTGCAGTGTGTCGAATGAGTTCACACTACTTTTATCTCGAGGTTGACCTGTAAGTTGAATTGCATAACATATAAACATAGTGCTGCAATAATTTATTTTTTTCTATAAATCTATTAAGCACTACTTCTGTTTGACCGTCTATTTATTCAAGAACCGTTTCCAATTGATGCAGTCAACAGTTGATGTTCACCACTTCGCACTAAATCGTATTTGCAACTATTATGAACTGTAAATAATCTTGTTCCAAACTATTAGTCAATTTACAGCTCTAAACCGGCGTGTTTATTTTGTATTGTAATATTATTATAACTGAATGAGATTTGCTTGGTTTGTCTATGAATAATCATTGAACTGGTGTTTTTATGTAGAATGGCCTTTACAAAAATCGTGTGTAATGCATTTGAAATTGCAAAACAGTTCCTTTTGATGGTGTAAAATGACTGGAACAAAAGCTCATAATATACCACCTTGATGCATTGCATGCTTGTAAACATACATCTGTAATGATATTTTCTAATTACTTGGATTGACACTGACAATCAAAACACAATTGAGTTTCTCTGTGAATAAAAGAATTTATTACATTACATATTTTTTATAATTACAATATGTTAACATATCTGATAACTAAACTTTACCTGTGAATAAAAGAAACGACATTTAATGTTATTAATCACAATTATTAATTGATTCTTATCTCTAATATTACAATATTAATATTAGTTTTAATAATTTGTTCATGTTAAAAGTCAAAGTATAAACGTCAATCATAGTTTACAAAAATCTATGTTCGCGGTCCACCATTAAGGCGCTTGTAACGCGGCAAATTAAAAATAAAGAAAATTATATTTCTTTACACATATAAATATTACACATGCTTATATACACACTTTATAAGGCCTGGCAGAAATGTCGTGGCCCGTTATTCTGAGTTATTAGTAATTTAATTAGGTAAGTACATAGTCTTATAACAAAATATGATTTTTACGGACTGATTGTAGTGGTATTAGATAGTACAATATTACATGGGGCCCCTAAAGTATAATGCCTGGTATAGCTGTACAGTAGCCCCCCCTTATTACTGGGTCTGAATAATGAACAAATTGCCAATTGAAATCTGGTACACACATGCAAACATATAAGAACAGACTGAAGTTCTTTTTTTAAAATAAATATGACTATTGACTTTTGTATATAAATATGAGCATTGATTTTAAATAAACATGCGTATTATTCTTAAATAAAGAAAATATAACATTGTATTTCCTATACTTTAAAGTATCGTTTCTCAATCTTTCTAGTGTCACGACCTCCCCCTGACACCCCCAGTTTCAGAAACAATGCTTTAAAGGTAGAGAATAAAGGCTTCATGAATGTCTATAGATCAAATCAAATCTTTATTGATAGCAAATTTTTGTGTTAACATAATATACAGATGGCTAAATAATTGAATAAATTAAAAAAAATATAGAAAAATTAAGAAATAAATAAAAAATAAATTGTATCCTCTAGTTAATGCTCAATCATACATTTGAAAATATTCACTTACAATGTTAAGGCTTCAATGTTCATAACTCAACAACATAAAGAAAGATGGAGAAGACTAGTGCATGAATTATTATTGTGTAGTAGGCAAGCAATATTACTGCTGGTACGACTATATCTTGTGTTAGCTGGTGTTACAACTTTTGCCATATCTCTTCTTCTACAATCCATTTATTTGTCAAGTCTGTTTTTGAAACTGGTTATAGTTGGTGATTCAATGATTTTTTGTGGTAACTTATTCCATATGCCCACAATTCTGTTACTAAGAATGTTATGGCCTGCTATTGTATATGGAGAAAGACTAGCATGTAGATAAATAATACAATATCATATTAAAATGCAATATTATGTGTTTACAGATGCAATACAGCAGAAAACCCTATAAAAGTGCGCAGGTTGATAGAAGAAGCTGTGGAAACATTGTTCGGTCAGTGTGGAGGTGCGGCCATACAGGTAGACGTGTTGAAGACGGGCGAGGGTCGAGCGTTGCTCCGTGTGCACGCCTCGGAAATACGACGACTACGTGCAGCACTGGCGCTTGCAACGGCACCACGAGTGGTGAAGCAGGCTGCTAGTTTACAGGCGTTACTGTGAGGGAGGACAACATGAGCACTAGGAGTGTGACAATGTCAGGCCCAGGTGGCAAGGTACTTTTTTAATATCTATATGAATAATGAGATATTAAGATCAACACATTATATAAAGGTTCCATTGTGTGACCAGTGTTGAAAAAAATCAAAATGGTGGCTTGGGAGTATGCCACAAAGTTTCGAACCACTTTCTTAAGTACAAATTTTTCGTTTATCTTTGCGCCGAAGGAAAACATCTTATTATCTGTGACTAAATTCGAATTCAGATTACCACTGAATTTCTACTTAGTACGAATTTTTCAATTATGTCACTAGCTTGGTGGTGCAGGCAAACATCGTCAGAAAACCTGCATGTTAGAGAAGGAAAAAAATTAGTGATTACATTGAAAAGCCTTCACACGAAATGATTGTTTCATTCAACTAATTGTGGACAAGAGCTCATCAAGAAGACATTGAAACAGCCGTGCCCTCTTGTATAGGCTCATGTTGGATATGATTTGCTTGAAATGTGAAATGTTTGTAAGGAGCCTGGCATACCTACGTTCCGCTATTTTGAATAATCTCGATTTTGCAACTGCCAACAAAACAGTAAATCGATAAGAATGTCCTTAGGTAAAAGCTCCTAGAAGGTCTCGGGACTGAGATAATCAAGGCCAAAGTTATAACTTTCAATATTGAATAGTTCCGTTTCTAGACATTTTAGAAGTTTTTAACTAACTTTAAGTTTTTAGAAGTTGTTGTTTATTTTGATGGTTTATTTTGATTCATTTATGGTTTGGTCGTCACTGTAACATCGAGATTTTTTTCAAAATGAAGGTAGGTACCGCTTAGGTCAGATGCGCATTAGATGATGTAACATTTCCCAGGACATGGTAATGGTCGCGTCACGTGAGGAGCTATCGACTCCTAGCAAGGTGACTCTTCCGGAGCCGGAGCCTGCACCTGGTCTAATCTTGCCCGATGGCTCCATCAACTGGGGTTGCCCATGCTTAGGCGGGATGGCCACTGGACCTTGTGGCACACAGTTTAGAGACGCTTTCTCCTGTTTCCACTATAGGTAAGTGAAAGCAGTGCATTGTTTGTCATATACTTGTTAGTAACTAGTGTTTTTTTTTGGTGCAATTATTAACTAGTTATTATTATTAATTATTAAATGGTTAATATTTGCTCATAAGCAATTAACACTCGAGCCTTGAAGGTTTGCGCTTAATTAGCACTCATTTTTACAACACTATGGGTCTTTCTCATCACCTCCTGATAAAGTAACTGATAGATAAATTATCTGCCAGTTAAATGTAACTGATAGTGACTTTCTGATAAAGTAAAACTGACTCTGATATCCTCTTGACACTTTATAAGATGGTGAGAAAGGCCTTAATTATTGCTTTTGCCAAGCCTTTGACCAGTCAAATTACGTTTTCAGTGGTGCAGATCCAAAAGGCAGTGATTGTTACGAGAAGTTCAGTGTAATGCAAGAGTGTATGTCACAGTACCCAGAGTTGTACGGTAAGGACGATGATGATGAGCTCGCTGCCGCCTTCGACGCGAACGAGGGGGACGAGAGGGCCGCGGCGACCGGGGACAGGGGTGACAAGGGAAGTGAGCGGGCCGGGGGCGGCGGGGGTGACTCGGCGAATAAACGCATAAAGGATACCAGGGAAAAAAAATAGTCTGTGGACAGACATTAGGAAATTATTCGCTGCACCGAAAGACAATTTGTTATTGGTATTGACACATAACTGATATTTATTTATTTTTTGCAATATTACAATAATATGCAAGGTAATAGATATACAGAATATTCTTCATTGTATAAAAATGTATTTAAGACAAGTTTGAAACGATGTTCACACAAGATAATACAAACCTACATTACCGAAGATAAATAAATAACAATGCTTAGTGTGAATCGACCTTAATTTGTAATGTTGCATGTTTGTCTCGGGTGACGCGGTTTTAACTTTACTGCCAATTTACAGCATTATTTCAACGTTCCTTGTAATTTTATAAAGTACAATGCAATGCTACACGAATAATTTAGCACAATTTTGTTTTATGATAGTGTTATATTGTGGTCGTCACAACTGCCCGATACCAATGATGCCGTGAACTGTTACAGTTGCAGCAGGTGCGCGGTGTTCTCTGAGCGAAGGGACTCTATCGCCGGTACTTGTTTCTTGACTTTGGTTAAGATTTTCTAACTTAAAATTTCGTTATTTAAAGAGAAACCTGCTCTAACAACTGATCTTAGAGATTAATACCTTTGTTACTTTTAAAGATTTCACTAGACTCAATAACTGATAAACTAGAACCGAATAAGGTCCATTTCCTTAGATAATGTTACATTTTATGTGCCAGTATGTTATGGCCACCTTTAGATAAAATTATTTATTTTATGTATGTGAAATAGAAAAATCCTAATGATTGTCAGTAGATAGCCAACCGGTTCCAATAGTTACGAACAACATTGCTGCTGCTTATCAAGTTATTCAATCGGCTACTATGTGACACCAGTCCCAAAAAGAGCGTTGTAATAAAGTCTTATTGTTTTCAGTTGAGCGCCGAATGTAAAGCATATTTACTTTAGTTCATTTGTCCGTTAAAAAGAAAACTGTAAAAGTGTTGCAATTGTTCGAACGCTATTTGTCCCGACGATCAATATATAAGAGCCCCAATATTTGAAAACTTTTTTAATTATGAAGGACTTTGGTTTATTATTTTGAAGAGGGAGTGCACTCTACGTTTCCCACAGCCGCTGGGCACAATCGTCTGGCCACGTTACTCCTCTCTCACAGAAGACAACCTTGAAATGTACTGCATTTCCCACTTTATCCTATTTTCCCAATGTACGTACGTGTTTTGGTAGTGAGTGAGATATGCCAGAGCCCATTTTCATCCTATCTCTCCCCATTGTCTAAATCCATTCCTAAAATGTCCAAAGGTAGGCAGCGCCTCCGGGGCCAACATGTTATTTTGGACTGATGTTGGCATGTATTGCGAATGTCCATGGATGACAGTATCCACTTACCATCAGGTGCACAGCCACGTTTTTTCAATAAAGAAAAAACAAATAATGATTATTTAGTTTAGTATGACTTAGGTTATTTTGAACAAGAAATGTAGTATTTTCTTAGGTTTTCGCGATTACTATACATTGCAATTAAACAACTTTTAACGGTTTAAATCGCGTATATTTGACATGATTTATATCCCGACGTTTCGAACACTTTGCAGTGGACGTGGTCACGGGGTGACTAATTGATTTTATTTGTCACTTGAGTTATTAAGAAATTATTACTACCGTCTGAAATTTTTTGAACTACCGTCTGAAATTTTTTAATCATAACATTCCCTATGCACATTTCGCGGTTTCCCCGAGATCAGTGCCTTTTGAACAGATAATTTGCTCCGTGGAACATTGTCTCACAAAAAACAATGTAAAGAAGGAAGATTTGGAGGCGTTACGCCAAGATATCTCTGCTGTCTTGCGTCGAAGTAAAGTGCCCACACCGAATCTACCTCGTGAACAATATCTTGCACTCACCAACCTACGCAAAAATCCAGACATAACCATACTTCGAGCAGATAAAGGTAATTCCACTGTGATCATGGATACGTCAGATTATAACCTAAAAATACAAGAACTATTGTCGGACGAAAGCACCTACAAACCAGTAAAAAGCGATCCCACGGCCAAAATTGTAACTAAAACTAAAGAAATAATTAGTAAACACTCCGACACACTTGGTTTAGACGTCACGGCACTGGTACCTTCGTGTGTGAAACCACCAAAACTGTATGGATTACCGAAAATACACAAAAATGACGTCCCTTTGCGCCCAATTGTAAGCCAAATTGACTCGCCGACATACAAACTAGCTCAACATCTTGCTAAAATACTGTCTCCACTTCGTGGTCAAACGAGTGCGCATGTCAAGGATTCTTACCATTTTGTCAGCCAAATCAAACATCTACAATTGACTGATGATGAAATAATGGTCAGCTTTGATGTACAATCATTATTTACATGCTTACCTGTACATGATTGCATTGAAATTGTCAAGAGAAAACTAACTGAGCACGACCTACCCATAGAATATGCAGAACTACTAGAACACTGCCTAACATCTGGCTACCTATTCTGGGATAATAAATTCTACATACAGATCGATGGTGTAGCAATGGGCTCTCCAGTCTCCCCCGTTGTCGCCGATATTTTCATGGAAGACTTCGAGGAGAAGGCTTTCACCAGAGCTGTGGCTATGCCGAAGATCTACAAACGGTACGTAGACGATACTTTTGCCGTCCTCCCCAAGAATAATGTTTCTGCATTCCTAAATCATTTAAACTCGTTACATGATAAAATCCAATTTACTATGGAGTCTGAGGTCAATAAATCCTTGGCTTTCCTTGACATTTCAGTCATCAGAAATCCTGACAACTCTCTTGGTCATACTGTGTATAGGAAACCCACCCATACAGATAAATATCTCAATGGTAACTCCCATCACCATCCATGTCAGTTGACTACCGTAGGCAAATCTTTGTTACAGAGAGCACACGGCATCTGTGACACTGACCACCTCGAGGAAGAGCTTCTGCATGTGAAACAAGTACTGCGAAGCAACAATCACAAACTCCCACGAATGCGTCACAGAAGCCGCCCCAAGCCTCCTACAGTTGAGCGACAACCTGCCATCTTACCATACATCAAGGGCATCACTGACAAAATTGGCAATATCTTAAGACGAGCTTCAATTAAAACTTACTTCAAGCCGCACAAGAAGATTAGCCAATTTTTAAGACCGGTCAAGAGCAATATCCCCCTACAAGATGCAGGTGTTTACAAGCTTGATTGTGAATGCGGGTTATCATACATTGGGCAAACAAAGAGGAGCATCGGTATCCGGATAAAAGAACACATAGCTGACATGAAGAACAGACGCTCGACCAAGTCTGCAGTTTGTGAACATGCTCTGGACAAACCCAACCATTACATTCGATTTGATAATCCACAAATCCTCGCTAGAGAGACCCGGTACATGCCAAGAATGTTACGCGAGGCTATTGAAATTAAGAAACACCCAAATTTCAATAGAGAAGATGGTTGGCAAGTACCACCAGCTTGGGATCCAGTCATTAAATTAATTAAATCACAAGGCCAACGCCATACTGCAAGACCTCTGGACACCGTGAGCGAATACTGCGTGCATAGGGAATGTTATGATTAAAAAATTTCAGACGGTAGTTCAAAAAATTTCAGACGGTAGTAATAATTTCTTAATAACTCAAGTGACAAATAAAATCAATTAGTCACCCCGTGACCACGTCCACTGCAAAGTGTTCGAAACGTCGGGATATAAATCATGTCAAATATACGCGATTTAAACCGTTAAAAGTTGTTTAATTGCAAGAAATGTAGTGTTAAATAAATATATTTTTAACTTTACAAAGGCGTTTTCTTAAAAATCTTATGTTCATTTCACGGCCTAGTATCAGTAGTTCGGTTATAATAATAAGGCCCGGCCGATTAACTAACAGTTCTGTTATAACCGGACTACTGATACTATAATCCATTTCACCAACGGATCAATCAACATTCTAAACTAAATTCCAACATATACAAACTCTTTGACAAGCTGAATAATGTTGTCACTTTGAAAAAAGAATGTAACTTGAGAGTGATTCTTCCGTTTGTTGTCCATGGTTCTGTCAGACAGCACGGGCAAGTCACATTCCCAGCTTTGGAATGCTTCCCTAGCAGAAATTACAATACCGGCCTAAAAATGGTTTAGTCGCAAACCCGTAGGCGTCGAGGTATAGCTCCCGGTGATGCAGGAGTGCATCGACCCATTGCTCGGGGTACAACTGCTATGTCCAACTAATTGTATCATGGGGTTTTTTTTTCTGATGGAAGAACTTTCCAGTTGTACTATGAGGAATTGTATATCTATGTATACCTTGGATGATAGTCTCGCAGTGTGTAAACAACGCCTGACATCTGCCTACTCAACGTGAAGTCAGGCGAACACTCGCATCCCTCGATGTGCAGAAGTCGATTGGGCCTGATGGTTTTCCAGCAGTGATATTCAAATTATCTCCCGAGTTGTCTGCGATGGTCACGCGACTCTTCAAATTCTCCTACTCCACGAGACGCTTGGAACGTATCTCACGTCCAACCGTTGCTTATAAAAGGTGACCGAATCGACCCGGCCAATTACAGGTCAATAGCGATAACCTCCCTCCTCTCCAAGGTAATGAAATGTGTAATAAACAGACAGCTAATTGGGGACCTAGAGTATCATTAGCTAATAAGCGATCGCCAGTACAGTTTCTATCATAGTCATACTCGGCTGACGTCATCGAAAGTAGAGATGAGACTAGCTGTCAGCCTAGATATTGCAGACTCGACCGGGTCTGACAGAAAACACTTCTTTCAAAGTTACCGTCATTCGGGACTCTTGAGGTATTATGCGAATGGATTGCCAGCTTTCTGACTGGACGTTGCACCAAAGTCATTGGCGACGGTAGCTGCTCCGATACTATATCAGTTAATGCTGGTGTCCCGAAAGGTTCTGTGCTCTCTCCAACTCTGTTTCTTCTGCACATCAACGACAAGTCGGTAACATGCGTTGCTATGCAGACGACAACACTGGGGAAGCTTTGTACAAAGACCGTGCAAATATCCCTTGGGCCAAGTTGGAAAGGTCGCGTAAGGCTAGTGTCCGAAATCGAGTACTCCTTAGGCCGAGTCTCGATGTGGAGTAATCTTAATTTGTTCCAATTTAACCCCAATAAACACAAGTTTGCGCATTCATCGCTAAACTCTATTTGTCGTGGCACCTCAATTTCAGAACATTTCTCTTATGATTTCAGAGATCTTTGGCGTCGATATTTTGAGCGGTCGAGTTTCGAGGTCATCGAGAGGGCAAGAATCTTCACACTGGTGTGAAGGTGGGTCCGGCGCGGATAAAGTTCGGTGTACTGAACAGGGCGAAGCAGTATTTCATTTCGGGCCAACATGGAGTACAGCTGACACCGAATGGGGCACCGAAATATCAGCTGGACCCTTTTGACTCCGTCCAACGACGTGCTGTCCGAATTGTAGGTGGCGTAGAAGCGGTCAGCATTCGAAAAGATGTCGCGTCTTTCTGCGTTTTTTACTGCCTATGTAGGCAATGGGGAATGTTCTGAAGAACTGTTCAATTTGATGCGGTTCATCCGCACTTCCTTGACAAAAGAGTCGCTGTGTACAGTGCGGTCAAAAAGACACTTTATACCGCGAATCCGAAAGTTGTGGAATGAACTATCATCTGAGGTATTTCCATTACGCTACAATATGGGGCTCTTCAAGAGAGCTATGAAGAGGAATCTGCAAGGTCGGCAGCGCACCCGCAAGCCCTCCTGATGTTGCAGGTGGTGGTGTCCATGGTCCATGGCGGTGGCATCTATTCTATAAAAAAAAAATATGCCCATTAGCAGTGCCGGATTAAGGGCTATAAGGGCGGGTCCCGTTTCCCAGGGGCTCCAGGCCAGCTCATTTAAAAACTCATATCAAAAATTTGTAAAATTACTCTCCTGCAAGGAGATTGACATAGATTTCAAGTGTCTAGATGATACGCAGAACCTAGACAATCATCAATAAGTGGGATGCAAATTTTTACTAATGGAAGTAAGAGGGTAAAGTCGGGGTTCCCTCGCTGGGTGAATAACCAAGAAGTGATAAGTACAGGCTGGACCCCTTTTGTAGTCTTTCAAACTGAAATACGCGTTACACCACGCCTAAGGTGGCGAAAGAAAATAAAATATTGCAATATAAATTACAAAATATTAAAGAGATTTTGTGTACAACTTTGATTTCCTTGTTAGGGATTTAATTATTTATATAATAAAATCGGGAAAAAGCAGTATCTGTAGAGGAAATATTTTTTGAGACAAGTTTGCAGGAGGTACACTACCAATGAACTACATGGCTCTATTTATATCATCAGCTCACACCTCTGACCACGTGTTGGAATAAAACACAATCGAGTTTTTTAATATCCTGTATATTTATTAAAAAAATAACATACAACAGCAAATATTATAAAAGTTATACAAAAATAGTATAATTATGCAAATATTGTACTCATAAAATGCATTACCATCAATAAAGTTCTATAACTAGGATAGATATAAGATTCTCAGTTCAAGTATAGGAATCGTATGCGATTGCACAGAGGCTAACTTCAAACAACTATCTAAGAACTAGTTGATAGTTCCGACACTTTGTAGCGAGTAAGTCGCATTTTTTTCGCGTGGTATTTTGCAATGAATCGTATGGAAATGTTCGACATAAATGCTTTAATTTCTGCAGTGAAAAGGAGACATCGAAAAATTACTCGTCTCTTATGAAATACAAGGGGACGAGATGATGAATTTCATATAAAGTATGAAAATGGCCAAGAAAAAAAATGTATCTGTTTATTGGATTTAGTTAGTTTAGTCTTTAGATACCTTGCAACAAGTAAGATAACTGAGGAAAAAAAAGCATTTTTAATAAATTCATCATTGAACTGACGAAAATGGGCCTTTCGTAGACATTAACGGCGACCTTTATACGATTTTTGTTTGCGACAATGTCGAACTTTGAACTGAGAAACATATATTTATCCGGTCCTAAATGAATATGTCTAATATATAAATATAAGGTTCTACAAAAGTAGTGTAACTAAAACTATTCATATGTAATTAAAACTTAACATGTATTTCATATTTTTTTTATTACATTAATAATAAATAATTGGTGATTGATTTAATCGTGAGTGCATAACACATTACATCGCGTAATTGTAGACAGAAGCGGCGGGCGAGTTCAAAGATCATGGCGAGCGAGTGTGGATATTGTTATGCACATACGGGTAAATTAAATCACCCATTATTTAGTTTCAATATAATAACAAAATCATGAACTACACGTTCAATTTTAGTTAGATACAATCTCTTTAGTGCACCCATTGACATATTCAATTCTTTTACACTATTTGTAGGGCTTTATATTTATCAGGTCCTAAATGTGTATGTCCAATATGTAAGATGTCAGAGGCAAAAGGCAACATGTTAAGTTTAGCAGCTTTTAATAAATCCCAAATGTGCTGCGAACGCTAACAGCGGTGCGGCTGTGGGCAGGTCGGGGAGAGCGCCCGCGCTCGCCGCTATGTCCAGGTGGCTATATGGTATTTTGCCTTCGTGTAGACCTGACGTGAGCAATAGGAACCCTGCTGGACCCTGGAATAGCCCCACGACAATGTGTTCAATATATTGATAGTTATAATTGACCATCACAATGTGGTGAAATAAAATCAGCACCATCACATTATTAGCCTGTCTCTTCCACTGGACCGCTGTGAATTGGCGGAACCGTGTGTGGTGGCGTTCCTTGGGAGATGCCTGTATCCAGCAGTGGAGAGACACGGGTTCATGTTACGATATGGTATTTACGTTACCCCTCTCTCACCGAAGACTACCTTGAAATTCCTACTTTATAGTATTTCCCCAATATACGTACGTGTTTCGGTAGTGAGTGAGATGTGCCAGAGCCCATTCCCGTCCCATCCTATCCCTCCCCAGTTTCCAATCCATTCCTTAATTTGCAATGGTAGGCAGCGCATCCGAAGGCGTGCCAACGTTTTTCATTCTGGACTGATGTTAGCATGTATCGAGGATGTCTATGGACGACAGTATCCATTTACCATCAAGTGTATATATATATATATATGTATAGGAGTATGTCGCACGCGGAGTACAGTGTGTTGTATACGTGGTGTCCCCTGGGTGCGGTGGCGGGAGGCTTGCTGTCGGCGGCGTGATAATATCGTTTACGAGTGTAATGCCATGTGATTAAGATGAATATAATTGGCATGTATAATGCAGTGCGCGGTGTACCTGGTGTCCCCTGGGCGTGGCTGTGGAGGGTTTGTTGTCCGCCTGGTGCACGTCGTCGTGCTTCGCGCGGCCGCGGTGCGCGGCGAGGTCCTCTCTACGGATCACCGACACCTCCACCATGTCGGAGACGCTCTCTCCGGCCGCGCGGAACTTCTCCGCATGACCCAACTCCCTGCGATTAAACACTTGCGATTACACTGCGGATAAGTTTCTGGGGCGTGTACGACACCCGACACAAGTTCGTCGCTATACTTAAGCAAAAAAAAAAGGCGAACAATACAGTATATTTTTCAATTTTAGTTGATCCCGGACTTTGTATTTGAATTTTAGGTAATCAGTTATTAAATAAATCTATTGACAGTAATTTATAATTTGACATGTGTTCAGAGTTGATAAAAAGCGACCAAGTATATTTCATACGACATCAAGGAAGAACGCATCACAAAATGCCCTAGCCCTAGCAATCTCAAAACCTACAATATTTTTCATATCGAAAAGTTTACTAATTTTCCAGGGAAAGCCAATTAACAAAAAAATGTGTCGTTAGTCCTGTAGTTTCGTCCAGTGCCTACTATATACGAGTAAATGTAAGTGTTACCTGGCGGCGTGGTTGTCCATCACGATGGTGTACCCGTCGCCGACGGCGCGGTGCGCGTGCCCCGTCAGCGTCGCCACCGTATACAAATGCGGACTCTTCTCCCCGAGAGCCTTCTCGTGCATCTGCGCGTGTACCGACGAAGGCGGGCTACGCTTAGTACTTGTGTTCGAGCAAGTATATTGTTTTAGTGTGTGGACGAGCGATTGATTGCCGCCGCTTGTCAAGAACTAGCTTCATTGATTTATTAGCAAGTCTCAATGAGGTGTCAAAAATATAGACAGATGTCGTTGTGAACGACGACGCGACAGTTGCATCGCGGAGGTATCGCGGAGACGTTCGGCTAGACAACACACGCAAAACTTCCTACCGAGAAGTTACATAAATTACCGCTAATATAATTAAAATATAATTTCCCGCAACGCTATATTCAGTCTTCTATTTTATTACGCCAAATTCCTTATTGTGCGTGCATTAGTGTCTTTAAGTGCCAACACAGCAGATCCAAGGGCCGGCGCCGGCAGAAGACTTCGGTGCACCAGACAGCTTTCAGGTCAGTGAAGCTTTATTATTGTACGGCTACGGCAATTAATCAAAAATAATAAATAAAACCCCAAAATTACAGTCCACTTAAAATCTACCCTCCAGTGTGTGTAAAAAAACGCTCAGTTGTGTTCCCGACGCGGCCGGCACACTAAGACAACGTACATGTACGAGCGCAACCACTGTAACACTAAGCGTACGGCGTACGCCTTCGCGGGATCAAACAACTATACCCCATTCCCACGGAAACATAAAACACGGGTTTCAGGAGTGAAAGTTGCCAGAGTTAGATTCGAATAGGCAACAAACATATCAATTTCAATCGCAGTTACTAGATTATTTCAGATGTTGATATATTCGCGCATACGTTTTCCTCATTAAAAAAAGAGATAGGTAACAGTTTGGGCATGTTGTGCGGGGGTAATTAAGTGAAACATGTTCTTATTTATAAGTAAACATTTCTTAATGAATAAGAATGTCAATACAAAGACGACCGAGTCGCGGGACTTCTGTTTATTGTCAGCAAATAACTGCAATCTAATCCACCTTTAAATTTGCTGCCACTTTTAGATTTTTTTTTTATTAACCTTGATCAGATTATACAATTTTTTTTTAAATCTATAGATAGGTTGTCCCAAATTGAGCGGCGGACTTA
The DNA here is from genome assembly GCA_914767545.1 of Sesia apiformis. NCBI lineage: Eukaryota > Metazoa > Arthropoda > Insecta > Lepidoptera > Sesiidae > Sesia > Sesia apiformis. The sequence continues at coordinate 17,652,009 of OU611966.1, forward strand.
AATTTCGCGCCATTTTTGTGTTTGGCTGTTGGCAATCGGAACATGCTACAGGAGTTTTTATGGCACCAATTGGAAGATATGGACCTCGATCAACTGTGGTTCCAACAGGACGGCGCCACATGTTACCACGGCTGAAGAAACAATGACTTTACTTGCAGAGAAGTTTCCAAAGCGTTTAATCTCAAGACGGTCGGAGGTTAATTGGTCGGCCAGATCTCGCGATTTAACCCCCTGTGTTCCTTTTGTGGGGATGTCTTGAATCGAAGGTCTATGCCAACAAGCCGAATTCAACAGCTGAACTGAAAAATGAAATCCGGCGCGTCATCGGTCAAATTAATCAGACGATCTGCAAAGACGTCATTGAAAATTTTGTCAAAAGAACCAGATTCTGCAGTCTTAGCATGGGTGGTCTTTTGACTGACATCATTTTCCATGTTTAACCGCATATTGTCTACTTTAATATTTAAGAATATATGTTCCAATTAAATGCAAAAACTGATGTTTTTTTTCTAAATTAAATCCGGCGCTCAATCTGGGACTACAAAAATCTCCAGGGTTAAACCGTATCTGGTGCTCATTTAATTATTTCCCAGAAATATGGCAGTGTACCTCAGCGAGCAGGTCCGCCATGACCATGCGTCCCTCCGCATCCGTGTTGCCGACGCGCACGGCGAGCCCGCGCCGCGCGCGCACCACCTCGTCCGCCACGTACGCCTCCTCGCCCACCGAGTTGCGCACCATGCCCAGTGCGGCCACCACCTTTACGGGCGCGCCTAGTGTCGCGCACGCCTGCAATACCAGTACACGTACACGTCACACTGCGGATTACCAAACTCCGCACTGTTCTGACAATGCCAACCTTGAACATTTTTTTTTCATGAAAAGAAGAGCAGGCAATCCAGTTAGAGGTAGGTAAATGGAAATCCACTCAGCAATATCTCACATGCTATTAAATTTCAACATTGAAAAAAGCGGTACCTACTCGTATGTCGCATTTATGAAGTACAACCGTTCTGTATCAGCACAGTCTCAATACATAATGTAGTTATCGAGTTACAATACGAGTCGGACTGAATACATCACGCTGGCCCGGCCACCTTCAAATGCCTTTAATTTCTAAATCAAAGAGGTACATTGAAAATGAAAACGGTACATATGGTTCTCAAGAGTGTACATTTGATTAATTCACAATTCAATAGATGAGGCACTTACAGACGTTCGAGGTACCTGGAGCAGTTCGGCAACGGCGGCGACGGCGCTCGTGTCGCGCGACATGTGTGTCGTACGTCACGCCCTATACACTCGCGCACGCATCGGCTCGCAGGGTGTAAGGTGGAATGGTCGCTAGTGTCACGTACCTGCAGCAGTCCGGCGACGGCGGCGGCGCCGCACTTGTCGCGCGACATGCCCGCCATCGCGCCGCCCGCTTTGATGTCGCACCCGCCCGTGTCGTACGTCACGCCCTACACACACGACACACATATATTTTGTTACGCACAAGTGTGCTTAGTTCGGAACGCAGCCACTGCAGTGACTGACGTATCTGTTAAAACCTACGGGTCTGTGAGAAGGAGCCATACGTGAATAGATCTCGAATAAACTACGCATACATATAGTCACTACAGCATTTCATTTACCACTAATTGCCGGCCTCAAATAACATATTTTATTAAGACACATCTTTACTGCACAATCACATTGAACCATGGATTAGAATCACCCAATTTTGACACTAAATATTCAACAACAAGTACGAATTTTTTTTTTATTTGTTCATTATTAATTTTATGTTTTATTGGGTATATATCGGACATAAATAACTATAATTATTATGAGACAACATTCAGGCGCATACCTTCCCAACCAGCATAATGGTGCGCTCGTACGTCTCCGGCTCGTACTCAAGGAATATGATGCAACCTGCTGGACGACCACGTCGGCAATTACAACGATACAACACTCATATATATAATGTGCTTTATCAAGCACTAGAGATAAATCTCGAAATCAAAACAAATTGCGTTGCTCTGTAAAGAGATTGTTTTTATTAAACCAAATGTGGCAATATACAATTGACATCAAAACAACATGTTACAATCTGTACAAATCTTACCTGTAAAGAGAAACAACATTTAATGCTATTGATTCTCTAATTTAATTCTCAATATCTTATTATATTTTGTCATTAGACACAATTGTAAAACCTCGATATAACAATCTTTGATATAAAAAATGACAAGCCCTTCTGTCAAACCTCCATTGGCTCAACCATAGAGTAACCATCGACTGGCTCAAACTCCACAGAGCCACCACTATAGTCAATTAGGAATGAAGTACAAAGATCTTCATTTACATCTCCCCCCCCCTACCCCGCCTTTTAGGTTTCTTCTGGTACTGGAACAAGTTTTGTATGGTGGAAAAGATTTGATTCGAATTTTTTATGCCCTGTGTTTACTCTATATATTGAGTTTGACAATTTTTCTAATACTTGGTATGGGCCAATTTTTAATTCATCCAGTTTTTTCCTGTTTAATCGATTTCCGTTTTCAACATATACCAAGTCTCCTACTTTAAGTTCGCATTTTTTTCTGTTTTTGTCGAATTGTTGCTTATTATAATTGTGTGATTTTATAGTTTTCTCCAAAGCTATTTTTCTATCTTGCATTAACTCATTATGTGTTATTTTTTGTTTCAGTTCATCTGGTAGAATATTAAAATTTTTTCCTTCTAATAGATATTGTGGAGAAAATCCTGTCACAGTGTGCTCCGTTTCATTATATTTTTTTGTACATTCGTGAGCAATAGTCGTCCAGGTCAATTTATCCTTCTTTTCATTAATTTTACATCTGATTTTATTAACTAATGTTTGGTTCAATCTTTCGTTCAAACCATTCGAAAAAGGTGCATTTACTGCAGTGAAAATTATGGGTATATTTTCCTTATTTAAGAAGTTTTTAAATTCTTTTGAATTTATACCCGGATATTGATCAGATAGAATCATGCCTATTTTATTTTCCTGTGTCACTTTTTTAACAATCTTTATAAAATCACTCGAGCTTTGAGTTTTTGAAGTCACAATATAGGCATACCTGGTGAAGTGGTCTACCAGAAGATGTAAATATGTTTTTGTAGAGCGTGAGCTACCAAATCCACCGATGGTATCTATAGACATTATTTCAAAAGGGTAAGTAGCGGGCCCTAGATGAGACATTAGTCCAAATTTATATTTAGCTCTAGATTTATTTTTTATGCAGATTTCACAGTTGTCGCAAATTTTCTTTATATTACATGTTAAATTTTTCGCTACGTAGAATGGTTTAATTTTGTTTTCCATTTGTTGTATTCCTATATGGCAGTAAAGATAATGTATGTTTTCTATAATTTTTTTACTAAATTCCTCGGTCAGTACAATCTTTTCCTTTCTCCCTATCTTCTTATAGTATATTTTATCTTTTAATTTTAGTTTATTTATATTTTGTTTTATATCTTCATTTTTTTCTTGATCATTTTGGATGTCTTCTAGTCTAGTTTAATAAAGATCACAATTTTTAAAATTTCATCTTGATTTTCATATGATTCTAATACAGGATTTCTGCTCAAACTATCAGCTTCTAAGTTGTATTTTCCTGGAGAATATATTACCTCGAAATTAAATTGAGATAGATAATATGTGAGCTCTCCCAGTTCTTCATCCGTTCTAGCCTTAATATTCATTTTTTCTAGAGGTTTATGATCAGAGAAAATTGAGAATTTTTTTCCTATGAGCCAAAGCTGCCAATATTTTACTGCTTCCTTTATTGCTAAACACTCCAGATATATAGCTTTTTTCTTTTTTTGAGTGTCATTTAATTTTTTTGAAAAATATGCACAGGGTTTTTCTTCTCCATTGCATTGTGGTTGCTTCAAGACCGCGCCTATGCCCTGTATACTGGCGTCCGTATAAATATGTATCGGCAGATCTGGGTCAAAGATTGCTAAAATGGGTTTTGAACACAGTAGCTTCTTTATTGTATCAAATGATTCTTGACATTTCTCTGACCAAACAAATTTTTGTTCTTTTCTTAACAAATTATGTAAGGGATCTAATATGATTGATATATTGGGCACATATTTTCCATAAAAATTTATTTTTCCCAAAAACTGCCGAACATTTTTTCGTGTTGTCGGAACAGGGAAATCTTTTATAGCAATTAAATTATCCTTTAGAGGACTAATTGTATTATTTTTTATTATATGGCCTAAGTACTTCACCGAGTCTTGTGCAAATTTACACTTAGAGAATTTCAATCTAAAGCCTTCCTTTAAAATTGCTTCCAATAACAATGATAAGTGCTTAACATGTGCTGGAAATGTCTCAGAAAATATCAGAATATCATCTATGTAATTTACGGTGAAATCTGATAGTCCATGTTTCCTAATAATGCTACTTAATATTCTCTGAAAAATTGCAGGAGAAGTTTTTAAACCAAAGGGTAAACAGGTCCACTGAAAGTGGTTTTCTTGAGTAACAAATGCTGTTTTCTTTCTGTCTTCAATTTTCAAAGGGATTGACCAAAATGCTGAATTTATATCCAGCGTTGAGAAGAATTTGCAGTTTCTTGTTTTTATCATTAAATCCTCGATTAGTGGAAACGGTTGTGATTGAGGAATCACAATTTTATTTAGATCGCGAAAATCTATGCATAATCTAGATTTTCTTCCTTCTTCCTTTTTATATGCCAATGTTACCGGGGCTGCAAAAGGACTATAAGACTCTTCAATTAATTTTTTTTGTAATAATTTCGATACTTGTTGTTCTATATCTTTTTTATCCTCAATAGTGCATCTATATGGTCTTTTGCTACAATATCTATCTATTAATAAATCAATATGTGCTTCATAGCCCTTCACCGTGCCTATATCATATTTATCTTTGGCAAAAAGTGATTTATATTTGCAAATTAATTTATTTATTTCTGACTGTTCCTGAAGGTTTAGATGATTTACTGATATGTTAAAGTTCGTCGCTTCCACGTGTTCATTAAAGTTTATTTTATACTTATCATTTGTTTCAACTTTAGTTTTCCCTAGGACATTCACTTCCTTTTTTTTTTTATTTAAGTTCTGATTTTCTTCAAACTTGCTACCTGAAAAGCCAGGAATTATTTTTGTGTTATTAGGATTTATTTCTTCTTTATTATCTTCTTTTTTGAAGTTTAGGATGTTTTGTGTAATTTCTAATTTTTCATTTTGAATTAGTTGAAATTTTTTTATGCAATCTAATCCAATTAAGAAATCATAGTCGAAATTCTCTTCATCTATGACAAAAACATTAATATTTTTCTCAATCTCATAAATCTTTATCTTTAAAGTTACTATTCCTATGGATTTTTTTACACCATTAATCGTTTTTAAGTTTGCATTTCCATTATTATTATTAATTGGGTTACTTTTCAAGGACAATAATCTTGAGTTTATTAAAGACACATTCGACCCTGAATCATAAATTCCCAAAATTTCTAAGGTATTATTTATTGTTAATTTAATTTTGATTAATGGTGAAGTTGTTAGTTTTTTGGATCTATTTCATATAATTGCATTTCTAACTCCGAATTGTTGACGCTTCTAATTTGACCTCTTTTAGGTTGGTCATTATTTTTGTTTTTAAACCAACATAAGGATTCAGGATGATACCGGTTTCCTTTATTTTCTTTTTCACAGATTCTGCATGGTCGGTCTCTTCCATTGTTTTCTTTAATTTTATTTTCAAAACCTACCATCTTTTTTTCCAAAATCTTTTTATTCACCAAATGTTCTAAACCTCTGATGTTATTAAATAAATTCTCAGTATCTTTTAAGTTATTTCTATCAATTTTATCTGCTATAAAATTTGGTAGCCCCGTAGCGATTAGATCAATTAGAGTGGGTTTATCCATTGATTTATTTATCTCCAATAAAAGTCTTTCTTTTTTTAGTGCATAATCAAGTAATGAGCCCTGTCTGTATTTGAATAAAATTGCATACCTGACTGGTGACCAACCTTTGTCCGCATAAGTTTCATAAAAGTTTTTTTTCCATATTGACCATTCTGAGTTTACTGTATATTTTATGAGCATGGAACTGTACCAGTCAAGACACGAGTCTTCTAAAAATAGCCTAAGAACTTCAATTCTCTTAGTATCTTCATCTATTCCTAAACGAGTACATTCTGCTTCAAAAATATTCATCCATTGAGATCCATTTGATGTTTTTCTAGTGAATTTTTCTATTACAAATTTCTCTGTTAAATTTCTTATTTTATGAGGTTTAGGTGTGTCCTTCTTCATTTCAGCAAAATTCTCCAGGATTCTTGTCAAGGTTTCTTCTGAAATTTTAGCTGTATCAGCCTCTTGCCGTGTTTCTGGTGTAATCTCTTCCAGTAAATATCCCTTGAACTGCATATTTCCATCTTCATCTACATAAACATTATTCATCTCTGGTGTTACCGAAATCCATACTTTTCTTTTTTCGTGTCTCTTTTGTAGGGTAGCTTTTACTTTTTGGAAAGTTTGAGTTCTTATAAGTGTATCATGTAGTTTTACCGGTTGTAGTTGTTCCGGGATTACAAAAGTTTGTTTATCGGTATCCGTAATTGAGGTTATGCAGATTACGTTCGTTTTTGGATCTTCAGCCGGTTTCACTACAAATTCAAACCTTAATTTTTCCATTGCTGCTCAACAGCTGTAAAAATGTTGTTTTATAATGTGCTTTATCAAGCACTAGAGATAAATCTCGAAATCAAAACAAATTGCGTTGCTCTGTAAAGAGATTGTTTTTATTAAACCAAATGTGGCAATATACAATTGACATCAAAACAACATGTTACAATCTGTACAAATCTTACCTGTAAAGAGAAACAACATTTAATGCTATTGATTCTCTAATTTAATTCTCAATATCTTATTATATTTTGTCATTAGACACAATTGTAAAACCTCGATATAACAATCTTTGATATAAAAAATGACAAGCCCTTCTGTCAAACCTCCATTGGCTCAACCATAGAGTAACCATCGACTGGCTCAAACTCCACAGAGCCACCACTATAGTCAATTAGGAATGAAGTACAAAGATCTTCATTTACATATATACACGTATTTATTATGCAGGGTTCAATAACATATATCTGCAACCGCTTAACACAGAATTTCTTATGTGAAAACGAGTACAACTTTTCAAAATTCAACATTTTTTTTTTCAAATGTCCAATTCGCATTAAAGTTTAGTTTATCGTTTAATGTTAATTTATTCTTTTGTTTGCATTATTATTAATCTTGTTTGTTTCCTAAATAATAAATCCATCCGCGGTACATGCCAACTTCAGTCGAGAATGACTAACGTTGGCACGAACCCGGATGCGCTACCCTTTTAAAATGTAGGAATGAATTTGGAGAGTTGGGAATATGGGGAGGGATAGGATGGGACGGGAATGGGCTCTGGCATATCTCACTCACTACCGAAACAAGTACATTTCAAGGTAGTCTTCTGTGAGAGAGGGGTAACGTGGCCAGTCGAGTGCGCCCAGCGGCTTTGGGAATGCAGCGTGCACTCTCCCCCTACCAAACATTATATAACCCATCCCTCCCTCTCCCTCCCCATTTCCCCAATCCCTTCCTTAATCTACCAAATGTAGGCAGTGCATCCGGGAGCGCGCCAACGTTTGTCATTCTGAACTGATGTTGGCATGTATCGCAGGTGTCTATGGACGACAGGTGGACTGTATGCTCGTCTGCCGCCATTTTTCTATAAAAAAAAATGGTAAAATAAAATGTTATTATGTTAAGTTATCAAATGTTATTTCTAACTGATAAAAACTAATTTTAAAGTCTGCTAAACTACAAGAAAAACAAATTTTAAAACAATACAGATATTGCTCAAACGGATTGTATTCGCACTCGTGACGACAAACAAAGCAAATGGCTAGCGTCGTTAGCGACTAAATTTAAATATTACTTTTTCCTAACCATTCTTGACAATGATTCGATTTTTTCATTTAGTTGTATTATATCACTAAAACGTTCTGTTTTATATTTAGGATGTCCACTTCTTTAGGTCTTTTATAGTGCAACTTTTTGAAAATATTTTTATTGATGATAGAAATTTATATACGTTTAAATATTGAACAATATTAATAAAAAGTAATGTACTAATTGCTATTGCAAACATTTACAACATATACATGCAAACATTGCAATTTTTGCAATATTTATAGCATATTTTGCCGTTTTCATTGTATGAAGTACTTAATAAAAGACCATAAAGTTCCTTCTGTTTAATGCTAAAAATGGACTTTAGGCCAGGCTACGTAGTGGAACGTTAAAGTCTGATACAAGGTAGTATATCGTGTACATGCCTCGATGTCTGTCGACGGTGCTCGCGGCGCGGTCAACAGCGGCGAAAAGCGGGTACTCGCGCTGTATGGTCGCCGCGTCGTCCAACACGTGTACGCGCACCGCCGTGTCCACAAACGCAGAGCGCACAAGCGCAGCAGCGGCGCGCGGCGTCATGCGCTCCGGATCCGCATCGCCTATGTCCCGTGCCACGCCCCTAAACACAGTTTATTGTTTTCGTTTGCTTAAACTTTCACCGGTGGTTACAAAACGAGGGACGGATCAATGATGTAATGATGTCCACATCGTCCAGCACGTGGACGCGCACCGCGGCGCCGCGCGCCACACCCGCGTGTGTATGCGCAGAGCGCACGCGCTCACTTTTGTAAAATGCTACAATCTCATCTCATAAATAGTTACTCCACCTATGCTTAGGTTCATTCTTTGTATCCTTTTCTTTAATGCGCGTTTGTTTCTTTTCCTTGACGGTTGTAAAAATATATTATAGTGACATTTGATACATTACTTATTTCAATCCTTTAACAATTATTAAGAAGTGAAGTGTTGATGTGACCCAATAATAAATATTTTTCGATTTATATATGTTATGACAGTTAAACATAGTTTTATAATTGTTTCAATGAATAAATGATAAAAAGAACAGTTAGTCACCTAGCGATCTCTAGTCCAACGGCCTCATGCAGTAGAGCGTGGAGCGGCGCGCGCGTCCCCTCGCCGTAAACACCCAGCGCCGTCAGCACGGGGCCCGCTCCGAACGTCTCGCGGCTCTGCAGCGGCTGCGACGCGCGTAACACACTCTCACTCATACCATTATTACACTAAACTCGCGGACTAAGTGGAGAAGTACAGGAAGTGGCGCCACCGGCGCTAGAGGTCAAACCCTCCCCACACTCCTCCCACGCCCCCTCGCTACTCGGCCAGGGAGAAAAGGAGAAAAGTTTTGCCAAAAGGGCTGTTAGTTCCTGTACTTCACCATCGAAAATTATCGAAAACTCTCCATGCAAAAGGGGAATTGACCCATTTAAGCATAATTTGTAACTAGAAGTAATTTGTTCTAGAACTTATGTAAAGTATGGATGAGCGAATAGCAATAAAATTCCTCCAGAAACGGGCAGCAATCTTCTATAAAGGAGTGAGGCTCTGGCCTCCATATACCAGTTCGATTTGTACAATCGCCCAGTTATCATGAAACAGTTTTAGTAAAGTAAAAGTAAGCTCGCTGCCGACTCATGCTCCCCGTGCACCACTGCGTTTCGTGTGTATTAGAAAGCAGCGTTTTATTTTCCGAAATTCCACCCCTACACCGTTGACCTTCACCCTCAACATCTTCCATTAAAATCTACTCTCGACTTAGTTGTAGGTACAAAATATGTGTCACGATTGGTTCCATACAATTTAACTAAACTACGTTGTCTATGTCTAACACGATACTTCACTGTTCCTGAACTTATCGTGACCTCATGGCCTCTGAAGCGAATTTCAACAGGCTGCGAGAGTTCGCACACCACTGGCACCAAAAGAGAGAAATGTCAATTAGAAAACTAGAGCCGCTTTGACTGTATATTTATGTCAGTAGTGTATAGTTCACGCTCCAAAGAGTAGAAGGTGACCGAGGGACATAGGAACAATTAATATTTGCAGGCCATCATGGTTGTTTACATTTTGGAAAAAATATGGAATTGGAATGTAATGCCAGTATAGCTAAATGTGTATATGTGCATGTGTGTGTGTATGTATACATTAGAGGATGCGTGACTCTCACTCACCACGTAGAGCGCCTCGAGCGCGCCGAGCAGCGCGACGAGCTCGCTGCGCGGCCACCGTGGGTGCGACAGCAGCACGAGCGCGGGCCTCCGGGAGCCCGCCGCCGCCGCGCGTTCCACGCCCGCACGCGCCGCCCAGTATATAACCCTGCACATTTATATTGTGTCAGTTAAGCTGCCCGAAATAATAATTATCAATGATTATTATCTGGAAATTATCATTGTTCAATATAGAAACGAAGTTTGTGAAGTTTGTATCGGAATGCAATGCCCCAGGCCCCTCTCACTCTTTGTCTTACCGACTGGGCCCCTCTCACCCTCTCTCTTACTGACTGTCATGTATTGCGTGTATGCTCTGTCAATTAAAATTATAAAATTACTGTTAGTAGTTAGTTAGTTTTAGTACACCAAAAGCGAATAAAAGTATATTTAAAGTACAATTATGTCCTATTATGTCCCATCTTTTCACTTTCCATCTCACCCCATCCACGATGTCTGGATCTGGACAGACTGGATCTGAACCAATATCAGTTTCCTATGATTTGGTAAAAATCACTCACTTTAAACAAAGATCTAATTTTAAAGCGAAAACTATCACATAAATCAGTTTACTAATTGATTGTGATTAGGCCTTTACTACCTATAACTTCTAATTATTTGGCAACATAACACCGTTGGTGACCATAAGATATCATTCTGACTAAACTCATTCTCTCCTTTGTCTTATTAATGAACCAATGCAGCCATTGGATCAATTTTCAATAGATGCATTTCTGATTTTTAAAAATTGTCAATAACATTGATTTGATGATACCACTATGACACACACCTTTCTGTTATCAATATCATGTAGCTTTCTTGTAAATCATTTCACATAAGTATGTATAAAAAAAGAGTAAATTATTATTATTATTATTATTTCCGATACACTAGCAGCTTTAAGCTGATGCGTGTACGTGTGTGTGATGTGTGTGCGTTTAAGCTGATTGTTTTGTTGCACTTTTTTTAAATGATTGTCCAGTCTATTTTTGAAACAGTTCACCAAAGGGGCACTAATAACAGTTTCCGGCAATTTGTTCCAGTCTTTCACTACACGGTTGGGCAAAAAGTGTTTCCTAGGATTGCTTGTAGTCGGCACAGTTGCGAATTTAAGTGAGTGTCCTCTCAGATTTTTGTTTTCGTTCTTAGTATAAATGGTTGCCATGTTTGGTGTGTTGTAATATCCATTTAGTATTTTATATGTCTCTATTAAGTCTCCTCTTTGTCTTCGTTGTTCTAAGGTGGTTAGACCTAGTTTTTGGAGTCGAACTTCATATGTACAATTTTTCAGATATATTTAGAGATATAGGTAAATTAGATATATTTACCTGACATCATCATATTCTGTCAACGGCCCAGTAGGAGTAAGTATCAACCGATCACCGGACACTCGTGGACATCTCAGCACAGCTATGTTCTGAAATAATTAATATTATCTTTGATACACCAAATATATTTTCCATGGTGGGGCAGGTAGGGGTGCTTACCACCTCCAGCATAGGGAAGAATAAGTAACAAACTTTCTGCATTACGCTACCTCTATTTAAATTATAAGAAAATTATTTGCTTTACCCCATTCAGGATGAAATCCTAACTAAGCCTTTGATATTTTCTATACTCAAATACACTACCTACATTTGGAGATTGAGGAATGGATTTGAAGAATGCATGGGTACAATGGGAGGTGCTCGGATGATATGGGAATGGGCTCTGGCATATCTCACTCTTTACCAAAACACATACATACATTGAGTATGAATGACTGTTATACTTATTAACTTGTATTACTTTATAACTTGTATAGCGGTGCCACTTATAACTGTTATACATTATACAACTTGTATTATATACATATAACAATACCAGTATACATATTTGTGCATTTTATATTTATTTCACCATATGAGGTGGCTCATTGGAGTCTATCACATACTTACATCCCGATTGAACCTCTTTGATCAACCGAAAGGTTTGCTGGCAGAGAACTTAAGGGTCATAAGGCATTAAGCTCACCTTTTGTATGATAATGTGGAATAGTAGAGTACATGCAGTGTACCTTGTGCAAGGTCTGGTCGAGCAGCAGCGCGTCGGCAATGAAGTCCTCGAGCGCCTGCGGCGACGCGGCGCCCGGCGCCGTCACCACCACCAGTGCATCCCACTTGTTGCTGTTCACCTCGCTCACGGCGCACACGCGCACGCCGTGTACTGTGTACTCCTCATTATGTGATGACATACCTACTCTCTACAAATCACACACAATAGACAAATTTAATATCAATTTATTCATATTAACATTTTTTTAAATGTAGAGCATATTCATCTAGAGCAGCAGGGTCGCAATCACATATACCAGGGGGTCAGTCAGGAAAAATTAAGTACTTATGTATGAAAAAAATTTGTAAAATGTATCTTTGTGCATTAAATTTTATATAAATATTAAAATAAATCACCAATCAACGGGCGACAGTATCCATTTACCGGCTGGACTCTCATTGCAAACTTCTTTCTATAAAAAAATGTAGCAAGACGACACCCCCTTATACTACTCTTTCCACTAATCTCAATAATTATGTGGTTACATTAAAATCCACCTACTTACCGCCACTGATTCAAAAACTATAACTATTATTACTTATATTCCCTGTTACTTGAAATAGTTTTAAAGACAAAGGACTTCTGAGCAGACGATTCTCTCACAAACTTAGAGCGAATAGTGTTAATCAGTTATCAGGACTTTATACAGTCTGTATAAAGGCTATTCTCCAATAACTAAGTACAAATAAGCCTATGTAACTGGAATATCCCCAATCTTTAATACCCGGCATTATGTTGTTTCGTCACTTACCTACGTAACAATAATGTATTTTCGTTTTAAAATCTCACACCTGTAAAAGCACTGTATTACTTTTCACGCCCACGGCACTTTATGTCTAATAAAACGAAATTATTTATTACATATATATATTTTTTATCTGTTTAGATTAAACTCCTTGCAAGCAAAGGCAAATTATAAATAAAATAATGTCATAATATTGCAAGATTTGTGAAACGTCAACATTAGAGGTGGCTTTAATTGTGGTTACTGCTACAAATAACAGTTATTTTTTTCTAAGTTCTATCCACTCTTATAAATCTATATTTTATTTTATTTAGGAAAACAAACAGTAGGTAATACATAAAATTTTAACATAGCATAGGTGCATTTCAATTATTTTATTAAAATATGTAAAATCAACTACATTATCCCAATTTACTATTATGTAGGTATTTAAACATAGAATATAATTGTAACAGAGCTGTATCTGTACATGAAACATTTTTTAAATAGTTGTAGCGTTCTTTATAAACGATACAGAGTCCAAACAACCATTTTTAGAATTTTTAACTGTCTGTCTGTCTGAAGACGCATCACCCAAAAGCCACTGAACAGAATTTAATGAAACTTGACACAATTTAGCTTATAACCTAGGTTAACATTTAGGGTACATTTATCCCGGTCGATTATAATATTCCTGAGGGAATTATCATTAAATACACATATCAGTCGTTACATAAAAATCATTGAATGATCTTATTGAAACTAAACAGTGATATAGTTTATGTCCTGGTTCAACTCATAGGATACTTTTTATCCCGATCTAAGTATTTTAAGTTCTCGTATGTGTTGGGTTTGTTTGGCATGTACTGGCGAAAACTGTAACGGCCTTGAAATAATGGGAGCTGTTCGTCAATAGTCATATATTCGGATGGTGAATAAGTTGATTGGTATTTTTTTACAAATTTATCAAAAAAAGAACGAACAACAGACAAATTATCAATTTTATTTTCGTTCCTCACGTGTGTTCTTTTCGTCAAACCGTAAACATTTTTTAATTTTGAACAAATTGAAACCTCTTCAAAGTCATTGTTGTCCTGAAAATCTCGATACCCGATCCATCACTTCTTCATAAGTCTTTCAAGTTTAGCTTATTAGATCTAAAACGTCCTGCTAGGTACAAAATACCAAAGAAAACTTTCAATTCAGGTTGTTATATTATTATTATACAGTTATATTATATAGGAATATAAATAAATTTCTTCATTTAACGGGGCAGTGCACCAACGAATAAAACTAAAAAGATGTGTATACTTCCTTTTTTGTATTACATAAATATTTATTGAACGGAATATTGTCCATTTAATTCGACTATCCTCCGCCATTTTTCTGGCAGAGCCATTATTGCATTGTGTTCAAGGCGCATTAGTTAATTTAGTACCACCATTCCACGGTAGATGTCACTGTACCTTGCGGAAACATGCTATCGTTGGTTGGCGTCGGAATGTATGAGCAAGTTGGATCCTGAGCCGGGAATCGAACCAACTAAAAATGCAAAAAATAGACAGTCACTATTTTATTGAACCAATCGATAGGGTCTATGATAAGGATAAAATCTCTCGAACAAACATTGTATCTTACAATTAAAGAAGACCTTGAAATCTAACAATTCGCACCTATCGAATTAACCTGAAGGACACGTACTTAGATAGATAGATAACTTTTTATTGCACATAATTAAAACAAATGTTTACAAACAATATTACAATCAGAAAAGGTGCAATCGATGGTCTTATCGCTAAGTAACGATCTCTTCTAGACAATCGTTTGCTACCAAAGAATTCTTAAAAAAGAGTGCTAGAGAACATAGGTAAACATAACTAATATACTAATAACATAACATAACATGCTAGAAACATAACTAAACATAGGTAACCTAATAACTAGGTACATTAACCATTGAATATGCAAATTATTACCTGAAGTAGACTACTGTAAATTGTTACCTAAATTAGACATCGATTAAAATTATAATTTTGATACAAAATTTTTATAAATTAACTAATAAGTTGCTCGAAATGAACCATTTTCTTAAATGCAAAGATTGAGTTTTTGCAGAAATTCATTTCGTGTAACCTTCTGCAATGGGTTGTGATGAATGTTCGTGATAAAATCTTGAACCTCAACTCTTAACTCTTCCGCAGACTCATAGGATTTTTTGTAATGTTTTTTTTTTTTTGTATTCCTGTACAGGATAGTATTGAAGAATATTTACAAAAAAATCTTTAATCCTGGAAAACAACGCCTACAAATGTTAGTAATAAAAAATCAGATATCAAATTTAGTGCCTACCGGCGAAGTATTTGTTTAAGTTATGATTATCAGTTAACTGGTATTCGTAAGGTTTAAACTATGCAAAATAATTTTACGAGTATTTATTTAAATGTCAAGTAGCTTGGTGATACCTATTCAATTCATAGAATTTTGATTGTTACAGATAGATTGGCAAATGGGTGATGTCATGAGGAACTCAAGAGCGGTGATTAACCATTTTGTTATGTGCATACATAAATAAAATATCACAGTAGGAAAGCAGATTAATAATAATTGCATTATATTCAGGTGTGTCCGAACTTTGTCGACGTTTAAAACTACGCATGGAATATATTCATTATCCTGAATTCACATCAATGACGATTCTTTGTTTGCAAAAAAACTTTTTTGAGTTATGATCGAATTTTCTAATCACAAATTTGTTTTTACCAAAAAAAGGTAATGTTATGTTTATTATCTCATATAACACATATGTCATATATATGTATGTCTGTAGTGAACAGAATTCTTGGTTCAAGGCTTCGCTTAGAGTCCGGAAATACCCTTTATAATAAAGCATATTTAATAACTAGCAATCAGCGACAATCAGCGGATCCTTGTGGTGGAAAAAGATTCGAAACCCTTTTACAATTGCAATTGGTGAGTGATTGATATCGTTTATTCGCACTCGTTACCAGCTGCTCCGTACGCGTGCCCACTGGGGACGATTGGGACAAAAATTCAATTTGACATTCATGATGGTTGGGAGGCTTGTAGTGAGACGTCACGTACTGGTATCGATATAATTCCATTATTGTCCTATAGCCACCAGCTGTCCAGGCCTCATTGTTTAATATATGAAAGTTCTAGGTTCGATACCTACTGGGAAGAAACATTAATCGCTCAAAGATATGTATAAAAATATTTGTTCAAAAAATGTTTGTTATTTAATTTGAATGTTGGTTGTGTTCGTCATCATTTGTTTCTTGACCTACGACACGGAGTCATAGTGTGGGCCGTTAAAGTGTTATTAACTAACTATGGTCATTTATTTATTGCTACATAATTATATATTTTTAAATATGCTTATAGCGGAGTGTAGGCTTTCTCGGTCGGTGTCCATATTAATTGAATCTTCCAGGCTACTTGGCCGAGGTCTTCTGGAATCTCTTCTCTTTCTTTCAAACGTTTCGTCAACAACTGCCGTTGACATCTTCAGTGGCGGCTATCAGTAACAGTTGCGCTCGAGAAGCCGAAGAGATAACATCTCTCCGAAAGTGAACGCAGTCGCCACTGAAGATGTCAACCGCAGTTGTTGATGAAACGTTTGGAAGAAAGAGAAGAGATTCCAGAAGACCTCGGCCATGTAGCCCGGAAGATTCAATTAATATTATCACACATTCTATTATATTTCTACAAGTTTCTTTCCTTATAACCACTGATGCTCGTACTAGTAGGAAGATACCTTATAGTTATTTTATAAGGCTTTTTTAAAGAAAAAAATTATAGAACTCTTTTTATAGATTTTTTATAATCTATAAAAAACTTTATAACCGGTAACTTACCGGTCGTGTGAGCACGACTAATTGGTTAAGTCAATTGAACTGTGTCAATCATCAAGTTAATTCATGTGAAACATTGCACCAATTTTAATGAAACATGCCTTTAACCTTTTCATGTAATTACACGTGCTACTCGTATCAGCTCGACCTGCCCAATTGCAAAGGTTACATTCTGAAAGTTAACAAATTGAAAATTTATATTGAATGCCAGTTATTATTGACGGATTATCAGGCAGCTTGTCTTTAAATAGATTAAAATAAGGCTGCTGACATATGCAAGATACGAATATAATTTTATATTGACACTAACTGTTGCCCGCGGTTTTGTACTCATGGAATACACAGCGATTGGAAAGAAATATAGAATGATAACGATTTTATTGACAACAACAAATATAATATGAATAACATATGCAATACAACCCGCTCTTTCACTGCCCACGGCTGGGCCCACGCCCAGAATGTTGCAGGAGGAGGCCCACGCCTCCTCCTGCAAACTGTCACGTGCATGAGGGATGTTACGCCTTAAAGGCCACGCTGACCAAGCGCGCTAGCGAGTCTACGCTTTTAGAGCTGGTGTAGTTCCTCAGGGTTCTATAGGGCACCACAAAATCTCTCCCCGTGGCCCCCGTGGGTCTCATAAAAAGCGACTAGGGGATAATAAAGCGACTACCACAAGCCCCGAGAAATAGCATATAGACTAGACAAATAAAAGAGAACATCAAATGAAGTATCATTTGGCACAAACTCTATATACACGTATTTTATGTCGCAGCGTGAACTGCGACGCTGATTTACATTTGAAGCGCTACCGGCGGCCGCGGTGTGTCAGTTGATAGGTTACAGAGTTATTAGGTCACTACGTAACAAACAAACAGAACAACTTTCGCGTTTATAATATTATTATGTAAGAAAGGATGTATAAATAACAATACATAACCTACTGACCTTATGAAGTTTTCACCTTGAACTATGAAGATTAATTAGTTCGCAGACATAAAAAAATAGCACTAGTTTGTATTAGCTAATGTAATAACATAATGCCTTTGTTATTAATAGGTATTTGGTATATTTATGACATTTTCAACGTTCAAGGTCATTGTTATATTTCGGTAAATGCGGACGAGGACAGAGTGAGCAGATTTTGTGAGGGGGGAGGCGATTTGAGGACGCTCCTCCGGAGTTAGGCGGTTGCATTAGAACACATTGTGGAAAAGAGTGTTCGACACGCATGTGACACGCCGCATTGGCGCTGTTTACACAAGTCGCAAGTGCGTGTCTACTGAGTGGTTCAGCATCAGCGGAGTCATGAGGACGGGCCGTGCGCGCGCCGCGCGAGCTCTCCCGACCAGCGGCGCCCTCGCCACGCTCACCCTGCTCGGTGAGTCACTAACACACGAGTGATAATACATCACTTACGCACTCTATAACTATTATCTAAAGCATTTATCGAGCTCGCGTTCGCGAACCAGTTATTATTGCTCTAATTGTGAGTACAGGTTTCTTCTGCGATATTGTATTTGCAGTTGCCGCTGCCGCCATCCAGACGCCCAATAAGTTGATAAATTAAGTTGCAAAGGCTGTAAATTAAGTTTGTATTTATTCGAATTCTAGACTGACTATTATTAAATTCATTATTTTCAAAGTTCCATAGAAACTGTCTCTCCGTCATTTCACAGTACACAGGTCCATAGCTTGTTAATCTTATAATAACAATTAACAATAGATATTGTTGAAATTTCTCACAGATATTGACAAAAAATTGAGATGTAGTATTTTTTTTAAAAGACAAGTGTTTTATAGTACCTACCTGTATATTTTTTATTCATATATAAACTATTTTTTTTTATTTTTAAGGAAGTTTACAATATGTTAAAATATTATTGAAGCAATATAACGAGAAAAAGAAATTAGTGGTCATGCCATTTAAAACCTCCACAAATAATATGCATTTAAGTAGCTGTACATTAGCTAGTGGCTAGTGGCTAGCTAGTGGCTTAAACGTTGTTATAATAAAAAAAACAACAACATATAAAGGAAGGTAAAGAAAAAGACACCTGCAGAAATGGAAGATGAGAAGAGAGTTTGGAGTTAAATAACACCAGGTGGCACCGTTAAAGTGCAATAATATCTCGTAATACGCCCTTTCATTTTCTTTACCGGTTTTAAGTGGTATTAAGGCTTTGCGCTAGTGGTAATAATTAAAAAAATGTTCATTACGCGGGGTTTGAACTCGTAACTTCACGGACATGGGTTCAAGTTAGGTATACTACTCTATCACGTCATGCCGTGATACGTCACTCCACTGGCCATAGCAAAAAATGTAACACTGTGCTGAACTAGTTACCCATTTCTTAAATTTATTTTTAGATAAAAGATGGCAGACGAGCAAACTGTCCATCTGCTGGTAAGCGGACACTGTTATCCATGGACAAACATGGGCACACCCCCGGATGAGCGCCTACCTTTGGAAATTTACGAGTGGAATTGGAGAAAAGGGTGGGAAAATGGGACCTGATAGGGAAAAGGACAGGATAGAATGGAAATGAACTCTGGCATATCTCACTCAATACCGAAACATGTACTAACATTGTGGGAATAGGATAAAATGGGAAATACAAAACATTTTACGGCAGTCTTCAGTGAACGACGGGTAACTTGGTAAGTCGAGTACGCCCAGCAGTTATGGGTTGTAACGTCCACCCTCCCCATCTCCTAATTGCGACATACAAATGAAAATACATAATTTTATAAGATTTATATAATTCTGTTTTTAGGATTACTGTGCACAGTGTCGGCACAGGTGGCGAGCTCGTTAGCAGAGAGTTTGCAGTTTGAATTGAATGAGGAGTGGTTATCGGAGCTGGCCACGAGCGAGGGCGGCGAGGAGCGGGTCGCACGTGCTGCGGCCGATCACCGCTGGTTGAAGTTTATAACTGGTAAAAGAAATATACAATGTATTATTCCGTTCCAATCCAATTTGTGAAAATGTAAATAGACATGGCGGCCTGGGACAATTGACACGGCATTCAATTAACGAAATATCTCAACATTATTTTTAAATTTAAGGCAAACGTGCACTCGCGGTGAATCAAGTAAACAATGTGAATATGTAAACAATTATCACGTCACTATTTAATTGAAGGGCGCGTCAGCTACCTCAGGCCGCCATGTTTGTTTACATTTTGGACAAATTGGATTTTAATGAAATATAAATATTTATTAACGGTAAATAAAGCACACAATTTAAAAGTAATAATAATAATATAATAATAATAATAATATAATAATAATATAAGAAACACAATATAATAAAAGTTATTTTCACCGAAACCGCAGGAATACCAAAAACAAAAGACTGATAATAATAATCGGTATCTACCCAGTATAACGGCTACTGATGAACAATAATGAATAATAATAGATAGGTGACAAGTTACTAACAAAAAAAAACCAAAGTCAGCGACACTCGGAGGGAGATTACGCTAGTTGTAGATTACACAAAAATTGTAATGGTTACGGGTTCCACACAACGATATATAGTTTGTATAAACGTAATTTTTTTTGGGATTCTTTGAAAAGTTTTGTAACATCATAATTTTAGAACTACTTAATTTTACTCATGTTCTGCCAAATTTAATTTCAAGGCGTTAAAAAATGCGCCCTGCTCTTCCGCTAACGATGCATTTTTTATTTATGTAAGGGTCACCGTAGATTTATAGGAGGATTTATAGCATTTATAGGACACATAGATTTATAGGAGGCCACGCCACCGTGCCACCTCACGTGTCATAGTTTTCAAAAACGGTGGCACGTGACCCGTGCCTGTATCTATTTTGAAGAAAAAAAATCAAATGTTAAAATAACACTTTTTAAAGCATACTGCACATCATTTTATTCGAGCAGCTAGCAGCAACAAGCCTACAACGGCCTGCGAGTACAGTATAACAACGCCTTCAGGATGGACTGCTGCGATTTTACAGCGCGGCTGGCATGTTCGCGGATGCGCGCACCAACGGTTTACATTCCATAATTCGTAAAAAGGTCGCCTTACTTCTCCATCGAGCTCTGTAGAGCATTAGGAGTTACCCAGGGGTGAAATATCGCTTCGCTCTGTTCAGCACACCGAGCTTTTTGGAAGCCACTTTGGTGCGGCCCCTGCACAAGGCGTCCCCAGTGCTGTCATCTGTATAGCAACGTATGCCACCAATTTGTAACAGATCGTTGATATCATCGATAAGAGCAGCTACCATCGATAACGACTCTGACGCTTCGTCCAGTCAGGAAACTGACAACTCATTTGCAGAATGATTATTTTTTTATGTTTCATTTAATTTTATTTATTTATATTTGACTAACATAGTTTTAAGTTTTTTCTACTAATAATATTTCGGATGAAATTGACTTAAATAAATGGATTTATTAATATTATTATTGCAGATTCAGCGCAAAAGGTGGTGGAAGCGGAAAGTGATGAGCGTGGCAACTGGTCACCACATCCGATCCCTCTGAACTTACCAGTGGGTATGTATATCACCTGCCCGCCTACTAGTGAAGCCGACCACTCCTATTTTGTTAAGAAAGAGATGGTAGACACTTCGTTCCACAACTTCCGGATTCGCGGGGTACTGTCTTGAAGATGGCACTGTAACGCAGTAACTCTTTGTCAAGGAAGTAGAGATGAATCGCCATTCGGTGACGAGAGGTGCGATGACAAAAATTCGAAGGTGGCATCAGATTGAACAGTTCTTCAGAACATTCTCCACTTCACATTCAGGCGCTAGTAAACGCACTAGGAACTATATTGTTTTATTTTAATTAATCTTTAGTAATTACTAGGATTTGTTTATTATTATTTTATTTCTTTATTCGTATGTACCTCAAAAGTAACTTGAAAAATATACTTTAGTTATTAGGCTGATGTATGTGCTCGTGGTGCAGGTGAGAGCGGGAAGTCGGTGCCGCTGCCGTTGCTGGTTCTACCGTTAGTGGTGCGCGATCCGAGCGACGCGTCCCCAGGTAACATCCTCTCACTACTCATTACTCATTGTTCGACCATCGAGTGATGAAGACGCCTACAGATGTCACTGTGGCGAGACTGTACATCACCATGGTTACGTTTTTCTTGTCTATTGCTCTATTATGTTATGTTTTGTTTTTCTATGCAAATGGATCAAGGCATCCCATAATCTTATCTTCAATAAACAACTATGGCAAAAATGTATCTTCTCTTGAATACTACCTAACCAGGTGTACACTCATAGTACTTAAAATTGTTTAGGGAATCGAGCATTAATCCATATCGTATTAGCCCATTTAGTATTAAACCTATCAAGCTATACTCGTATGTCCTTCAATCTTTGCATGTATGGTATTAGTAACCCTGTTAGCCTAAGACTGATTGAATTTCATAATGATTCGTTGCAGAATGTGGTGTAAGTCAGAACAACACGGTGTCGGAGGGACGATATGTAGAGACGTACGAGGCTTATGGGGGCTCTCGCAATCGTCCGCCGCCGCGCCAGCCCCCAACTGATACTCACAGAGAACGCAATCCACCCTCTTCTTTTCTACTGCCACCCATTCCAAAAACAACTGACGATTATAAAAACATAGAAAAGCATCGGGATAACATTATAACATATGACGATTATAAAATCAGAGAGAGACCAAAGCACCCCACGTCGACGACCAGCCCGGAGCGCCGTCGACCTCATAAAAATAAAAAACCTACGACAAGTGGAGTGAGAGCTGCAGCCTCTCCTAGGCTTCAAACTTCCGGTGAGTAAAAATGCGCGTAATAATAACTTGTTTTTAAGCAATGTTTTTTATATTGTAAATAATTAACAAGATAGTGTCATCAGACATCATCCAATCATCAGACTTACTTTTTCATCATACTAAATTCACCTGGTGTTCAGAGGAATAGGAGGAATAAAGAGATACTAACATAGAGACAGCAAGTTCCCAGCGTGAATAATCGAAAGCAAAAGAATGTGTCCTTAAATATTTTCACTCAAACAGAGCCAGCCCGCATATCGGTACAGGTTCTGGCCGCTGACCTTGTATTCTGCATAATAATACGTCTCACGCAGTTGTAGTGGCTTGCATGTGTTACAGAGATATCTCGTCGATTAGTGGAGCTGTTCCGAGCGCAGACGCCGAGGACGCCGGAGCTGCCGCCGGCCGTCATCCCGGTGTTCAGTGATGACACTCTGCCGGCGCCCCCACCCCGCCCTCGTTTTCCAACTAAGTATGAGGATGACGACGAACCGCCCGCGGAAGATGAAAGGTTCAAACCGTCGCGGCCGCGCTTCGACCGCTCCGTGCGAATCGCAGCGAAACTGACCGTGCCTAAGGCTGACTACACGGAACCCTACACTGTATGGTCGGTAACAGTCCCTTATCAGTAAACAGCTTAAAGTGCGCAGGCGCGTGTGCACCACGTCCGCCATTGTCAGAGTTATAACAACGCTTGAGTTCACGTCACTGAAAACGATCAGAAGACGTCATCATTACAATCACCATGCACCCAGCTTTAACTGCGGCATGCACAGAACTAATCACGCATTTTAGCAGTAATTTTACTATTTCATCAAAACGAATCACATTGTGAAATGGTTCACTCAACGAAATCTGATACTGTGTACAATTAACATGTGTACAATTTAGCAATTAAACAACTTTGAACGGTTTAAATCGCGTATATTTAACATTATTTATGTCCCGACGTTTCGAACACTTTGCAGTGGACGTGGTCACGGGGTGACTAATTGACCACGTCCACTGCAAAGTGTTCGAAACGTTGGGATATAAATAATGTTAAATATACGCGATTTAAACCGTTCAAAGTTGTTTAATTGCTATGTATAGTGCGAAAACCTAAGAAAATATTATGTGTACAATTTGTTCTTCTGTTGCTACACAACTGAACTTTGAACTTTTTCTCAGAGACTAAGATTTTAATTCGTACTTTTATTTTTTAATAATTTGCAAAAAATACGTACCTCTAATACCAAGTCTGTACATTTGCGTGTGCAAAACATTTTATGTTTCTCTGCTTATATGTTAATGTGTGTTGGCTTCCGTAATGGTTGAAATAATATTTATATTTATTGACGCCCGCGCGAGTAGAGAGCGGAAGCTGCATAAACTTCGGTATTGTTTTACAATGTTATTTGTAATTATTTAACAAAGAAGTTAATAAGTATGGAATTAATTTCAAAATCGTCAATTTACACAATGAAATCCGAAAAATTGTCTAGAGTAAAATCAAACAATTTTATTGTGTAACACAGGTTATAAAGTTGCCATGTTTACAATTTATACAGCGACAGCATGTCTCGCCCCAATAGCATACAATAATTATAATTATAAAAGTATAGAACAATCTTACATCTAAAGTTTTACAAAAATGTCAACAAGTTATAAAAATATGTTTATCATTTTATATGATTTATATCTACATGTGTTTATTTATTATTATTCATCAGTATTTATTTATTATATCCAGATCTAAACAGTAAATCGATGGTCCCATCGAATAAACATGCAAACAAAAAACATTACTTTTATAGGAAAAAATGAAACGAGAAAATTTTTAATTAAGCGAAACCACTTTGAAATATCTGTATCAAAAGTATGAAGAAATCAAAGGTAAATAGCTTTCATATGAACACCATTTTCTTTCTAAAAAATTCCTTGTTTTTTTGAAATTCTAAAATCACTACTATTTTTAGTCGAGTCAAAATGCAATACTAAAATTTGTAAGAAGGCTTTACACAATATACTTTATATAACACATTACAACATTACACTAGTGGTGGCCGTAAAAAATATTTATCTTCAAAATATGTACTAATCATTTACATGATTATCCGAGTAAGATTTCATAATGTTTATGATTTAAAACACGCGTTACACTTTTGTTCGTGTGGCAATACTTAATGTACCTACATATTCCAATAAACAGTTACTAATATTTGTTAAAGAAGTTGGCTTTAATTTGTACAAGTTAAACCTTATAGGTACAACATTGTTATCAACGATTAGAAATTGAGATCACTAAATTACAGCTCAATTACATTAGAAGTTCTCAAATTGGAATAAAAAAATTTCTTTAAGAATATACCCGTCTCCAGCCCTTTTATCGGCCCTTTGTGGGCCTCCTCATACACACATTGTCTTGTGCATGAGGAATTTATGGCCCTCAAACCTCACATCGTCCAAGCGAGTTAGCGAGTCCACTCTATTAGATGTGGTGTGGTTCTTCAGCGCATATGGCTTTGTTCCTTAATCAGAGTATTCCAACCTGTCTTTCCTCTGCTGGATATAGGCCTCACCCAAGGCTTCGATAACAACGGGTTAGGCCTATATCTAGCAGAGTGTGTGGCGATCCACACACGACTCTTTTCATCCACCCACCACCAGTGCAGTCAGCGAACCGCGGACCGAAACCAAGAAGACGGAGGTCTAAATCAATACTAAGAGTCAATTTTTTAATATAAGAAGAATCTTTTGATAGAATTTTCTACCAATTATTTGTGTACTATTAATATTATACTAACTAATATATTAATTGAAACAAAAATAAAAAAAACACAACGCTGTGAATAGCCTTCTATGTCTTGTCGTGATATCAAATTACAATACAATCTGTAAAACTGAAACCACGTTTTCTATTTCCGAATTCTTCGACGGACCTATTGTTTTAAAAACATCGATTAAAAACGTGAAAGCAGAAGACAGCATACGAGTATGTATACAAACAGTTAAGTTCCGTGTACCTAGGTGTTTTTGTGTAATGTTTAGAGAAAACATTAGCAGTAAACTCGTCCTAATTATGACAAGATGTATACCAAGATCATTGTGCACGTAGTAAAATAGTACGTTTATGTTTGCACCAGTTAAATGAAATCACAAAGTTTAATAACCATAAAGTATTTAACTAACTAATTACAGTTAACAACATGACAAGTACCATGACAACTTGTCCTGCAGAATGAAATATATATACGCGAGTAATACTATAGTCCTCAAACTTAACTTAGACACTTCATATAAGACAGATTGAGTTTTATTATGTAGTCAATAAGAACTATGATAATGGACTCTAAATTATGGGTAAGGACTGTATGGCTTTAAATTTCTAAGCTACGTTTATAACTTTCGAATAAAAGTTTTTAATTCTGTTTCAGTTGTTTTTATTACAAATCTAACTTTAAACAAGTAAAGTTCGATGGACGGTGTTTTCGATGCATGTTTTCTTTCAATCAGACCTATCTATGTGTGAGCTCGTTGATAATACTAAGTTTATCCGAATGAACATCGGTTTTAAATCTCTTTCAGACACTGATACCGTGTATACGCATTTAGGAGATTTTGGTCGTCCCGGGTCACGAATCGTCACAACCAGTGCACCCCGTGTGGTCTACATTTTACGGATATTTATTATAGATGAATTTATTTTACAAATTTAAAGATACAACCTTCATAAAAAAGATACCTTTACAAATATTTAGCGGTGAAAACTCCGACGCTTACTGATCTATTGATAGTATCATTAGTAACTATTGATACTATTTCACAGTAGTCTTCTGTAAAAAGAAATAACTAGACCAATCGGACCTATTCATCGATAATAATGTACAGTCAGCAACACAGTGACGTACCCAAATCTATTCAATCCTTATTACTAGTGTATTAAGGTTCTTCGGTTTTGAGGGGTGAAGCATGTGTCGTGACTATTGTTTTAAGTGGAATAGTGTTTTGTGCGGACTGTTGTGCCTGTGTAGTGCACGGAAAACCTTACTAAGGCACCATTAAGGCCTCCCTGTCCAGCGTGTCCAGGGGGCCTCCCGGCAAATCGAGCGTGGGTGAGCAGGACGCCATCAGAATAGGGGTCGCAACTATTTATTAATTAAATTTGACTTCTCATATCGTGGATAAAACAAAGGTACTGATGGGTATACGCGAATCTGTTGCTGACTGTACACGCAAACGAAGTCGCCAGCTAAATTAGTAATGTATAAGCAAAGGGCAATAGCCAAAATATATATTTGAATCACAGGTGGGACGCAGAAACTGGGGCATCGCGGGTTGACTTTCACAGTGGTGCAACATCTACATATCGTCAAATACTCTTTGATGGACGCGTCCAGCTTTTCGAAGTAAGTTTACAGCTACGAATATCATAATCCGTTTATTTTTAAAACATTAAAAACAGTACTATAACGTACTTATAACATTAAAGTGTGAGTATGTGCTCATAGAGGAGCATAGACCGCACGGGGCCGAGCGACGTGGTGCGCTGCGCACGAGCTACTCTGAGCGGGCCCACCTGCGCCGCTGACAGGGCTGCACACCCTGCGCTGCCTCCAATAGAAGCGCTTTCATTTGACGGTAAGCAAAACATTATCATTATCTTTAGATTGTAAAAGAAGAACTGTTTTACATACATATCTATATTTGTTTTTATGAAATAATTTATTAAGTTTACGTTCCAAGTATAGCCAGATATAGCCAAGTATACGTCGAATAAAAAGAACGAGGCAAGTGATATAGTGACCCAAACAGACCCAAGGCCTGCTTTTTGTTGATACGGTCTCAAAAATAACTGTACCATATATAAGATGGTGTACCAGTACCTAATGTGTCACGTTAAACTAACAAGTGGAGGGTTTACTTTAGTAAATATACATATATGTATACGTATAATTAATAATGATGCATATCCAAAAATCTATGCATATTCTTATGTAAAGTATAAATTAAGTGTATCTATTTATTACATAAGCATTATATATTTTATTATATAAAATAATAATAAATAACTTTAACGTATTTTAGATATTTCATCGCAAACGGACGACACATTCGATTGCTTTATATTAATTAAGTATTGATTTATAGTTTTTTTTAAACTATTTCTGTCTTGAGTGAGTTTTAAATTAGAATCTACACGATGGATGATATATAGTGGCAAAAGGTGGTACAGTCTTGGTAAAATTGAAGAGTAATGCCATCTTCCATGTAAGGTATATTCAAAAGGTACATTCTACTTATATCTGGTTTTACGTCGGATACCACTGGACTCAGGTGCCAGCCCGTTCCCCGTATACATGGCCTAATTTTCGAATTTTGTTAAAAATTGAATTAATGTTTACACTCACCGAATATGTTAGTCAACAACTAAACCAAGATAGGTTGTGGAGGTCCTGTGCGGCTGAGGGCGTTGCTTTGGGAAGGCTCAAATAATCGTACCAATTATGCTATGAAATTACCAAGAAATTCTAAAGTAGAAATAAAATAAGCTGAGAGTAGTTTTAGTTGATTCAAGAATTTATTTTAACAATAAATTTCGAACCAATTTACACTCCAATTTTATAGACAAGCACACGTCAGCAGACAGAAGGGGTGCATAAACCATATCTATTCAAATAGGCAAGGAGCCCGTGCAAAGATACGCTAAAATGTGTTGAGATGTGCCCTTAGGGTACTCCGAGGTGGATGGCGAGCGCGCGGAGCGGTGGCGGCGCGTAGAGCGCGGTGGCAGCGGCGAGCTAGGCGCGGCGCGCGGCGAGGCGCTCACCTTCCACCATGAGCTGCTGTTGAGACGCACCGCACAACACTACGCCACGCCGCTCAAGTGAGCATGCTTTATTTACCTTATTATACAGTGGAGACGCGAAGAACGTGGCTGCAGACACGAACTCGGCGCGGCTCACAAGGTATTTGTTTTTTACAAGCCCCAGATGACCCGATGGAGATGTTTAAAGTTCATTTATTAAGTTCTAACTTCTTACAAACTTTGAAAAACCACTTGTTTGGAGAATCTAAGATGAAATCGGAATTTAATTTTTGTTGCAGGTACACTGTGTCGGTAGACAGCTCAGTGCTGGGTACCGGTTGCGATGGTTATGAGCACCGGTACGTGGCGGTGCACGAGCAGCAGCACGAGGCCGCCGCGCTCGCGCCCGACAACGCCGCCTGCGACCACCTGGAGACGCTGGACGTTGCCGACCTCGAAAATCTCGCGCGCCTCGACCCCCTCAGAGAATTCACGTTTCCGCACCGAGACCCACGATACGATGGTGTTTTAGAGCGGTGAGCTGGTCACGCGACATGACAACAAAATACTATGAGCCATAATATTATGCCTTTTTATACTTAAAAAACAGCCGATATTCTGGTAATTCCCCCCGGACTAGGAGAATATCTCAAGTTAAATAAACTGCAAATGTCGACAACCTTTAAGTCAATCTAAATTTCAGAATTTAATCCTTTAATAGGGCTTTGGTGCTACTAATACTATACAATATGAGGATTTTTCTTTTTCAGTTTCAAGCGTGACTTCTCCCGACAATACGTAGATGACACGGAGGATGCTGTTCGCAAACAATTATTAGTGCAGAGCTCTCGGTTTGTGAATGCGGGCAATCGACAAGGCGCTCCTTTCAAGATGCGCTTGAACATGTTTGGGGACCATCTTAACGTGGAGATGCGAAACTATCATGGAGCGGTGCCGGACCGGCGGGGAGGATCCGGCCTGCCCTTCCCCCACTCGCGCGCCGCGGTGGAGGATTACGCCGCCAGTTTGCCTGCCCGATTCGACTGGCGTAAAAGTGGCATCATCAGTCCCGTACGCTGTACGTAAATATCTTACGTACACTACATTAAATTATTCGTACTTACATACTCATTTATTCTGTTCAGTTTTATCATTTTATTTGCTGTTTTAATACAAGCCCTTTAAACTGTAATGTAAAACGCTCATGAGTATTAGTCTAAAAACTTTTGACTTAAACCCTTAAGGTTAAAATCTCGGGTGTAATGGTTAAGGTTGAGGTTGTCAAGGTTCCTTAGTGTTGACTTAGCACTAAACGGACATTTCTCAACACTATAGTAGTGGGCACTGACGCCACGTTACACCCCCAGTCCAGGACATGTGCATGTCGTGCTACGCGTTCGCGGTGGCGGGCGCCGTGGAGGGCGCGCTGGCGCGTCGCGCGGGCCGCCTGCTCGAGCTCAGCGAGAAGGCAATCTTAGACTGCGGCCGCGAGTTTGTATCCTTGTTTATAACTTTAATTTAATGCCCCCAATGGACGCTTTAATGCGCTCATGTATCCAAAAGTCTCATGTGCTTTTATGTTCAACAGCTTTTTTTCATCCCGTATTTATTCTAGAAGGATTAACTTTTTTTACCCACGACTGAACGGAGATGGTATATAAATTTGGGGGTAACAGTATATATGTATGTTTGTGTATTCACTTGTTACCTCTTCTCTCTAAGACCTATTTTGAAGCGGTTATATGTAAATGTTTCATTGTACGTTCGAGCGTGCTTGAGGATGGGTGTTCTACTCGACGTTTGGGCACGGGTTACACCAGCCGTGGTCACGAGTTTTTGTTTACCTTTTATTACTACTCGACGTTTCGGCACGGGTTACACCAGCCGTGGTCACGAGTTTTTATTTACCTTTTATTTCTACTCGACGTTTCGGCACGGGTTACACCAGCCGTGGTCACGAGTTTTTGTTTACCTTTTATTTCTACTCGACGTTTCGGCACAGGTTACAAATACTTAATTATAATAATTATATGCTTAATAATTAATATTACTAAAATTACAATTACATATTTTAAGTTTTAATTACTTTAATTTAAACGTTATATTTAGCTTGTAGCTTTTGTTCACCGGACTTGTACGACTATTTACGAGTATCTTTTATTATGTTAGCTTTTAAGTTCTCATGTCTTATTGAGAATAAAGTTTCTTTGAACCTAAATATCACTCTACTTAAAAGTGACGACAACATGGCTTAAAATTAACCACGGCCAAAAACAACAACTACAATTGTGTGATCAAATTTTTAATTGTACTTCTTTTTAGTAGCACAGGAAGAAGTTTTTAAATATCGGCTACTTTTAAAATTTAGAGTATCAGCAAACAGTAAGTTAGTAAGTCTAAGTAAGTCCCTGCTTAGTAAGTCACTTTGTCTTATTAATTGATTGTAATAATGCTGAACGGTCGCGTGCCGCAGAATCGGCACGATGGGGTGCAACGGCTCGACAGTGGGCAGTGCATACGAGTACGTGCGCGCGCAAGGGCTGCCGCCGCGCGAGCAGTACCCGCCCTACGAACCACAGGTATCTTACCAAGTTTTATCTTTTTATACCGTCATTATATTACATGCCGCCCATATGCGCGACATCAAGGATGTGATTTCTAAACGTATAAAATAAATGTCTGTACTAAATATCAAATATCCCCATAATTATTCTGTATTCACATTTACACCCATAAATCCGAAAGTTTGTTTGTCTGTTTGTTAAGTTTTCGTGAATCAACTACTGAACCAATTTCAATGAAATTTGACAGAACGATAGCCCAAAATCCTAGGAGGGAAAAAATCCTAGATCCTTTTATTTCCAATAAAATGGTTAAATTTCCAGGAGTAGCCAGGTAACAACAAAATAAAACTGGTAACAACAAAATCCCTATTAGTAGTTAAGTTGAAGACCAAATAGTTGAAATACCAATTAGACCCATTTGACTCCATCCAACGACGTGCTGTTCGTATTGTCAAGGATCCCACTCTCACGGGCGGTTTAGAACCCCCCAGCGTTCGGAGAGACGTTGCACCTCTCTGTGTGTTCTACCGCCTGTACAATGGGGAATGCTCTAAAGAATTGTTCAATATAATTCCCACCTCGGGTTTCTACAACCGCACCTCCCGTCACAGAAGTGCGGTCCATCCGCATTTCGTAAATAAAGAGGTGTTGCGTACTGTTCGGTCCAAAAATTATTTTATATCGCGAACCCGTAGGCTGTGGAACGAATTGCCTCAAGAGGCCTCAAGAGCTACGACATGGGGTTCTTCAAGAAAGCTGTGAATAGGATTTTGCAAGGTCGGCGGCGCGCCTGCATACCCCCTGGTGTTGCAGGTGTCCATGGGCGGCGGTAACACTTACCATCA
This sequence comes from Sesia apiformis, assembly GCA_914767545.1. Classification (NCBI taxonomy): domain Eukaryota; kingdom Metazoa; phylum Arthropoda; class Insecta; order Lepidoptera; family Sesiidae; genus Sesia; species Sesia apiformis. The sequence goes on from OU611966.1 coordinate 17,683,848, forward strand.
CGTGGGACCGCTTGCTCGTCCGCCCTCTTCACTATAAAAAAAAAAGTTAAGTTGAATGTATTCTAGGTTACGGTGTAAATTGTATGGAGCTTAGTTTTCTTAAGTAAATAGATAAATAAAAATCGAATACATTTAATATACGAGCGAAGTTGAGGGCAAAGGCAAAAGCTATATCTTACTCTCTACCGAAACTTTACGTAGTACATTGTAAGGTAGTCTTCTGTGAGTGTGGAGTGACCGGGTCAGTCGGGCGCACCGAGCGGCTGTGTGGTTGTAGCGTGTACTCTCCAATATTTTTGATATTGTGAATTCATTTCATATCTACCGAAATGTATGTTACATAAAATGTTTTAACAATACCTAAAAGGTTTACTGACAATTATCTAAAATATGAACTAATTGAGAAATATATCACGTGCGACTTGGCGCGAGGTGCGCAAGACTATGTTTGCTAACATAACGTAGTAATAACTAACAGTTACAAATCACGTGTGCGCAGGAGCAGCAGTGCCACGAGGGTCGCGACCCGCCGGCGTCGAACACACGCATCCACGGACACGTCGACGTCCCCCCGGACGATATAACCGCACTCAAGGTACGCGAACATGTACGCACATGTATACAACGTCAGAGAAATAACGCAGAAGCTGAAGGTAGACTGTTCTCTATCCAGAGTACAATCCTTTCCACTAGTTGTTAGAATAGGTTTTCTTTCATAACTTATTGATAATTTCTAGTATATCTTCTATTTAACGCACAGTTGCATTCTACCCAAGTCGCTCGCACTGCGCTCGCTGGCGACAGCTCACCGAGTAATGAGAGTGGATGCTACGAACGATATAAACAATAATAAAACAACAAAATTTTTCACGTTTGTAACTTGTGCTTTACTCTCTAAAATAATTTCCTTTCTCGCTTGTACCGCGACATTAGTTATGACATGTTTCAGGTTTGCATTATTTCAGTTACTTCGACGACATTATTATTCCTATTATGAAGGTTCTCTAACCAGAGGGTGTACTCCGAAATCACAAAATACGAAGTTTCGGCCTATATTTCGTGCACCGATTGAAAGTACATTTGAAAGTACACCGATCGCACGAGACAACAATCCAGATGTAAATTTTGGTAAGAGATACTTGGGAATCAACCTTTTAAATATTCGGAGATATCCGATATATAGAGCTCCGAATGAAGGAAAATCAGAGAATAGCATTTCATTCGTTCAAACCTCGGCCGGACCCGAAACTTCCGAAGCGTAAAATCAGAGTAGACTCCCAGGACCTCATGATACAATTTAGTTCCAGTTCATTTCATCTTTTTTAATATGTACTTATAAATCTTCGACTACTTTTTCTGGCATTAAATTAAAAACCGCATTAAAATTGATAATATTTTTGTCCTCAAGACATCACTTGATATTGGAAAGCTTGTAGGTTGCCTAAGTTCAAATTATGAGCAGGACACTCCGGCCGCGACCTATCATCCTACGAATTTTTATAACCTTTCATTCAAATCGTATTTCGATAAAATAACTGGTGATCGTATAAATCAGAGTGATAGGCTAGTTACAAAAGTGCAGTGTGTTCTAATCTAAGGTTTTTATTAAACGCCAGCAATCTATACATATAATCAAATCGAAACAGGGCCGTGTCTGTACATGAAATATTATTTGAAAAGTAATTGCTGTGTAAAGTACACGTGAGATAGAGACCAAAACAACATTTTTTGGAATTTTGTTTGTCTGGTCTGTGTGTCTCGTAAAAACCCCTGGACAGAATTTAATGAAACGTGGCATTGCTATAAATTATATGGTGGGTTAACATTTAGGGTACTTTTATTCAGACATATTATGAAGTTCCCAAGGGTTGTCATCCGTTCACGCGATCGAAGTCGCTGGCACCGCTAGTACTTTATGATGTGACGTCTTCAGGTGGCAGTTCATCGTCACGGCCCGACAGTCATATTCCTCAGCGCAGGCAACGCAACTCGCTCCGCCTTCAATTTTTATCACAGTGGAAGGTACATCGATAAACGTTGGTAAGTGTGTTGCATTCCATAACTCTCTATGCGAGATATATCTTGCTTTTGTATAGAACATGTTTTTTTTATGTTAGGAAAGATAATCAAGGAAAACCCTGCATGGTCACCTGGTACCATCTAGTCTAGTTAGTCTAGGTGGTACCAGGTACCACTCCTACCGGCTAAAAAACCTTGATTGCCTCAACATCGTGTAGGTCTAAGTTCTTGTGGCCCTGGTGGCCTTTCAAGAGTCACCAGTATAGAACATGTACTAAGTACTATTAAGAATGAATTCCCAGCACTGTACTAGAACAAACGCTTTCAATTTTCATTCATTTACTACATCGGAACGAGTGAACCTATGAACGTTCCGTGGCGAAGGAACTAACTAGACGCATAAGAATGAAACAAACGTGTGATTTGCGCAGGGATCTTACTTCAATGAGTATATGAACTAAGTTGCTTCAATCTACTCATCGAAAACGCTCGGGAGTGAACGAGACGTACGTATCACTTTGCCGTATTTATTGAGCTGTTATCATTTACCACATAAGACTAGAATTGCACTTTATAAATAAAGGGATACCTGCATTTATTACAAACAAATCAATTGTAAAAAATCTGTGTGGGTATTACTGTACTAATAGTAGGTACTAGAGAGTGTACGCTGAAATCCAACAGCCGCTGGGCGCACTCGACTGGCCACGTTACCCCTCTCTCACAGAAGACTACCTTGAAATTTCCCACTTTATCTTATTGCCCTAATGTACGTACGTGTTTCGATAGTGAGTGAGATGTGCCAGAGCCCATTCCCATCCTATCCCTCCCCATTTCCTCAACCGTTTCTCCAAATCCATTCCTATATGCAAAGGTAGGCAGCGCATCCGGAGGCGTGCCTACGTTGTCATTTTGGACTAATGTTGGCATGTATCACGGATGTCTATGGGCTACAGTATCCACTTACCATCAGGTGGACTGTATGCCCGTCTGCCACCTTCGTCCATAAAAAAAAATACAAGTTCTACAATTAATCCGTTTTATCGAAATCCATCTCGTCTTAAAGTTAGGTTGGAACTATGCCGGTCAATCCTTACAGCGAATCCTTACAGCGATTCTGTCTCATTGACTCTATAATAAATGATAATTATTATAAAATATGTACTAAAAGGCTGAGAAAAATAGATTTCTCGGGAATTGAGACAACGTGGCGATACGTTTTGTACAGGATATAATATTGAATACTATTCGGTACTGTGATATTTTTAATATATCCACTGAAGCATCTGTCTGTTCAAAGTAGTAGGAAAAAAAGAGAATGAAACAGGATGGAATAAATATACTGCAGAGTTTCCCACAGGCTAGAATCATTTACCAGGCATGGGTATTAGTTGGTAGGCCTATTGCAGAACGCAATCATGCATACGATAGTACAGTATTTGTTTAAATCTAAGTTGAAATGGTGTCAAAATAGGGAGGAACGGATTAAAATGGACATAAATGCCTCACATCATGAAGATAAAAAAAAATGTTTTGGCAAGCTACAAATACAATAAATAAATAGTATTGATGGAGTCTGTGAGCGGTGGGACTGCGAACATATACAAAGAGCACTTTACAGTGGAACTTGCCCTAACTCCAACTCTGGGGGCGCTCGGTACTAGGACCGATGCCTCTAAGTGTAGCTCTATCTGCAGTAGCTAAAGTGTTTGACAGTGGGCTTAATGATACACTTCGTGATCACCTAAAGTTACATTATGCATAATTTGGCTTCAGGGCAGGAGTGTCCCCTGAAAGTGCCATTTTGTCTGTTAAGCACACTGTCAGCACTTACAAGCGTTTTGTCTATAGATCTTAGATAGGCTACTTAGATCTTAAAAAGGCAATTGTATAATGTCCTTCAGAGAAAGCTGAAGTCTATTAACATGCTTATAGAATTATGTAATATATGTCAATATTGGTAAAGCAACCAGATAAATGTTGGCAGAAGCTTATTCTTATGAATATGAAATGTGGTATGAAGCAGGGCGGCATCTCGTATCCTAGCTTATTTAATTTGTATGGGAATGAGCTGATCGTTGAACTCAGCAGCAGCCATGTAAGTTGCTATATTAGTAAAAAGAGCATAAACAATATTAGTCATGCTGATGACACCGTGCTGCTGAGCTCAGCGATCAGTGCTCTTAGAATGCTCCATTATGTTGCGAAAATGAGGAATATTTTTCTTTTGCAGTCCCAAGGAACCACTAAATCATGTAGTGCTGGCGGTGGGCTGGCAGGCGAAAAAGGGCAAAACGTATTTTATATTAAAAAACTCGTGGGGGACGTCGTGGGGTGAGAACGGGTTCGTAAGAGTGTTCGCACCGGAGAATACGTGCGGTATGCTCTCTTTGCCATCGTTCCCGCTTCTCGAGGAGGAGCAGCGCGGCCCGCGCGGGCGCCATCCCACCGCCGCCGACGAGCTCGATTACGGCGATGAGTTGCTATAATTGTTAACTAGTCACAAATGTTTCCGTTATGTAATAAAATAATTGATCATTAAAATTGTTCAGACATGATGAGTATTTCATTTTATTTCACATTTTTATACTTGTTTAATGAGATCCAGAAATTACTACATTTTATGAGAAAAGAAATTATTTATTTGTATGTACAAATAAAATAAGTCAACGTTTGATTCTTGATTTATATTGGTTTGAACCGTGGGTGTACACGGGCAACAGTCTTTCTATAACAAAAATAACTACACCTAGTTTGGCTGTATGATCTTTAATAGAAGTTTAAATGTTTTTATCGTTGCGAATAAAGGATCCCAGCTGCATACTAAATACGAGAATTAATTGAGTGGCAGAAAACACTGAATAGGCGTCAAGTCGGTAGTCGAAAATTAAAAAGTGGATTAGGTTTAGGTTCTCTGGTAATAATAAAGAAAAAAAGCTCCGCGAAGCGCCACTTCTAATCTTTATTTTATTGTATTACATATATATGTACATTACAAAATAATAAATTCTCATATGTGCAGAATTAAAGATGAGCACAAGATTGTGTTAACAAACACTATGTCAAATAGTGCGTCCGTCGGCCGCGAGCTCTGCACGAGGAAAGGGCTGCAAGTAGGAAATGAAGATGAATAGAATGAATTTGGGCATATTTACGTTATTACCGTTACCATGAAATCAAATGTATTCAAATGATAAATCGTTTCTGAATTGAACCTCTAGTACTTAACAAGACTTCGACTTACTTAATCAGAGTAGCTTAGACAGAGGTAAAGTACTTCGTTCTTGTGTAATTTGTTATAACTTCTTTATTATTGTGCAAGTTGAAATTACACAAGGAATTGTCAAAGATGAGGCGTTCCATAGCCCGAGGCGCGAGGCGTCCGCACCAACGTCGATGCAAGCCGGCGGTGGTTTCATCTCATTTATTATCGTATAGATCGGTAGTCAACGAATTGATATTACAGCAGGGTAAAATGATAACGGTTTAAAATATTTAAATAGATAGGTTTCCTTTCCCATCCTATATTATCCCATTCTGTCCCCTCCTATCCCATTGAATGACGAGTAAAACAAACTAAAAGGAACCTCTTGTTCGATTATACTCTTAACTCTCCATCCGCCCCAAGGAGAATTAATGAGTTTCAAGGAAGTGTAATGAGATGAGAAAACCCATTTTCCCGGTACACTTCCTATTATCCCAACCCTTTTTCCAAATTCATTCCTAGATCTGCAAAGGTAGTTAACAGATTCGGGACCGGGATCACCAGGTTGACTGTCTGCTCGCCTCTCGCCGTGACCAGGGTTCATGTAATTGTAAGTAACGCGTTTACTCAACATTTATTATGTTCAACCACGAAATAAAAGTATAAATTATGGTATTAGGATACAGTCAAAACAGAATCCTAATTCTTTAATCAATTTTATTTCGCACAATTTGGCATTTGAAAATATTTACCAGTAAACTAAATGAATTTAGTATATCAATTTATATAGCATACGCTGAGATTGCAACCTTTTGCGTACTCAGATATTTTAAATTTAAGTAACTCTGTCTGTATATGCGTACCACTGCATTGTATACCACTGCATTGTTTTGTGTAATGCACAGTGCAGCAAATAAAGAATTTCTTTATATATAAATTAAGCATTAAATATAAATAAGGTCAGCCGAACACATAAACGGATTTTTACTAAACCATCTCATTATTAGCGTTTGTTTGTGGGGTTTGTGAAACTACAACTTATATGTCAACATTTTTTTAAACCTACGAAAAACAACGGCAACACAGATTGGCAGATTGGCACGCGCCATTACTTTACATTAATTGTACCTAATATCAGGTAAGTGGAGATGCAAATAATTAAAAAACAATGATAAATAATACTCGAGAGAAAGAGGGCATTAATAGCGTGAGGTATTCGTTGGATGTTTTTTATTCAAAGGTTCACATACGTATTGCTGGTTACAGTTCACCAATATCAAGTGCGCTCGATTGTCACAAATACAATAACTAAAATGTTCTCTCTATAATTTAGTATCGACATCAACATCGACATAACGTTCTAATATATTCGTTCTTTACATAATCGTATATCCTTATAAATATCAAATAAAAAAAATTACATATTTTATTTTTAACTAATGTTACTATCCTAGAAAAGTCCTAGTCCTAGTCCTATTTTTAAAGTCAAATTAAAGTCCCTAGGCCCTAATTAAAGTCCTAGAACCTGTCCTAACAGTTTAGTAGAATGTGGCCTAATTGCTAATTTATTTATGAAAATATACATAGCGCAACCTCGAATGGACGTGCGAGAAGCCATATTTCTTAAAACAAACTTGCTGACGTCTTGCTGACTCCTAATCTTAATAATCATCATCGTCAACAAGTATTTTTTCAAGCGCTTGCATATGGAAGCTTCGTTGATGTCTTTTATATGACGACTTAATAAGCATAAAGGAATTCAAGTGGTCACAAATTCTTGTAACGTTAAATGTCAAATAAACATTTCAATTTTATTTAAGGAAGTTCACGAACCACGACCAAATGTATTTTTTTTAATGTCAGCATTTTGCACGATCGTGTGACCATCACTTCATTATTGAATATTGTTCCTTTATCCTAAAGGTTATGTTGTGACATTGTTTGAGGAATTTATTGGCAAATAACTTAAGGCTTTTGTCTTGAAGATAATTTATTTTCTTATTATTAAATATAGTTTTGAATTACCTATTATGGGAGGCATAGGGAGTACAGTGGTATAATGAAGGTTTGCCATCCAATTATGCTCTCTACTTCCCATCCTATTGAGTCGTCACACTTTTCATCCTATCAAATATGCAGTGTAATGGGATGAGGAAGTAGAGGTACAGTGGCACGGTCAGATAGAGAACTCACAACTTCATGAATGTGAGTCGAGAATTTATTAATATATTTATTAAGTATTTATTATAGAATTTATTAAGTATTAAAGATTTCTTTCTAAGAGGGGGAGGGGGGAGGAGGGGGATTATAAAGCAATGAGTGATTCCTATACTCCAATTATAGCCCTTTATTCTTCCTATATTATAGCCCTGGCATAGAATCGCCTGAACCAAACAATGTTATTAAATCACGTTTAAAAATAGGAACAGAGAAATAAAACTATATTATGAATGCATATTTATATAAATTAGACAAAATGTCAACGATGTCTTTAATGTTGTCTATCTACTATTGTCAGGGTCACGTGTTGCAACAACGCAGGCGCGACGTGCACGCGCTCGCAGCGTCGACGTCGCGCCGCGTCATCATGCGCCCAACTTGGTGTGGCCACCAACGAATACAAGCACTGACCTACATACGTTAGAACTAATTCCTATATAGTTTATATGACCTGTGGCCCTCGATCATTCTCTTTCGAATGGTTGGCCGTGTTGGACCAAGCCGCGCTTGATTGGTCAGTATTTACAAAGTTACGATAACAATAACGTATACACAATTATGTCATACGGATTAATATTGAATGTCGTGTGAAGCGCATAGATGAGGAAAAACTGCCAAAAACAAGACCCGATGAGCTGAAGAAGAAGACTCCCCTGACAAAAGCGGTGGCGAGATTAAAGTATAGATGGCTGAATGCAATAAACAGTGAATTCTGGCAAGAAAACAGCGATATTAAATGTACACTTATATGATATGTTACCTTACCTTCTCTGTGTAGGCATTGCTCAATATAGACCTCCGCTGAGACTTGTCTGGATATTAATTATTCTATCGAGTGTCATTTTCCTAACCACGAGTACGAGCATTAACAGAAGAAGATACCTCGTCAAGTTCTGGGAACTTTTCCGTCAATATGATATTAAATTTACATAGAAATAACTTTAAATTATAGAATACATACCAATTAATAGCAAATGTTAATGAATTCAAATCCGAATTAAAAATACGGAATCGAAATTAAATATGCGCTAAATTAAAGGACATCGTAATAAAAACATATTCTGGGAAATGTGCCGCCTCGCTCGGACCCCGCGCACCGCGCACACCGCGCACACCGCGCACCGCGCACACCGCGCACCGCGCACCCCGCGCACCGCGCACCGCCCGCAGTTGATAGAAACACTGTTCTATCACTAACGAACCAGTAAATTGGTATTTCCTTCTCAGTTTTACTGAAATACGTTTTCACGTAATTAAAACTTTGCGTCTTATTTAACTAACGAGTTACCGCTCAACGAGCCGTAACTTGTTGAGAGTGATCTCCAACGGACGCGTCTCTGGTATTTGTTCATATAACAGGAACAGTTTATTTACTAAAAGAACAAATAGATACAAAAAGTTCTAGAAGTAAATTCACCAAACGATTAACTTGTGTTATACTCTCAAAAGCCACTCGCTCCTCACACAGTTCTAGGATAGTCACTTTAGCAAAACATTCTTTAGCTAATCCGAAAATTACTTAAATTGATTGAATAAATATTAGAAGACTAGCCTTAATTTCAAAAACGTATAAATATTTCTTAGCGAAAAGTTATTAAAAAAGAGATCGTGTCCAAATCTGTCACTTAGAGATTAATTGATGTATGTCCATTAATGTACGAAATAAATTGAAAACAATAGAAAAGACAAGTTTCACAAAAAATAATGAATTGTTTTTAATGGCTACATGAAGAGAATGATCCGGTGCTTCTTGAGAGCGGTGCTTTTCTTAAAGTGAGTTAACTACCTGCCTGGATTCATCAACCAGCATAGCATATTGTATGCCTATGACACCACAATTATCATCTATACTAATATAATAAAAAGGTAAAATTGTGTATTTGTACGTATGTTGGGGATAATCTCTGGAACTACTGAACCGATTTCAAAAATTCTTTCACAAATAGAAATCTACATTATCCGTGTCTAATACAGGCTATATTTTATTTTGAAGCTTTGAAAAAAATAAATAAATAAAAAAACTTATAAACCGAAGCGAAGCGAGGGCGGGTCGCTAGTGAGAGATAAAAACGAAGCGACAGTGGAAAATATCATAAGTCATAAATAAAGCGCTCGGTGACATGGTTTAATAAAAATAATTTAAAAATAAAGTTTTCAAAACACGAGCTACATACAATTTAGAACGAATAAATTAAAAGCCTTGATACTTAATACAAGGTATAATAATGAGTCAGTCAAACGTATTACTGCAAAAAAGTTTTTGGGGATCACGGTTGATGAGAATTTAAATAACCTGTTGGAAAAACTATATGCGAACATAAGTGAAAAACCTATGTGCCCTTTGTAAATGGCTAATCCTAAATAGCTTTTACTCTATTGAGAGTTTTCTTAGGAAATGTCCGTGTGTCTTTTCAGGAAATGTCAGGACAGCGGAGATAACTCGACAATTCTGAAAAATTATTATTATAACATTATACGTTTCTTAAGTAAGTACGCCTTTTAAGATTTCACACGAAATTTGCAGGCCTTTTAAGCTAGTCGCGGTAGCTGTTGTGGGTATGTCTAACATAAAATAGAATATTGTATGTTGAGGGTATCTGAATAGATTATGACAGTGAGAACAGAGTTTAATAAAGGCAGTCATCGCCTATACCTTGTTTAACTTGGACCCTTACACCACTGCAGCAGCACAGCCCCACAACTCAATGAAGTAGTCGCCACAAAACCTTATTAAACTTAGAGTTTAAACTTGTCGCGATAAACATGTGACCGTTTTATGTAACATTCCGCTGTGTAACGATATTTTTGATTTCAAATGATTTATATGCGGTTTAAAAGTTAATTTGTTATCCAAAATTAGACCAAAATATTTTTCTAGTTTTTTTTATTATAGTTTCTTTATTAATTAGGAATACCTATCTATAGATGGAGCAAGTTTCTGTGTTTATAATTGACTCTGTTTAATATAATATACTACACTTCAATAAAAGAGTTAAGATTTAACACATATTATAAAATATTTTTTACTAATAAATCAGATCTCATGAATGAATGATCTCAGTTCAAAAAAGTTTGAGCAATTGGCAATTTTAATAATTACCAACAACTTAACAATGATCATATGAACCATTTACCATTAAATACCTACTACTTGGTGCAAAAGACTGTAACTAGATGTCGTTGTGCCGTTCCTACATCGCGCTTTTAAGATTCTCCTGGATTTAATTAATTTGCCGCTACTTTTCCCTTCTATATCGCTTTTCTATTTATCGGCTAAAATCAAAGTATAGTATCTCAAATTTTCCTCATCGACGGACCAGTATGAGTATATTAAACTGATTTTCATAACCAGACGGCATGTTCAGGCCCAATCGGGGCTCGCTCCACTCTCGTCACTGGTCGGCCCACATAAATCATACGTACAAAAATAATTAAATGTAATATCAATCACTGTATATTTTGAAATTTTGCAAAATGTTCAATAAATCATGAACAAATTGATGTATTATTTTAAAATCAACTAATGAGGCTAATGGGTTCACATATAAAATAAAAATCAATAGTGGTCAATCAGTAATGGTCAATCAGTAGTGGTCAATCAAACAAAAAGTTATGAATAAACAAACTACTTTAGCGAAAATCATTTAAATCGTCCTAAGAACCACATTTTATAAATTACCGACAGCACAAGAAGAAATCAATATGTATTCAAATTCCTTCGGTAATAATTGTGTCGTGTGTCGTAAGCCTTCATTATATAAAGCCGTCATTATCTTGTAGAAAGCCTACGCATTATATGCTGCATTGTGTGCTGCATTAAGAGTTTTGACATATAAAAATCTTAAAAGATATGTTATATTATATCCGTGTTAGAAATTCTATATTATACCAGTACATGTGGTCTTCTGTTGTCATAGTAACGGTTCCATTTATTTATAAACATTAAGTTTTCCAGTTGTTTGTTATAAACATATTATAACTGGACCTAGGCTATTGATTAAACAGTATTTCTTAATTTATAGTTTATACTCGTAGTTATAGGTTGCAAACCTTAGTACGCTAAAAATTACATATCTTGCTCTCTGTCAATAGCTTCTAACTTATTTTATAGCCGTTTGAGTTGGAGCTCATAAAACTGCAATATTATAAGTTGAAAGGACACAGAGGACAGTACTAAAGGTTATCTACAAGAAACCAAATCTATATGCAACCTCTAAGATTTATTCTGATAGTCAAATGCTCACAGTGGGACAGCTAGTTATTCTTAATATAATATTATGCACACATAATTCTATTCCTTTTGATGAGAACCTAATTGAAAATAAACGTCGGGAAGACTTAGTATTCAATATTGAAAAGCATCGAACTATGTTTTCCAAACGACACTTTCACATTATTGGTCCACATGTATATCACCAGATAAGGAAACACTTGAATATATACTTCTTAAAGAAATACAATATCATAAATAGGGTAAATAAATTGTTAAAAACCTTAAATTATAATGAGACAGAGAATTTATTAAAAAATTATAAATTAATTAATTATATTAGGTACAGGTACATCCATAGTTACATGACATATCCATATCCATTACATTAATTACATATTCATGATCATGATCATAACTTATTTTATAGCCGTTTGAGGTGGAGCTCATGAAACTGCAATATTACAAGTTGAAAGGACACAGAGGACAGTACTAAAGGTTATCTACAAGAAACCAAATCTATATGCAACCTCTAAGATTTATTCTGATAGTCAAATGCTCACAGTGGGACAGCTAGTTGTTCTTAATATAATATTACGCACACATAATTCCATGCACATTACACACATTACAATGCACACGACACACAAATACAAAACAACATTTACACACTATTACACAATACCTATAAATTGAGTTTACTAGATGGCGTCTGACTACAGAAGTTATATTATAATATAGACTTAACTGATCTAGTGTTGGCTGGGTGTCCCGATCACACGACATGGGTACACGACCATAAGGCACCCTACTCGTATGTGTCATTGTGGCTTCCCAACCGACACCCAACAACTGTGGTAACTAGTTACGAGTAGTGTAACCCGTATTTTAATGTTAACTTGTTAAATAAATAAAATAAGTTTACGTTTGTTCCACGAGTGTCTTTAAGTTATGACGTTTTAGAAAATAGTTTAATTAAGAGGCCCCGTTGAAATATATAAACAGCTAATAATACATAATAAGTTAATGATAAGTAATGCAAGATTTAAGTTTACTTGTTGTTTTTATTTAAAATTGTGCGCCCGCGAGCACAACACAGCTGTGAAATAATTTGAATATCATTTGTTTTAAGCAAACAAATTTAATTTAAAGGATTAGATCTTTTAAATACATATATGTTTATGCATTCATATTGGTCAAGTATCAATCTGCATCCCTATATTTTGTTATTTTACATAATAACATCTGAGACTAAATCCTGTTCAACAGCACCATCTGCGTCTGTGAGTATGTGGAGCAGGCTGGTTGAACTGGCGTTCAAAGAGCCGGCACAGACTCTGTGCAGGGGGGAGGGGATAACATGAAGATGCTCTAACAAGAGATAAGCGATTACACCAAAACATAAGAGCGGTCGGCGACACGCGCGTTACACGTCATAAGTGCGCAGTGTTACACTGAATTGGCGTTGTGTAAGCGTTGGTGCGGCATCAGCAGCGAGTTCACAGCAGCGAGCACAGTGCTCGGCGGCGGAGTGATCGTCGCGGTCAAAATGCGGTACACGCAGGTCTACGGCGTCGGCGGCGCGCTCGCTGCCGCCTGCCTTCTCGGTGAGACGATCCTTTCTTGTACTACTAAACACCTATAACTCTCATGGAACTAAGCACACGCAATCAGTTTCAAATATTTATTGCCGTGAATTATCCATATGCTGAGAATGTCGGTAATCATCAGTGAAAGTTTCACTTATTGATAACGAATGGCCGGATATTTTTATTTTGTATACATTTAGGTGTAGATAACACACAGGTTACTGTTGATAGTTATCATATTATATTTAGTTTGGTGAAAAAGCTAGTGCATATGCATATGCAATCTATATAGATTGCCCATCGAATGGTTGAATTTATGGAATGTGTCTCCAAAGATAGTAATTTTGAAGAAATATCACAGTCCTTCTGTATTTGTGTGTATTTGTGATTATCCGTAATCATCAGCTTCAGACATTCACAGCAATAGATTAAATTAATATACATTTAGTGTCTATAAGCGGATATTGGTGCAAAATCTTTACGCGTAGCCCTTTCTAAGATCTCATCATTGCCGTTTTAGGGAAAAGCACAAGGTCACAAACAATCTTCGCTAATTTTGCGATATTTATGTTAATATAAACACTTAACAGTATAGATTTGAGTTTTATGTTTTTAAAATATATTAATTTCATAATCTGCGTAGACAGTTTCCATACATTTATTCATACAAGAATCCCTTAGCATAACAAATTCTGAGAAGCCTCAAAACTTTTATAAATGTTGGATACTCGTATTTCAATTCAAAGAACCAGTTCTACGCTCGACAGACTTTTCGAAATAATTCCTATAGTATAGTATTGCCCAATCAAGCGATGGATCAAATACTAACGCCTTGGCAGTTCATTATCAACTTACTTAATAGATATAATGTGGGTGCCTAACGTTGCATTTGCGCCAATCGCAAATGCAACTTTGTAAAACAAACTTGTAAATTCAATTACAGTAACAAGTATGAACGTTAACGTCACAGCAGTAGCTGGTTTAGAAACGCAAAACGGTGTGTAGTAATGCCAACGCTCGGTGACCGATGCGCCTCTTACTAGTACACACTTGAGAACAATGTTACTCGTACATTTCATTTTGATCACTTCTTCGTAATCGCATAATGCAATCATCCTTAACCCTGACACGAAAATTAGGAGTAGATGTTTCATTCCCTAAGTCAAAGACTTAAGCTAACCGATTGGGCGCGTCCTGCCGTCTAAGTTACCCCATTATCACAGAAAACCACTGTGACATGACCACTGTGTAGCCTGTGTGTTACACACGTGACCGATTTATACTCCTTTTTTCCTATGTTTAAACTCAAATGACAATTTAAACTCAAATTTACTTTTTGTAATTTATGATTAAACATGCACGCGTCGAACGACATTCCAAGTTGCTAATTAAATATGATTTTTTATACGATTTGGAAAAGATCTAAAAGTCAATTATATGAATTAAATTGTTGGTTACATGCGGTCGGATGTGTTCTACCTAGACCCTTGGGCAATCTTAATCGACTAATTAAAGGGTTCAAATGGAAAGTATTGGGTGTTTGGGAACTTACAAAAAATGTACAAGTACGTAATGTCATATTTCATTGTAGCTATCCGTACATTAACGTTTATTGAGAGCGGTGATAGTTCACGGATATCTGTTCTCGGTTCACATTCCTGAGGCCGTGAGTTCAAATCCAGCTCAATGCTACTGAGTACGGATTTTTCGATTCATCGATTGCTAGTGACAGATAACTGTATGACGAAATGACGAAACCCGTGTGTCTGAAGGTGAAAAAAAAATCTGAGGAATGGTGGGACCCGCGTGGCAGATTTATGACCCGAAACCAAGAAATTACAGGGAGAGTTCCTATGTCCTGTAGCACGACTAATATATTATTATAGGCTAATTCGAATAGAATATTCACCATACAAACATGATATTCAACTGGTATTCGATCGTGTTTCCGGAACTGAAGTATTTTTTATTAAATTATAATGTCATTGTCAAGACCAGGTTTTTATGAAATCCGGCTTCAAATCTCTCATCAAGGAAAATGATTGTTTTAAATAGGTACTTTTTAGTGGTTTTGAAAAAAAAATGTGTATACAATACCACTATTAAGAAGTCCGTAAGACGTCAGCAAAAGTGTATTAGGAAATATGACTTCCCCGCATTGTAGCAAGAGGCCGCACTAAAACTTATGTGATAAACTGGCAATTTAGTAGTTCAGCATTTTGGATCTAGTTAAAGTATTTTATTACAAATACATTTAACGGAAGTAGTAAAAAATGATCCATGATGCCAATAATATGTGAACGTAGGTTTTTCAATTTAATAATGATTAAAGATACACAGCTACAATAAACTAAAATTCCTTGATTACTAATAAGAAATACATATCAGGTAAGAGCCTAGGTGAGTGAGGTTGTCGCGCGTTTTTTTTGAACAGCTTTTGAAGCACCTGGTTGTTGACACTGGCGACACCAGTACTAGCCAATACATGTCGCGCAATGCTTCAAACCTGCTATACAGTGAGATAAAGCCGCCAGCACGCTGGCCAGGGCACATATAAGCACTCTTCAATAAGTTCAATATATTTCAATACATATAAGTTTCTTTAGACCTTTAGAAATAAGCAATAATTAGAAATAAAATAACAATTTCAAAATCCACAAGTGTGTTGTGGGCGGGTGGCGAAGGATAAGGTCACATGTAAATTTATTCATATAATATTGCGCTGATTGTAATAGCTACGGAATATTATATTAAAAAACAAGTTTCTCCGAATCGTTTTATAGCGGTCGTTAAGCTCCCGCCCTGACGTAACTTGACATTGATGTAACCGGCGCACGTCCACGGGTTAAGGTCTGATGGCACTTCACAAACAGTTACCAAATTTTATCAGTTAGACACTAATTATAATTATAAGTGCTAGTTATGAGAGAATGGTCAATACGAATTTTTAACAATTTTTAAGGGGGAGAGTGCACGCTGAAATCCAACAGCCACTGCGCGCGCCCGAGTGGCCATGTTACTTCTCTCTCACAGAAGACTACCTTGAAATGCATTCCCACTTTAACTGCATTTCCCACTTTATCTTATTTCCCTAATGTACGTACGTGTTTCGGTAGTGAGTGAGATGTGCCAGAGCCCATTCCCATCCTGTCCCTCCCCATTTTCCCAACCCTTTTTCCAAATCCATTCATATCGACGGCTGCGGAACCACGGACGGGTTCAACATTTTTTAATGTCAATTTATAATTTCTTTATTTAATGGAGTGGCTTGAATTTTGAAGGTTTGATCGGTATTCTTTATAATTACCTAATTTAATGTCTATATTCATATGTTCACTTGACGAAATAAATGGTTTATCTGTTCAACAAATATTTCATTTGTGTAACGTCAGAAAAAAAAACTATGCTATAAAAGTATTCATTTCAATAGCATAATACTTATGTCTCGTTTTCAGGACTTGCGTGCTCAGTGTCGGCGGAGAGTGCGCCAAACACGAACTCGCAGAAGAAACAAGCGACGTCGACGCCAGCGGGTGAGAGCGGCGAGGCTGTGACGGTGGGCGCCGCGGACGCGGAGCCGGCCCGACTTAAGCGCACCTCTAGCGCCGGCACTACAGCTGAACGCTGGCTAAAGATCATATCTGGTAAACATACACAACACACCGTGAAAACTTCGGGAATATATCGTGAGGAAACCCGGAGTATGGAGTATGTGTAGTTAAATCTTATGTGTATCCATCAATTGGCACTGAGCCCGCGTGGTGTATCAATTGGCAGCGGCCCCAAACCTCCAACTGATTCACTAGGGGAGGCCAGTGCCCCGTACTGGCACATTATAAGGTGTTATCAGTGAACACAATCTATTAGGGACTAAGCGATGTAGGGCGAGGGTGCATGCTGCATTCCCACAGCCGCTGGGCGCACTCGACTGCATGGACAGTCGTATCCGCAATCCGGGGCAGGGGGGGGGGGAGGGGTTGCGTGCCAACGTTTGTTATTCTATATAATGGGGAAATATATAAAGGTGTTGCAGGTGGCCATGGGCTGCGGTGACCACATCATCATCTATCAAAAAAATAAACCAGCATATGTGATTACGTGGCTTTGCTTTGCGACCATAGCTTTTCGGCGTCCTATATCTTAGACCATAGATCGCCAAACCGTCGATCGTGAGCCACTAGTAGCTCGCGGGGATATGCTCGGTAGATCGCGGTCACGCTCAGCTTGGCTAACTACAGGTTGCACTGCTCAGCTCAGATCGATGACTCGCGAACACAACTGGTTACTTGTGTAGCTTACTTCCGCGCAACTGTCACCCAGTGTCAAAGTTGTTTGAGCTAGAGTCACGTGACGTCTGTTACGTGCTTCACGTTTTTATTATTTTCGTGTGTATTCTTACACTTCTTATTAACTTCTAAACAATTTTATTCAATTGCATGTAATATTTACTAGAAATGTATGTTTATAGGTTGGTAATAAATAAATGTGAGATTTAGAAAAAAATATATTTTTGTCTTGGTCTCTTTTGGTAGCGCACAGTAAGATTTATTTACGAACAGTACGGTTGCTCAGTGGCCTCAAACTTTGGCGACCATTGTCTTACACAGTCAGAAGCTATCCGACGAATAAATAAATAATAATTTCAATTGGTTTGCAGAAAGTGCTCCCGAGGTGCTGGACGCGGTGCGCGAAGGTCGCAGCGACTGGTCGCCGCGTATAATAACGCTACCACTAGGTGTGTATCCTAGGTACTGCACCATTAGCCCATTTCTCCACTAGGCATCTCCCGCGGCTCGCCACCACACCCTTTCTTCCGGCCTTTCATCCAGCAACCACAGACAAACTTCGTCAAGTCATCAGTCTACCTGACCCGGTAGCGCTTCCCGGTACGCGGTCTCAATTTAACAATTCATCTGCTTCATCGGTTGTCGGTCTTGCGGTAGATATGGTCCTATATGTATCAATAAAATTAAAAGGAATAAAACAACATTCTTATAAGAATGTAATCTTTCTAGCGAGAATTCATTTCTAATAATATGTGTTTATGTTTGCAGGAGAAGGCAAGAAATCTGTACCACTGCCGCTGCTGGTGTTGCCGGTGCGAGTACGCGGAGCGAGCGACGCGCGCTCAGGTACCACATGTCACCTCTGTTCAACTCTAATACATAATATAAATCTGTACCACTGCCGCTGCTGGTGTTGCCTGTGCGAGTACGCGGAGCGAGCGACGCGCGCTCAGGTACCACATGTCACCTCTGTTCAACTCTAATACATATCTTTAATACACAACACTCTAATACATAAGTAATATTTAGTGGCTAAAAAATCAAGCAAATGATTCAAGCGTGTGTCGGTCACGCATGACAATTAGGTTTTTAAGATGTTTTTATACAATATTTTTTTGGTTTATTGTTTTTGTCGCCAAGCTTAGTGGCAATACTTGCAGTTTAACGCTTTATAAAAGTCAATAGTACTGTTTAATCATAGTCATTTTCTTACTAATTTACACTTATCAACATCAGTAGTTTTATTAAACCTACACGCCCGTCAGACCTGGGTCCTGGTTCACGGCTCACATTTATATACTTTATCAGCCTACCAGCGTCGGCCCCGCTGGACTGAACAGGCCTCAATCACCAAAAATAGTCAGTTACCGCGAGAATGAAGCCGGCAACGCGTACTCCACGTATATATCCATCAACATTATCACCAGCTCTTGAGCCAAATGAAAGATGCAACGTTCAATAAAATATGAACGCACTCCTTTGACTTATAGATTCAATTTAGTTTGTATGCGACTTGATATTGTGGGCATACTCCGATAAGTATTTGCATTTTTTATTAGAAAGTAAACATTTTTTGTACATAAATACTATTCTGTGTCGCGTGCGACATTAGATCCTTAGAGCTCGACCTCGCTTGGACCCCTGCCTAAGTAACAACACCGACCTATTATTATTATTTTATTTTGGTGTGACATAGGCTCTTAGTTATTTTTTTATTTATATTCGGTTTCAACCCAATGTAAACAAACATGGCGCATGAGGCAACGGCAGCGGCCTTCAATTAAAGAAATACAGGTATATCAACATTGGACACATTGGATTGGAACAAATTATATGTACGAATCGTATAACGATGAACGTAATTATTCTTTTAATTGCAGATTGTGATGTAAGACGGGAAGAGACCAATAGGGGTACGTTGCTTGGGCGATACGATGAAAAATATACGCTGACGCAATCTCGCGAAGAAACTAGCGGCAAGCGACCTCGCCCCCCGCCCCCGGCCGACCTGCCCTCCGAGCGGGCCCGCCCCCGCCCCGCCAACCACCGGACACCCTTGCACAGACTCCATCGTCCCTCGTCCACATCACAGCCACACATAGACTACGTATTTGACAATGACGACTATTTAGACGATTACAGCCACCGAGCTCAGCCGACGCTCGCGCCAGTAGCGCCACCAGTGGAGTCGAAACGTCAGCGAACCACTGAAAAGCCGACAACGAAATTCTCCAGGATCCAGAACTCTGGTAATCACTATATGCCAAGTTAAAAGTTCTAAAACAACAATGAGTAAGAAACCAGCCGCAACGAGTTGTGTCAAATACCTACAAAATGAATCTACAAATTGCAATTCGTGTTATAACTGTAGTGAAGTGTGTTCAAATGGCGCGACAGCCGGAGAGTCCAGGTCTAGCAGGTCTAGCAGGACAGTCCCTAGTTTCCAAAATTAATCTCTCTACCAACCTTGTTTGGCAACCAAGCAACATTTCTTTCTTCGGTATGGAAATAAAATGATAATTTACAAGTATCTAGTGATATGCCTCAGATGCAGATTTTCAATTCTAGAAGGTCTTGCCGTAAAAATGTAGAAAGAAATAAGGACATATCTTCTTCCTTTCTGTTTGTTTTGCTTGAGATAAGGTTGTCTTTTGCTTAGCGGGGTAAGAAAACTAACTGTGTACGTCTGCACTCTATGGTGGTTTATTGCAACTGAACTTAAAAATTGGAACGACACTGTTGTTTACTAAATACTTGTTTTCTTATGGTGACTGTATGTTTTCTCAATAAATATAAATAGTATAAATAGTAATAAAGGACTGTCTCTTACTGTGTATATCCATTGACGCAAAGCATATCATAGATCTTCTAAATATTTTTATAGAGATATCCCGTCAACTTGTGCAATTGTTTCGGGCGCAGTCACCGAAAGCACCAGAGCTGCCGCCGGCTGTCATTCCAGTGTTCAGTGCGCAAACTCAGACGCAGCGGCGCGGCGAGCCGGCGGCGCGGCCCCGGCCTCGTCCAAACTATGAATATGAAGATATAATCGACGGTGACAGCGAATATGAGCCCGGCGATGACAAGCCGCCGCCAAGCGCTACCCACAAGCAGTTCAAGGATGATGACCCTCCACACCCGCGCTTCGACCGCTCGGTGTGGATGAAAGCTGAGCTCACAGTGTATCGAGCTGACTATACAGAACCCTACGACGTTTGGTACATAACAATTTTTTTTCAAAACTATGAATTACTATAAACTGACTAGCTGTTGCCCACGAATTGAGATAAAATTATCCTGTGTTAGTTCATCACACGATCTAAATGTATTCCTTTTTGGTAGTTGCAGACGTTGGCTGAAGTACACATCACCTAAGATTGGCGGCTAGCATAACTCCAACCTGATGTTTCCATTAACCACCCTTGTTAGAAACATCCCACTCTTGTAGGTAGAACTTTTGAAAATTAAAATTTGTTTTAATTACCTAATGTTTTTCTTCACAGGTGGGATGCCTCTAGTGGGGCGGCGAGGGTCGATTTTCATGGCCCCAATGCTACTTCTACTTACCGCCAAATGTTATCTGACGGACGCATGCAGCTAGTTGAAGTAAGTTCATTCGTATGTTACGCATGACAGATCTTAGTTATATGTACATAAAACGCATGTTCTTTTTATTGAGTTGTGTTCGTGTCTGTTTACGTTTGTAGAAGCGCATAGACCGCACGGGGCTGAGCGACGTGGTGCGTTGCGCGCGCTCGTCTCCGCGCCGACCCTCACCTACTGACACCTCGCACCCTGCGCTGCCACCGATAGAACTCTTCTCGTTTAACGGTAAGGGAAGGGTGAGCCCTTTTTAGAAAAATGTATACCATCGCCATATTAAATTTCACTCTTCTTTTCCACTGGTGCATACATTCGGAGTTTTATTTTTACTAATCAAAAACTTACCTATTTAAAAAATCATAGAAAGTTGCTAAAATTACTAATTTACTTTACTAAATTATCTGCATTAAATACAGTGGTTGCCATATTTTTTTTATTATTAATTTTTATATAAAAAATCCTACGCTTACTACGTATTAGCTGTAATTTAATGCGCGTGTTCAGGATACGCGGAGGTGGATGGCGAGCGCGCGGAGCGGTGGCGGCGCGTGGAGCGCGGCGGCAGCGGTGAGCTCGGCGCGGCGCGCGGCGAGGCGCTCACCGTCCACCACGAGCTGTTGTTGCGACGCACCGCACAACACTACGCCACGCCGCTCAAGTGAGCATGCTTTACTCACATTATGATACAGTGGAGACGCATGGAGCGTAGTGGCCAATGGCCCGGTTCGGTTCATACAGTACCAACGAGTCTTCTTTTTTATAGAATAGATGGCAGACGAGCGAGGTAGCATGTGCAAATAGTTGGAGTTATGTGGGCCACATAATGATAAGTGATCACCACCGCCCACGGACACCTGCAATACCAGGAGGCTTGCGGGTGCTCTTCCGACCTTGTAGAATTCTCTTCACAGCTCTCTTGAAGAGCCCCATATCGTAGCGTATCGGAAATACCTCAGCTGGTAGTTCATTCCTCAACCCTCTGATTCGCGGTATAAAGTGTATTTTTGACCGCACTGTACGCAGCGACTCTATGTCAAGGAACTGCGGATGAACTGCACGACGATGACGAGCGGTGCGATGGTAAAAACCCGAAGTTGGCATTAAATTGAACAACTCCTCAGAACATTCCCCATTATAAGGGTAGTAGAAAACGCAGAGAGATGCAACATCTTTACGGATGCTGAGCGATTCTAAACCACCTGTGAGAGTGGGATCATCAACAATTCGGATAGCACGTCGTTGGACGGAGTCAAGAAGTCCAGCTAGTACTTCGATGCACCGGCCCAGAAGTGTGAGCAGCAATACATGTGGGGTTTAACTTGAATTTTATAAAGCGACAAGACACGATAAACTTTCAGAGATCTTGATGGAAATTCTAAAATCAAGTTGCCATGACAAATGGAGCTTTTTTAGCGGTGAATGCAAGTAGCCTGTGTCTTATAGTGTTTAGTTAAGCTTATCCTAATTCGAGACTCGGTCTACGGAGTTCTAGATTTCGGACACAAGCCTTACGCGATTATTTTCCACCTCGGTCCGAAGGATATTCGCACGGCCCTTATACAAAGCTTTCCCATTACTGTCGACAGTACGGTGTATCAAGCTCATGTGACGTTCGAAATCAATCTGTTGCAAAAGCTAATGCTTCTCCGGTCTAATACTCCTCCGGTCTAATGCTCCTCCGGGCTAATGCTCCTCCGGTCTAATGCTTGTGATCTAATGCTCCAAATCTAATTCTGATCTCTTACATTATATGCAAAGGCTCCCGGTGCCTTATCATCTAGTGTCAGGACAACGACAACAACGTGCTGCTTCTAGAAAAGAGGTACACGAGGACTTTTTATAATCCTTAGTTACTGCATACATTTTATATTTTTTCTTGGTTATCTGCATTTGATACAATGGGTTACGAGTTTGTGAGAAAAACAACAAATGGAATTTCGTTTCAGGGTGATTTTAGATTTTCTTGATTGTTTCGTGAGATTTCGCCATTCAAAGCTTTAATATAGATGCGTTTTTATTTTCTGTTTGTAATCTGATGTTGCATTACAATTTGTTTCTACAAAAACATTTTAACCATTTTATTTATTTATACATAATGAATTATAGTCGTAAAATCTACCTTATGAAACTCTTAGCAATATTAAGTTTTAATTTATTAAACTGCCAGAACCGTTATTTAATTTATTAAACTGCCAGAACCGTTATTTTGATGACGTTATGAATTCAACAGGCGTCCAACATATTAATTTAATATTATGTTAAATACCAGCTTATTAGACATTTATAAAAACACTGTTGTAGTACCATCTATTGACAACTTTGTGTATGTTCGTTGCAGATACACGGTGTCGGTGGATAGTTCGGTGCTGGGTGCCGGTTGCGATGGGTACGAGCACCGGTACGTGGCAGTGCGCGAGCAGCAGCACGAGGCCGCCGCCCTCGCGCCCGACAACGCCGCCTGCGACCACCTGGAGACGCTGGACGTAGCCGACCTCGATCACGTCGCGCGCCTCGACCCTCTCAGGGAATTCACTCTTTTGCACCGTGACTCAAGATACGACGCTGTACTAGATAGGTACGCTTGATGCGTCACGTATTTCATTTATGCTTTGTAGTACGTACTACGTACGTACTACGTACGTACTACGTACGTACTGTTGTCACGTTGAAATAAATAGTAGGTAATAAATGTATCGTTGTACATGTCTCATTGTATCTATAATACAATTGTGTTATGATTTTTAGATTTGCTAGTTATAATTTGCTAGCAGTTATGTAACAGTTATAGCAGTTCAAATTTACTAATTTCTTATTTTGCTTAAGCACATATTCGTATACTATAGCTAAATAATAAATAAATAATACAATAAATCTGCTCAAATTTTTAGACACCCATTAACCAATTTTCCGATAATGAGCGTTTTTAGAAATGAAGCCTAATTCCTAGAAATATTATTTTTCAGTTACAAGGTTGAATTCTCGCGGCATTACGTAGACAATATGGAAGAGGCAGTACGCAAGAATCAATTAATACAGAACTGCCGCTTCGTGAACTCGGGCAACCGGCAGGGCTCCACGTTCGAGATGGCGTTGAACTTCCTCGCAGACAGACTCGATGCGGAAGTGCGTCAACTGCTGGGCGTCGTGTTGGCTGAGGAACGCATCCCCGCAGAGAAATTCCCACATTCTCAGGACGAGATATACTCACTCGCAGACAGCCTGCCCAGGGAATTTGACTGGCGACAACATGGAGCCGTCACTCCCGTGCGATGTAAATACACACTTTTCATTTCATCTGTCGCTTAACTCACAATGATTGTACTTACATTAGTTGTAATGAACACGAATGAACATTTTTTGTTATTGTCATTCAGACCAGGGTGGGTGCCGTTCGTGCTGGGCGTTCGCCGTGACGGGCGCGGTGGAGGGCGCGCTGTTCCGCCGCACGCGCCGGCTGGTGCCGCTCAGCGAGAAGACGCTGGTCGACTGCGGACACGAGTTCGTACACTAGTGCTTCTCAAATTATTGTTGCCTCTCAAAATATACATTGTGGAATAATATTTTCTATTGCATATATAATACATTTCTTTTGTCGTGCAACGCAGGAGCGGCGCCCACGGGTGCGGCGGCACGTGGCCGAGTTTCGCATACGACTACGTGCAGGAGTACGGACTACCGGCGCGGGCGCAGTACCCCGAATACAACGAGAAGGTAACTCGTGAACAGTCGACAAATTCAGTATTTGACACTATGAAAAATATATTGTAAAAAGTAGGTACAATGAGCAACTCAATGAAATTGATTTTCATTTATTAAAACCTAATTCCAATGATTTGTTGAAATAAATATTTTGTGGAGACATTTGATTACACTTAGTTTCCATTGGCAGGTGGAGCGGTGCAGCGCGAGCCGCGCGCCGCCGGCGACCTACATCAGCGCGCACGTGAACGTCACCCACCGCGACATTATTGCGCTCAAGGTACACACGCATTTACAAATACCATTTCAGTCTGTACCACAACGGAGAATGCCCACGACGGTGTGGAGCGAGTAATGTTTCTATTCAACATTGTAAATGCTCAAACAACAATATTCGTAAATGCTACTTTAGCGTCATTACAGATTATACATTATAATCTGTATACTAACATAATTAATGAAATGTTATCCCTATAAACAAGTTGTGTAAACCGTTCGTGCTACAGATTCCTACGAACATAAATAAAACGACATAACATGTAAAACTTTGTCTTTTTCACCCTTTATGAGGAAGCGACGGTTCATGTCAATTTCATCTTATTTCCAGGTGGCAATCAAGCATCATGCTCCAACAGTGGTCATCATCGACGCAGAAACAAAATCCTTCCAACTGTACAAGAAGGGAGTGCTGATCGATAAGCGTTGGTCAGTTTTATTTTTATTGAAATGTCGATCCGTGGCGGTAGGCTCGAGGCTAAACAGTCCTATCTATTCGGCTAAGAATAGACACTTTCAAGAAAACATCTATACAAACTGAGCTACACTTCCCGGCCGAAAGTAATGCACATCGGCCTTTAGAAAGAGACTATTTGCTAGCTTTGGTGTCGTGTGCCGTTACGACAGAGACAACGCTCTACAAAACCGAGCTAGCAGATCACAGTCGATGTATATATGTATTACTTTCTGCCGGGATGTGTACATCTAAATGACATAATATTTGATAATAGGTACCAAGTTACCATGTTTTGCGGCTCGTATTTTACAACGTCCAAGTCTGGTGTTCAACTCTTAGTCTGGGGTTAGTTTTAATCACTGAGCAGCTATCAGTGACCCGGTTCATTGGTCGCTGCTCAGTGACAGCTGGTCAATCGGTAGCGCGGCCGGTCGAACACCTTGTTGCGCTATACTATTCAAGCATCATAATACAACTCCTATTGAGTTACTGGTCGCCCTCGCCGGATTGCGACCCTTCACAAAATAATTATTTATTATTTATTTTAATTGTTGTATTATTGTTGTTACGCTTTCAGCGGGAGAATGTCGCCGCGGCTGAATCACGCGGTGTTGGCTGTGGGCTGGGGCGCGGGGCGCGGCGGCAAGACGCACTTCATTCTGAAGAACTCGTGGTCGGCGGGGTGGGGCGAGGGCGGTTACATCCGCGTGTTCGCGCCAGGCAACACGTGCGGCGTGCTCTCGCTGCCCTCGTACCCGCGGCTCGCGCCCGACGACGTGCAGCGGCCCGCGCTTGAGCACAGCACCGTCGCGCCCGACCGCAGCGAGCGACCAGCGCCCGACCAGCTCGATTACGACTATTCACTCCAATGATTGTTGACTAATTATAAGATTTTTAATTAGTAAACTAGTTTTATTTTACAAACTAGGTTTCGGCGGCGCCCCCGGGCGCCGGCCTCCCCCTAATGGGGGGGACGCTCCGGGCTTCGCCCTGCGCGGAGCTCGGCCTTCGGCCTCGCGTAAATTACACACTGAGAGAGATCGCTGTAGTTGATGTTGTGAGGGACCTGCATAAGAATTCCAAATCCCTAATCAGCCTCCCCCGAACCCCCCAGATATCAATTTTCATCCGGATCGGATGAATTCGAAAAATGGCAGCCATCTTGGAATCGCCATCTTGAAAAAAAATTTTACCTCAATATAAAGACATCGTCATGATAAACAATATTAGTTTGAGCACCGATCCGATATGTCTACCCGTTTCGGAGATGTCTTCCGAAGAATTTTGTGTGGCGGCCATCTTGGAAATAACCATAAATCCTTAATCAGGCTCCCCTGAACCCCCCAGATATCAATTTTCATCCAGATCGGACAACTTGAAATTTTGGTGGTGCGGTAGTCCGGTCGCTCCGGGCTTCGCCCTACGCGGATCTCGGCCTGCGGCCTCGTTAGACGCAGCTCGGCCTTCGGCCTCGCGTAAGTTACATAGAGTACGCGGCTGGTGGTGCGGTAGTCCGGTCGCTCCGAGCTTCGCTCTACGCGGATCTCGGCCTGCGGCCTCGTTAGACGCAGCTCGACCTACGGCCTCGCGTAAGTTACACAACGTGCGCGGCGGCTGGTGGTGCCGTAGTCCGGTCGCTCCGGGCTTCGCCCTACGCGGATCTCGGCCTGCGGCCTCGTTAGACGCAGCTCGGCCTACGGCCTCGCGTAAGTTACACATCGTGCGCGGCGGCTGGTGGTGCCGTAGTCCGGTCGCTCCGGGCTTCGCCCTACGCGGATCTCGGCCTGCAGCCTCGTTAGACGCAGCTCGGCCTTCGGCCTCGCGTAAGTTACACAGAGTACGCGGCTGGTGGTGCAGTAGTCCGGTCGCTCCGGGCTTCGCCCTACGCGGATCTCGGCCTGCGGCCTCGTTAGACGCAGCTCGGCCTTCGGCCTCGCGTAAGTTACACATCGTGCGCGGCGGCTGATGGTGCCGTAGTCCGGTCGCTCCGGGCTTCGCCCTACGCGGATCTCGGCCTACGGCCTCGTCAGACGCAGCTCGGCCTTCGGCGTTACACAGTGATCGAATTCGGACGCTCCGGGCTTCGCCCTACGCGGAGCTCGGCCTACGGCCTCGCTGTATAGCCGCCATCTTCAAAAAGGGTTGAATATAAATAATAATTCCAAATCCTTAGTCAGGATCCCCTAAGCCCCGCAGATATAAATTTTTATCCGAATCGGATGAAGTTGGGAAAAGGCCGCCATCTTGGATTCGCCATCTTGAAAAAATTCTCCCCTCAGTAGAAAGAAATCGTCATGATAAATGATATTAGTTTGAGCACCAATCCGATATCTCAAACCGTTTCGGAGCTGTCGCACAAAGAATTTCGTATGGCGGCCATCTTGAAAAATTTCGACACCCACCCTAAATCCTCAATCGGAACCCTCCGGAAGCCAATTTCCTTCTCGATTTTCCATCTTGAAACACAATTGTTCAGAAATTTTTAAATTTCCCAAATTTTATTTTTAATTTCCGCCATTTCGTGTCCGCCATCTTGGATTTTTTTTTCCGCCTAATTTCCCCATAGACCAGAGTTTCCAACGAGGGGGAATTCCACCCCGCGCCCCTTGCCCAATTCGAGCTACCGAATCGGAAATGCCCTCGGACCCCAAAATCGAAATTTCCACTTTGTATGGCAGCCATCTTAAAAAATGCCGGAATTTAAAAAATGTTCCAAAATCCCGAATCGGGGTCCTCTGAACTCCCCGGGTATTAAATTTCATCCCGATTGGAGGAATTTTAAAAATGGCCGCCATCTTGGATTCGCCATCTTGAAAAAAAAAATTCATCCAGAGGAAGGACATCGACTTGCCCCACCACATTAGTTCGAGCCCCGATCCGATATCTCCAACGGTTCGGGAGCGACGGTCAAAATAAATTTGTATGGCGGCCATCTTGAATCCGCCATTTTGAATTTTCATCGCGCTCTCGTCAAAGTGCCGGCGGTTCTCTATGACATTCGGTCGAGCACCATGTGACTATCTCTCACCGTTCAGGCGGGCCGTCGACCGTCGAGCTGAAGGTCCACCGGATGAGGACGGGCCCGCTCCGGGTGCAAGTCCCGGGCGAGCTCGGCCTGCGGCCTCGCCCGCGCCACTCGGCCTCCGGCCTCGCGGGAGTTATGGGCGATCGAAATTTGAAATTTCAATTGACGGCCGCCATCTTGGAAACGGCGGGATCGAAAAACCGACCCGAAATTCGCAATCGGGGCCCCCGCGACCCCCCGGGTGCCGATTTCCACCCCCCTCGGACAAACTTGAAAATCGGCCGCCATCTTGAATCGGCCATTTTGAATAAATTTTTTGACCACGAGAAAGCTTACACCTTCCCGAATGACATTTGGTCGAGCACCTCCCGCCTACCTCTCACCGTTCCCGAGCTACGAGCTAGAACATTTTGTATGGAGGCGACGCTGGACGTTCGAAATTCAAATTTTCGCGACGCCCGCTGGCATCTGCCTGCAGTTCTCTATGACATTTGGTCGAGCACCCCCCGCGCAGGTGTTACCGTTCGTGCTGGCCGTTCCAATTTTTCATCAGGTATGGTCAACTCGAAGAAGTCGGATTTTTCTGGTGCTCACCGACCCCGAAAGTTTACTTTCTCATTCAAAGTTTCTCACCCACCCGGTGGGAACTGGGAGAACAATTATGTCAGTCAGTCAGTCAGTGAGTCAGTGGTAATCGAGCTTTATATATATCGAGCTTTATATATATACGGAATAAATACGGAATAAATACGGAATAAATACGGAATAAATACGGAATAAATACGGAATAAATACGGAATAAATACGGAATAATAATACGGAATAATAATACGGAATAATAATACGGAATAATAATACGGAATAATAATAATAATAATAATAATAATAACCCTTTCGGAAAACATTTTTTTAATTAATAATAGTTATGTAAATTTGTTGGCTACTCACGATTTATTATTTATCGTGAGTTATTATTAGTTATCGTTTACATAACTATTATTATGTTCAATCAGGAGAACAAATTTTTCAATACATTGGCAATTTTCAATACATTTACATTTCCAAAAATAACCTTGTTATGAGACAGACATTTGACGGATATTTCAAGCCTAAATCAAATGCTAAACTTCATATTGAAATTAAAAAGCACAGGAAGATTGTGCAAGTTTAAATAAATAGACGAAACGGTGAGAGATAGATTGGTTGAACAAATCAAAGACGATGGCTTATTGCATAGGTTATTAGGTAAATGGTAATTGGACAGAACAATAGAGATATGTAAATTATATGCCCAAAGAAGTAAAGAACTAGCAGATTTTAACGACAGGCAAATTAAACGACAGTCGACAGTCTAAAAAGAGGAAATCCATCGTCTTCAAATTATAATAATGATAAATACTTATCTTGCTACCAAATCGAGGGCAATCCTGAATAAGGTGGTTAAGGCTTTGGGAGGTGGTGTCATCGCAGGGGCACAGATCATTGTCCGTGATATGGAAACGATGAAGATATTCCTTATGGAAGCCATGTCCAGTAAGGATTTGTGTAAGATGAAAAGACTTGCTCACCATTTTCCACAATGAGACAATGTCTTTGAGCCGCGGAAGAAGTCAGCGTGTGTGACCGCCCTGTAATGCGCTCTCATAGCGCGATTGCCAAATTGCTAAATTATTTATCTTAGAAAAATGCTTAACATAGGAAATAGGGAAACTGTTGTAATCCGGGGCTTTGTGTAAAGACGCAGCACTCTTAGCCGCGCCGTCGGCCGTCTCGTTTCCAGCAATGCCCGTATGACTCCTGACCCAGGTGAAGTCGATCTTCCCCTGGTAGGAGTGTATTTCATTGATTGTGGCGTGAATGTTAGAGATGAGAGGATGAGTGCTGGATCGATGCTGAAGCGCTAAAATGGATGACATGGAGTCGGTGTGGATAATAGAGTAGGAATACCTACCATCAGCCATCCACCGGCAGGCGACCAGGATAGCAAATAGCTCCGCCTGGTACACCGTGCAACTGCTGTGGAGTTTGAGCTTTTTTGTGTGAATGCACCTATCACCTTCCATACACACAAATGCCGCTTGGTCTTCTAGCTTGCTGCCATCTGTGAAAATAAGAAGTGGTGCAGGTGTGTGAGGGTTGCTCAGGTCTTCCGTATCCATAGTGGTAAGTGGCTGAATGGAGATTCTGTGAGCAGGGTGAAGGAGAAGGTGAGGGGGTGTTAGTCGCTCAAAAGGAATGTCACGGGGAAGAAAGTCAGTGTGCCCAGACAGCCGGGCGATTTCAGTAGCATGGACCTCACTAATTTTGAGATCCAGAGGCATGAACTGGGTCAAGGCGAGAGCAGCCGAAGTGGAGATGGTCCGGAAGGCTCTGATGGCTTTAATGGCGAATCCGCGTTGCATGGATTCCAGAGTCCTCCTAGCACATCTCCTCTTCGCCGCCAGGCCCCAAATCCCGGCCGCGTATGTAATAGTGGGCACAATGACGTGGTGGTATATAGTGCTAATATTCTCGGGGCTGGCACCCCACGTTGGGCGGGCGTAAATACAAAGCTTATGAAACAGACGCGTCGCTTTGCCGACAACATATTTAATGTGGTTGTTGAACAATAATTTGTCATCTATAATTACGCCGAGTAGTTTATTATGATTTTCAAATGCAAGGTATGAATATGAATATTTGCCATCTTGGCCTTAGGGGTGAAAGCAATCGCTTGTGTTTTAGCAGGACCGAAAGTCAGCTTGACGCTTCTACCCCAACCCGCTATCACAGCCAGGGCCTGATTAGTCATGTCTTGGAGTTCCTCCATACCTTTGGCCGAGGCGATCAGTAGCACATCATCCGCAAAGGCCTGCAAATGGCATCCAGCCGGTAACGGGGTGTCAAGGAGCTCGTCCGGGATGATGTTCCAAAGTATAGGACCGCATGCAGAACCCTGAATGCAGCCCTTGTTGGTCCTTTTAGAGACGTTGGAGCCGGCATGGTCTAAGATGACTGTCCGTTCTGCGACATAACTCCGTATGAGTCCATAGATGTTTTTGGGGCAGCGGATATGTCGTAGTCTGTGGAATAGGGCGGGCCACCAAGCATTGTCAAAGGCCGCCCTAATGGCGAGAGATACACCTAAAACCAGCCGGTCGGCGGCCTAGGCGTTGCGGATCACCTGGAGAGCAGTGTGTAGAGCAGCAGTGGTGTTGGTCTGTTCCTTGAACCCAAATTGTCGGGAGTTCACGAGGCCGGCTTTGGCAGCGTGGTAGGTTACGCGTTTGATGAACGTTTCTCCAGTAACTTACCAAAAACTGAGAGCAAGCCAATAGGACGGAATGAGCCGAGTGAGCTGTAGTCACTCTTTCCCGGTTTAGGTATGATTTTAACATACGCACTCTTCCACTGTCGTGGGAAGTGCTGTAGAATGAGACATCTGTTTAGAATATCCGTAAGGAGCCTGGGGTAGCAAGTGGCAAACTGCCTGCAGATATCCGCAGTAAGTCCGTCAAGCCCAGGTGCTTTCTTGGGATTCATCCATCGAAGGTGTTCAAGCACTTCCCCTTCAGCGAATCGGCGATCGTCGGCGGTGTCCGGTAGCTCATTGATGTGCAGCCTGAGGTCGTGATGGCGGGGTTCAGAATCGGGAGAGTCGTCGGGGTAAAAGTGCTGTAGGAGGGCAAGTGCGGTTTCTTCGCAGTTGGTGGTAAAGCGATCTCCTATCATCATAGTGGCTGGTGGACGCCTAGGTGTGGTGTCTTTTAAGAGTCTATTAGTGAGCGACCACACGTTTTCCTTGTTCTGAAGCTCGCAGAATTCCCGGAAGCTCCTAGTAGATTCCGCACGAAGCTCCTCTACATAGAGAGCTCTCTCGGAACGTTGCAACTCCAGCAAGTCGTCGAGTGGGAGACCCCGTTTTATTGCCCGGTGCAGCTGATGATGGAGTCTAATGACCTGCTTCTTTCTTGCCTCAAGACTATCCGTCCACCAAAGCGGGCGGCGACTGGTGCAAACCCCCTTAACAGGCATGGACTTTATACAGGAAGAGTGAATGATTTCCGTAACTTTGTCAATGAGCGCCTCAAGCTCAAAAGCATCCAAAGTGGGGATGTCTTCCTCGAGAATATTAGAGTTGATCATGATAGTGTGTAATGAGTCTTTGAAGAGTGCCCAGTTGGCCTTACTATTGTTATAACGGAAGGTGCTATTATTGGGATTAAGGGTTGCGTTGGGTGTGTGAATGTCGGTGTGGATAGTGAATTCAATAGCGTTGTGCTGAGATGAAGGGCAGAACTCAAGGTTTACCCTCCAACCAGTCACTCGTTCATGAATGTGAGCGTGTGCAAATGTAAGGTCGATTATGGATGAACGACTGCGGCCATGAGTGATAGTTTCAAATGTAGGAGTAGAACCCGAATTACAGCAGTAGAGATCATTGCCTGATGTCAGCTCGACCACAGCGTTGCCTCTGGGGTTGTTAGTGTTGCTGCCTCAAAGATGGTGCCAGCCATTGAAGTCGCCCCCAATGACAGTGTTTGGGCAGCGGGTGGTTCTGAGGAAAGTATCGATGTGTTCCAATGTGTTAACCTTATCAACTCCTGGCTCCAAGTAGACCGAAGCCAGAAGTAATTTTTGGCCTCTGACCGACATCTGCACAACACAAAAGTTGGGGTTGGAGTATTGCGAAAGGCCCAGCACCTGCCCAAATCGTGTTTTGGTGAGTATGCAGGCTTTAACTTTATAAGTATGCGGGAATTGGTAAATATTTACACCCTGGATGGGTTTCAACTCGTTACCGGAGCCTAAATACGGCTCCGACAACAGGGCGATCTGGTGGTCGCCAGCCATGGAAGAAAGGAT
Source organism: Sesia apiformis (assembly GCA_914767545.1). Taxonomy (NCBI): domain Eukaryota; kingdom Metazoa; phylum Arthropoda; class Insecta; order Lepidoptera; family Sesiidae; genus Sesia; species Sesia apiformis. The sequence continues at coordinate 17,717,282 of OU611966.1, forward strand.
AAATTCGTGTAAACTGAATTTAGAGCGATCAATGTTGCACTGAACTATTTTAATTGTGCCTCTGTTATCCATAATCTACTCTATTGATAATGCTTTCCTTCATGGCTCGCAGCCTCGGGCAACTCGGAGACATGGCTGAGTGGCGGACGTCCGCCTTGGTACCGAACCTTTCGTTGTGTTTTGAACAATTAATACACTTAACTGTGCCCGGCTTGTTCTTATCCGGGCAATTGTCTCCACTGTGTGTCATGTTAGCGCAATGAGCGCAGGCAGGGGCTCTCCTCAGCGGGGCAGCGGCTCTTTGTGTGTCCGAAAAGCAGACACTTGTGGCATTGGAGAAATGGAGAGAAGTCACTGACATGAACCTTCTGATGGTCGATGCTCACTCTGGACATGGCCAAAAATGTTTTGTAAAGAGAAGGGATAACAAGAAAGACGGCATTGTACAAATTGTTTCTGTTGTTTCTTTTAAACCTAAGACGCATATCGTCGTCAGAGGAGAAACCCGCCTGAAGCTCAGCGTTTTGCCCTCTGATAACGCCCACCAGCTCCTCTGCCGTTGTCTCCTTAGAAATACCTTTGAAAATGATCATGGGTCGCAACCTCTTGGCTGGTTCCGCACTGACATGCTGTGAGCTCTGCAGGCGCATAAGAGTGTCATCCCGCTGGACCGCTGTGTCGAACTCAATACGGATTTTATTATTGGAGACAGTTTGTACCCCAGCCGGCGCATAGTTGGACGACTTGTAGGATATCGACTTCTTGAATGCCTCGATTGCTTCCTGACGACTCTTGGGGATAACCTTCGGAGTGACGACTATTGCGGGTCTGGAGGTGGGTGGTGCGCTGAGAGATGGTTTCACGGAGGGTGTTCTTGCAGGTGTGATAGCGGCCGCTTGAGCATAAGAGAACGGGAACACTGGAGGTTGAAGCTGCTGCGCTTTGAATTTTGTCATCTCCTACCGTACACAAGCTATTATTTCGGTTTTTAGTTCACCAGCGTTAATATTACTGGCGTGGGGCGCAGGGCTGGAGATTATAGTTTGCAGTATTTTTGTGGATGCGCATATCTGTTCGGAGGCCCTCGTTATGAGGGTCTTGTTGGAGGCAGTGACACTCTTACCCTCTTTCACTGTCTTTGTGATGCAAGAGGTGAGTTTGTCTATAACCGTTCTAAAGGTATCAATATCCTTCACCTCATCGGAGTGAGCCGGTATATTTCTCTTAGGGGCGGCATCAGTTCTGCATTTGACGCACTTCGCCCGTTTAAGAGATATGCTGCGGGGTGTGTGGTACCATTGGGGGGGAGGGGGAGGTTTCACGTGTGACACAATGGGGGGGGGGGGGGTTAGGGAGGTAACACGTGTGATACAATGGGGGGGAGAGGTTGGGGAGGTTTCACGTGTGACACAATGGGGGGGGCCACATTCTATAAAATTCTATAGCCATTCTATAAAAAAAACCTGCTAGACGTGACACTCTGATGTACAACCTTACGTACTATCTAAAATATGTATGTATAAGTGTCGATATCGATAAAACGAAGTCAATCGCTATGTAATACTTTCAAGATTTTTCGTATACAATATTTTTAATACGAATTTCTTCATCAAATTTTAATAACACAAAGTACAATGTTTTATTTACAATATCAATTGCAAAAGAAGCACATTTATGTAATTATTTACCAAAAATAAACACCGGGAATTCTTGATATCCAAATTCATATTTACATGTGCAATTTGTATTCGTCGAGATTATATCGATGTGTAATATTACCTGTACCAACACCCTCAATACCTGCGTAAATAGTATCAATCACTGCACATGATACCATTGACAATAAATACACAAATTAAATGAATATATCTACAAATAAATACGAAATTTAAATAAAACAACGACTTGACTTGACAGACCGGGAGATTGTAGGATCTTTTTGTTCGACAAACAGGTTTTAAATGTCAACATATCGCCATCTCTATCGCACTTGTTGTTATTTCATAAACATTAGGAATCTCGCTTGAATCCTATGTTTGTCTATTACGCTAGTATTAGGAAGTTTTTGCTTTCTACACTATGCGTACCGTTGTAGACGCGTACTCCTATTTGTACACACGCTGAACATCAATACGCTAACGTATAATAATAGTAAAATCAAAACACGTATAGTACGTATTAATTGAATCTTCCGGGCTACTTGGCCGAGGTCTTCTGGAATCTCTTTTCTTTCTTCCAAACGTTTCGTCAATTACTGCGGTTGACATCTTCAGTGGCGACTGCTTTCACTTTCGGAGAGATGTTATCTCTTCGGCTTCTCGAGCGCAACTGACTCGACGACTGTGGCGCACCGGAATTTATAGTGGGCGAGGGTAGTTGTGATTGTGTGTGTACCGAAGCACCGATATTTATAGTGGGCGAGGGTAGTTGTGATTGTGTGTGTACCGAGTCTCTGTTTGTCCCCCCCTCTCGTCTGTCTTCCCCGTGAACTTGATGTCTTCGGAGTGTTGGATACCATATATTACGGAGGCTTAGATTCTCTTCTTTTTTTTTTGTCAAAATTGTTGGGATGCTTGTAGATTTCAATAGCTTCCCTATTGAGACGGGAATATAAGTTGATGGCCTTATGGTATATTAATATATTTTAATACAGTATACAATTAATGGTAATATGATATAATAATTATGTTTACTATAATAGTGTCATGTGTGACTCAAAAAAAAGGGGGGGAGGTTAGGAAGGCTTCACGTGTGACACAGGGGTAGAGGGGGGGGGAGTTTCACGTGTGATACGGGGGGTAGGGAGGGGGTAGGGGGCAGGGGGGGGAGTTTCACGTGTGACACAGGGGTAGGGAGGGGGTGAAAGGGGGGAAGGGAGCCCCAAGGTGCCGCGCTCGTTGGAGAAATAGCGGAGCAGCAATTACTTCACTGATGTAAGGACTGATGTGCGTCCAGATGTTAATTTCAAATTTCGTTCCTTTCACTTTTGACAGAATTGTTTCAGACACATTGTTTCAGTGTCAGATGTATGAAAATTTTCCTTACATTGATGTTCAGATCCGGATTATGGCATGTGGCATGTAGATCAGAGGCATGTAGCAAATCCACGAGTGGATAGGTAGGCCCTTTGGGCACTGAACAAGTCACAAGGTTAGGTTAGGTTAGCTTTGGGTTAGGTTTGGGTTAGGTTAGGTTAGGTTAGGTTAGGTTAGCTTTGGGTTAGGTTAGGTTAGGTTAGGTTAGGTTAGGTTAGCTTTGGGTTAGGTTAGGTTAGGTTAGGTTAGGTTAGGTTAGGTTAGGTTAGGTTAGGTTAGGTTAGGTTAGGTTTTTTTTTTTTTTTTTTTTTTTTTTTTTTTCTCTTCGGGGGGAAATCCTCTTGGATGCCTTCCGCTATAAGATGTTCTGTATTCCAGCGGAAGGCGATGCCGGATTTGTACCGGCTAAAACCCCCCGATTGCAAGAAACCTCTGATATGGACGTCAGAGTCTGTATATTTCTTGTTAGTTCTTGCTATTATAATTATAATTCGTGAAAGTCAACTGTGATCGTTGACTTTCTGTACCGCCTATTGGCTTCCGACATTAGGTTCGGAAGTCCAGGCCTATTCTTCTTTTCTCACTTGTTAGACTCTGGTGTATAGGGTCAGAGTCAGTCGTACTTTTTAAAACTTATTTTCTAATATAATTTACTATGTACATCTCAGCCTTCGACTTCTGATGTACAGGTCAGAAGTCTTGGCGTTGTCTTATACTAGTTTTTGGACTCTGATGTATAGGTCAGAGCCCTGGTCATACTTATAGAATATCTTATCTAATCAGTCTTGTACTCCTTCCGTTCTGTCTTGCTATATTATTTGTTTCTGTGTATTGCCCCTTTGGCTACGTGCCGACAGAACTCCAGGAGTACGTGTCGTGTGTCGTCCCCGTCCATAAGCACAGCGAGATTGTCTTGTTTTATGTTTCTGTTCATTAGCATTTCTGCTTCAAATCTTTTCTTTCCATATACAGGGCAATCCACTATCAGGTGCAATATACCCTCAGCCACGTCTGGGTCACAGATACATGCCGGGCTCTCCTTGCACTTGAAGCGATTCAAGTACTCGGAGAATCCGCCATGTCCCGTTAACACCTGAGCGATGACTGACTCCATCCGGATCTTCCTGATTATGCTGTGTGCCCTTATGGCGTCCGGTAGGAAGGCTTTGGTTACTGCAGCCGTTTCGCCTTCTTGGTAGCGCCGGTTCCATTCATCAAGCGAGTCCTTGCGGATCTGTCGCTTCATGAATGAAACCGGATAGCTATCATACTCTGCCTTCACTTTCAGGCTTCTGGCAGCGAGTTTGGCCAGCTGGTCAGCGCGCTCATTCCCTTCCAGCCCCGCATGTGCTTTAATCCAAAACAAAGAAACTTCTTTGTTTTGGAGTACACCATGTCGGATGTTGGCCCTCGTTTCGATGGCTAGAGGGTGGGGACTGCAAGGGTTGACGATTGTTTCCAACGCCGAGCGTGAGTCGCTGAAAATGCCAAAGCTCGACTCTCCGCATTGGAGGATATACCGCGAGGCTCTGCATATGGCTAGCAGTTCCGCCTGGTAGACCGTGCAGTACGGCGACAGTCTAAGCTTGAGGGCTCTGGTTTCGGCTTCATTCTTCCATACGGATAATGAAGCTCCCACTTTGCCCTCAATCTTAGAGCCGTCGGTGAAAATTTTTACTGCTGTTGTAATTTCGTCGCATTGTTTTGGGTCTACCAGGTTAATGAACTGTAGACCCATATGTTTTGCCGGATGCGGAGTGTCTGCAAATGCCACCCTGCGCTCTACCTCCCCGTCTTTCGGCATCATCCGGGGTATCCCTCTCTTGACCTCATATAGGGCGGCTGCCTCCTGAATCCTGAGGTCGAGTGGTAATATCCCGGCTAGTAATAGTGCCGAATTTAGGGAGACAGTGCGGTAGGCTTTGCAGAGCTTTTGGGCGAAGCCTCTTTGAACTACGTTCAGCTGCCGTTTGACGCCCAGTCTGGTGACAGCCGGTGCCCATGCGCTGGCGGCATACAAGATTATGGGCTCCACCGTTGCCGTATATATAATACGTATTATGTCTGGGTGGAGCCCCCAACTGATCCTGGCAGCTCTAGACAATTGCTTATAAACATTCAACGCCTTTTTGCAGGTGTTCGCAATATGGGCGTTGAAGTTCAGCTTCTTGTCTACTGTGAGCCCCAGGATCTTAATCTCGTCGGACATTCCAATGTCAACCCCGCCCATGCTCAGGAGTGGCACGTCAAACTTTAGCTTTCTAGTTAGCACCATTGCATTTGTTTTATGCGGTGCGAACTTCAGCTTATTTTTGACGCCCCACCCCCGAACATACTCGAGGGCGGCATTGGCTTGCCCTTGCACTTCCCGCGCAGTGCCACCGGCGAACACCAGGACGACGTCGTCAGCATACGCCTGCACGTAGTCACCTCGCTGTTCCAGGCCCCTCAAAAGTGGGTCGATGAGGAGGTTCCAAAGGAGGGGTCCTGCAATGGACCCCTGTACGCACCCTTTGTGAGTGTCCTTTATGTATTCCTCTCCGGCATACCTGACCCGTACCTTACGATCTTCGAGGTAACTGGTCATTATCCGCCGGAGGTTAACCGGACACTCTTCTTCGGCCAGTCTGGTTTTTATAACCGGCCACCAAGCATTGTCGAAGGCTCCCTCTATGTCCAATGATACAACTACCACTAGCTTCTTCTCGTGAAGCTTTCCGCGTATGTGTTGTATCAGGTCACAGAGGGAGTCCTCGGTGCTTTTTTGTGGCATAAAACCATACTGGCGGGTGCACATTTTTGGTGTGAGGTGCCATTTTAGCCTCCCCACAACCATTTTCTCCAGGACCTTCCCCATGACCGGCAGAAGGCCTATTGGCCTGTAGGATTTTGGGCTGCTGTAATCCTCCTTCCCCGGTTTCCGCAGGGCTATAACTGTTGCCTCCTTCCAGATCTTGGGGAAGTGGTTCAGTTCTAGGCATCTATTAAAGATCCTTAGGAGCAGCTGAGGGTCGGCGGACTGGACTTGTTGGCATATGTCTGCTGTAAACCCATCCACTCCGGGGGCTTTTTTGGGGTTGAGGCCTCCCATCGCCAGTTCCATTTCGGTCAGAGTAAACGGTGGGTCATGTTTTTCATCATGTACCCAGCCGTTTACCTGATCTGCCGTAGCTCTGGTTTGGCGATGGTCTGAGTTCTCCCCTTCCTCGGAGTCCTCCGGGTAGAAGGTTTCAGCCAGCAGCCTCACCGACTCCTTTTCGCTCAGTGTTCTCCCCATCACGGCCAGGGGCACATCCTCACTTCTTTTATCTGTTTTTATGATCACCCTGTATATGCCTTCCCATACCCCTTCTCTGGTTTGTTTCTGGCAGAAACCCTTCCAACTCTCTGTTTGGGCTTTCCTGGCCTCCCCCTCATATACTTCTTTCGCCTTTAGGTATTCCTCAACGACCTTCGACCTGCGTATTAATGCAGCACATCTGATGCGGCGTCTCCTGGTGGTGACTTCCTTCTTCATTTTTTCGAGCTCGGGGGTCCACCACGGCATAGTTATTTTCTCTAGTTTTTTCTTCTTTGGCATAGTTTGTATGCATGCCTTTGTAATAGTGTCGCTGATTTTATTTATTATACTTTCGAGTTCCTCTGTGTTACTAATTTTTTCTATTTCTTCTATATTAATTTGGTTTACTGATTTTAGTTGGGCCAGTTTTTCATGAAACTGGCTCCAATTTGCTTTGTTTGTGTTAAATTTTCTAGTCGTTCTTTCTATTTTTATTCCTTTTTCTCTATTTAATTTTATTTTGAAAGTTATGCCGTTGTGGTCCGAGCTCGTCAGGCCTTCTTCGACCTTCCAGTCTTCCACCAGGTCTAGTGTGTCGTTAGAGCATGCCGTGACGTCCACATGGCTATGGTAACGTTTGCCGCCTCTTATTGTGTCGAAGGTCGGAGTGTCCCCTTGGTTCAGTATATGGAGGCCAAGATCTTCCAGGAAGCCGGACATTTCTTCCCCCCTGCCGTCTGTTTTAGCACTCCCCCACCATACGCTTTTCGCGTTTGCGTCACCTCCGAGGACAAGGCTCTTGAGGCCAGTTTCCACACAGATTTCTTTCAGGTGCTCCAGGTATGGCCCTATGGGCTGATCTGGTTCGAGATAGAAGGAAACCAGTGTGATCTTCCAGATTCTGGTTCTAATTCCCACCACAACGATGTTGTTTGTGGTGAGTTCCGGGTACTGTACAATATCTATGTTTTGGTCAAAGACGGCTATTGCCGCCTTAACAGTCCCTTCTTCTTGCTCAGAGTTCTGGAAGATCCTGACGCCCCTGTAGTTCTTCAGGCGTCTGTCTCGGCCCACGTACGGCTTCTGGAGCAGCGCTACTGTGGCTCCTTGCTTTGATGCCTCTATTATCAACTCATTTGTTGCGAGTTTTTTCCTCTGGAGGTTCGCCTGTATTACTCGGTGGGGGAGGCTCGCACCCTGTGCACCCTTAGCAGTAGGCCACTGATGTTCTGGCCAATGCGTCCCACCGTCTTCTGATAGGGCAGTCTGTGCTGAAGGCGTTGTGGTCCTTACGGTCCATTTTCGCCCTCAGGCAGTTTCTGCAAGACGGGGCCTCTCCTTCTGCCTGCCTGGTGCACTTTATTCTCAAGTGCGGGCCTCCGCAATGACTGCACAGGTCCGCACTTTCCTCGCACATCCGTTTCGTGTGCCCATATCCCAGGCATCGGGAACACTGCACCAGAGGCGATTGGTCTTCGACCTTTACTCTCTGCAGGTCGATGTGCAGTGTCCCCGCTTCTATAATTCTCCTCCAGACGGCAGGGGATGTACTCATCACAATGTGTTGTGTGTGGGGGTTTCTTGCCTTTTTTATGAACTTTATTACAGCCCTGTTGTCCTTTTCGCTGAGGCCGTTAAAAATGCTCTTATTCTGGTTCCTTATGGCTTTCAGGACGTCCTCGTTTGTATTTATTTTTAGGACGTCCCTGAGGACCAGGAGCGGATCTTTATTTTTAACCTCCTCAACGACGAGGTTGCAGCCCGCTTTTTCGATTCTATCTTTGATCTTACTTCTATCCTCCTTCGTATTGCATGCCATTATAACTTTTCTATCCTTAGCCTTTCTAATTCGTTCTACGCTGACCCATCCCTCTTTCGCGTCCACCGCCTTTCTTATTTTCTTAAGGACTTCGTCCCCCGTGTCTCTTTCATCTCTGGATGTCACCACTACGGAGTGCAGCCCAGATCCCACCAGGTGTAAGGGTCCGGTGCGTCGGGCCGCCACATCCGCATATGTGGTTCTCCCCAGGGTCTCGCTTTGCCTCTCCAACATCCCCTTCAATCCATCCATTCTTTCAAGCCCGTCTTCTAGTAATTTACTGTGTTCCTCTAGTTTCTTTAGTAGCGTGTCTTGTTTTATTCCTTTCTCCTCTTCCCCCCTCGTCGTCATTTCCCCTACCCCTTCTTTTCCATCTCGTTTTTGTAATCTACATTCTTCAGCCTCTTTCACTAAATAATAGAGCCTTTCGGCCATCTCTGTGACTTCGTTTTTGATCTCCGTTTTTAGGTTCCTGCTGTTTCCTATTTGGTATTTAATTTTAGCTAGGCAGGCCTTTGCCTCCGTGGTCCGGCTTTTGTAGTCGGGTTCAGGCCTCCCAGCAGCTTTGCCCGTAGATGTTGTTGGGGCCATGGTGGGTGCAATCTTTTGTGATTTTTGCACCGGCCTGGGAGACTTGTTCCTGGCCTCGATCTCCCCCACACTGCGCCTTACGCTGCTATTTGACATATTAAAGGGGGGAGAGAGGTGTTTTGGAGGTTTTATCGGGGCCTAAATATAGGACAAATTTGTGCGGTATCTGCTCAATAAAACAGATACCGCATGCACCAAAAGTGTTGAAGTGTAAAAAGTGCGAAAAGTCAAGTTCCGTTGGGGCCAAAAGACGGCCCTCCTTGTCCTCTTTAAAATGAGCCCAAACTCGGGGGGCTCACGGCTCTTCCTCACAGAGATAATCCTCGGGGGGTAAAAGTGTCAAGGGGTGAGGGGGGGAGGAAAAGTGCTCCACATGAAACCCCCGCGGGGGGGCGGGGGGGGTGAGGGGGGGGGGTGCGGGGGGTGAAGGGGGGTGTGAAGGGGGGGAAGGGGGGGGGGGTAGGGGTGCGGAGGGAGTGTGGGCGAAGTGCGTCACCGTATGACGTCACCGTGTGACGCTGTGGAAAGTTCTGGAATGTTCGAGATACTTCGAGACTATTCCAGAAACTTGACCTCACACTTGACTTGCGACTTGACTTGCACCTTGAGTGCCGAATGACTTCACTGAAAACTTTCCACTGCAGCGAACTTGTAAACAATGGAAAGTTTTGGGCACTTACGGTTGCAGACTTTGGTTGTATCTCCGCAATGGCTGGTCCAATCTCGATGCGGTTTTCGGAGTTTTACTCCTCCCGATAAGGTCTTCGCTCTGGTGTTTCCAGCCACCGCAGAAACGGAGCCGTCTTCCAAGAAGTGTTTCGCAAGGCGGTTTTTGGGCTCCTCTGGCCAAAGTTGAAGTCCGATAGTTTAAATTCTCACTCCAAACGATTGGCCGCGTTGGCGCGCAACTTTATAGGTATCGCACTAACACTTCCACACACTTTTTCCACACTTTTTGATTTTTTCCTTGCGGAGCAGGGCAAAAACGATGCGTACGCGAGGACGGTCGGAGCGACACTGGTTAGGTTAGGTTAGGTTAGGTTAGGTTAGGTTAGGTTAGGTTAGGTTAGGTTAGGTTAGGTTCTGTATTCTGGCGGAAGGCGATGCCGGAGTTCTACCGGCTAAAACCCCCCGATTGCAAGATACCTCTGATATGGACGTCAGAGTCTGTGTTTACTTTTATCTTGTGTTCTTGCTCTTCTAATTATTTGCATTTGACTTCCGATGTACAGGTCGGAAGTCTTTGCGTTGTGCTGATTGCATCGTTTTACTGATGTATATGGTCAGTTTGTCAACTCGTAAGAATTTTCTATGTACTATGTACAGCTTATATCTATCTTATCTTATACTAATTTTGGCTCTGATGTATAGGTCAGAGCCCGTCATATTTTTAAAATCTTATATATATTTATCTCATACTCCTTCCGTTCTGTCGTGCTTTTTATTGTTTGTTTTTATTTATTGCCCCTTTGGCGACGTGCCGACAGAACTCCAGGAGTACGTGTCGTGTGTCGTCCCCGTCCATAAGCACAGCGAGATTATCCACTTTTATATTTCTATTCATTAGCATTTCTGCTTCAAATCTTCTCTTTCCATATACAGGGCAATCAACAATGAGGTGCAATATACCCTCAGCCACGTCCTGGTCACAGATACACGCCGGGCTCTCCTTGCACTTGAAGCGATTCAAGTACTCGGAGAATCCGCCGTGTCCCGTTAACACTTGAGCGATGACTGACTCCATCCGGATCTTCCTGATTATGCTGTGTGCCCTTATGGCGTCCGGTAGGAAGGCTTTGGTCACAGCAGCCGTTTCTCCTTCTTGGTAGCGCCGGTTCCATTCATCAAGCGAGTCCTTGCGGATCTGTCGCTTCATGAATGAAACCGGATAGCTATCATACTCTGCCTTCACTTTCAGGTTTCTGGCAGCCAGTTTGGCCAGCTGGTCAGCGCGCTCATTCCCTTTCATCCCCGCATGTGCTTTAATCCAAAACAAAGAAACTTCTTTGTTTTGGAGTACACCATATCGGATGTTTGCCCTCGTTTCGATGGCTAGAGGGTGGGGACTGCAAGGGTTGACGATTGTTTCCAACGCCGAGCGTGAGTCGCTGAAGATGCCAAAGCTCGACTCTCCGCATTGGAGGATATACCGCGAGGCTCTGCATATGGCTAGCAGTTCCGCCTGGTAGACCGTGCAGTACGGCGACAGTCTAAGCTTGAGGGCTCTGGTTTCGGCTTCATTCTTCCATATGGATAATGAAGCTCCCACTTTGCCCTCAATCTTTGAGCCGTCGGTAAAGATTTTAACTGCTGTATTAGTTATTTCTTCGTATTGTTTTGGGTCTACCAGGTTAATGAACTGTAGACCCATATGTTTTGCCGGATGCGGAGTGTCTGCAAATGCCACCCTGCGCTCTACCTCCCCGTCTTTCGGCATCATCCGGGGTATCCCTCTCTTGACCTCATATAGGGCGGCTGCCTCCTGGATTCTGAGGTCGAGTGGTAATATCCCGGCTAGTAATAGTGCCGAATTTAGGGAGACAGTGCGGTAGGCTTTGCAGAGCTTTTGGGCAAAGCCTCTTTGAACTACGTTCAGCTGCCGTTTGACGCCCAGTCTTGAGGCCGCCGGTGCCCATGCGCTGGCGGCATACAAGATTATGGGCTCCACCGTTGCCGTATATATAATACGTATTATGTCTGGGTGGAGCCCCCAACTTATCCTGGCGGCTCTAGACAGTTGCTTATAAACATTCAACGCCTTTTTGCAGGTGTTCGCAATATGGGCGTTGAAGTTCAGCTTCCTGTCTACTGTGAGCCCCAGGATTTTAATCTCGTCGGACATTCCAATGTCAACCCCGCCCATGCTCAGGAGTGGCGCGTCAAACTTTAGCTTTCTAGTTAGCACCATTGCATTTGTTTTATGCGGTGCGAACTTCAGCTTATTTTTGACGCCCCACCCCCGAACATACTCGAGGGCGGCATTGGCCTGCCTCTGCACTTCCAGCGCAGTGCCACCCGCAAACACCAGGACGACATCGTCAGCATATGCCTGAACGTAGTCACCTCGCTGTTCCAGGCCCCTCAAAAGTGGGTCAATGAGGAGGTTCCAAAGGAGGGGTCCTGCAATGGACCCCTGTACGCACCCTTTGTGAGTGTCCTTTATGTATTCCTCTCCGGCATACCTGACCCGTACCTTACGGTCTTCGAGGTAACTGGTCATTATCCGCCGGAGGTTAACCGGACACTCTTCTTCGGCCAGTCTGGCTTTTATAACCGGCCACCAAGCATTGTCGAAGGCTCCCTCTATGTCCAATGATACAACTACCACTAGCTTCTTCTCGTGAAGCTTTCCGCGTATGTGTTGTATCAGGTCATAGAGGGAGTCCTCGGTGCTTTTTTGTGGCATAAAACCATACTGGCGGGTGCACATTTTTGGTGTGAGGTGCCATTTTAGCCTCCCCACAACCATTTTCTCTAGCACCTTCCCCATGACCGGCAGAAGGCCTATGGGCCTGTAGGATTTTGGGCTGCTGTAATCCTCCTTCCCCGGTTTCCGCAGGGCTATAACTGTTGCCTCCTTCCAGATCTTGGGGAAGTGGTTCAGTTCTAGGCATCTATTAAAGATCCTTAGGAGCAGCTGAGGGTCGGCGGACTGGACTTGTTGGCATATGTCTGCTGTAAACCCATCCACTCCGGGGGCTTTTTTGGGGTTGAGGCCTCCCATCGCCAGTTCCATTTCGGTCAGAGTAAACGGTGGGTCATATTTTTCATTATGTACCCAACCGTTTACCTGATCTGCCGTAGCTCTGGTTTGGCGATGGTCTGAGTTCTCCCCTTCTTCGGAGTCCTCCGGGTAGAAGGTTTCAGCCAGCAGCCTCACCGACTCCTTATCGCTCAGTGTTCTCCCCATCACGGCCAGGGGCACATCCTCACTTCTTTTCTCCGTTCTTCCCATTACCCTGTATATTCCTTCCCAGAGACCTTCTTTGGTTTGTTTCTCACAAAACCCCTTCCAGCTTTCTATTTGTGCTCTCCTGGCCTCCATTTCGTACGTTTCTTTTACTCTCAGGAACTCTTCGATGACCTTCGCCCGTCGAATCGGCGCAGCACATCTTATACGCCGTTTCCTGGTGGCGACCTCTTTTTTCAGTTTTTCGAGCTCCGCAGACCACCACGGCGTGGAGATTTTCTCGGATTTTTTCTTTTTCGGTATGGCTTTTGTGCATGCTTGTGCTATTGCCTTGTCGTATTTGTTTATGATTATTTCCAGTTCTTTGATGTTATTAATTTTCGCAATTTCTTCCACATTAATTTTATTTTCTTGCTTTAATTGGGCCATTTTCTTATGAAACTGGCTCCAATTTGCTTTCTTTGTGTTGAAAATTCTGGTGGTTCTTTCAATTTGCTTCCCTTTTTCTTTCTCCATTTTTATTTTAAATGTTATGCCGTTGTGGTCAGAGCTCGTCAGACCTTCTTCGACTTTCCAGTCTTCCACCAGGTTCAGCATATTTGTTGAGCAGGCTGTAATGTCAACATGGCTGCGATATCGTTGGCCTCCTCTTATGGTATCGAAGGTCGGGGTTTCGCCCTGATTGAGTATCTGGAGGTCCAAGTCCTCAAGAAAGCCGGACACATCCTCACCCCTGTCGTCTGTTATTGCGCTCCCCCACCAGGTGCTCTTTGCGTTGGCGTCACCTCCGAGTATGAGGCTTTTGCGGCCAATTTGCTCACTGATTACTTAAGGTACTCCAGGTATGGCCCTATGGGCTGATTTGGCTCGAAGTAGAATGACACCAGTATGATCTCCCGGACTCTGGTTCGGATTCCCACCACTACGATGTTATTTGTGGTGAGTTGCGGGTACTGTACAATATCCATATTTGGATCGAAGACAGCTATTGCTGCCTTTACAGTCCCTTCTCCTTGCTCAGAGTTCTGGAAGATCCTGACGCCTCTATGGTTTCTTATGCATCTTTCTGCGCCCACGTACGGCTCCTGGAGTAACGCTACAGTGGCGCCTCTATTGGTTGCCTCTATTAGTAATTCCGTCGTTGCTAATTTCTTCCTCTGGAGGTTCGCCTGTAGTACTCGGTGGAGGAGGCTCTTGCCCTGTGCGCCCTTAGCAATAGGCCACTGATGACCTAGCCAGTGTGTCCCATCGCCTTCTCACCGGGCAGTCGTTGCTGAAGGCATTGTGGTCCTTTCGTTCCATTTTTGCCCTCAGACAATTCCGGCATGTCGGCGCCTTTCCTACTGCCTGCTCGGGGCACTCTGTTCTCATATGTGGGCCTCCGCAATGACTGCATAGGTCCGCACTTTCATTGCAGAGGCGCTTACTGTGTCCGTAGCCTAGGCATCGGGAACACTGCACCAGAGGAGACTGGTCTTCAACTTTTATTTTCTGTAAATCGATGTGCAGTGTCCCCGCCTCCATTGTTCTCCTCCAGACGGCAGGGGATGTGCTTACAACAATATGTTGCGTGTGGGGGTTTCGTGCTTTTTTGGCGTATTTGATCGTTATCCTGCTATCCTTCTCGCCGAGGCCGTCGAAAACGCTCCTGTTCTGATTTTTCACTGCCTTAAGGACGTCCTCGTTACTGTTAATCTTTAAAACGTCCCTAAGGATCATGAGCGGGTCCTTGTTCTGGACTTCCTCGACGACAAGGTTGCCTCCCGCTTTTTTTTCGATTCTTTCCTTTATTTTCCTTTGGTCCTCTTTTGTGTGACAGCCCATTATTACCTTCCTATCCTTTGCTTTTCTGACTTTCTCCACCTTGATCCAGCCCTCCTTTGCATCTACCACTTCTCTTATTTTGTTCAGGACTTCCTCCCCTGTATCTGTTGCACTTTTGGATGTGACCACTACGGAGTGCAGCCCAGATCCCACCGGGTGTAAAGGTCCGGTGCAACGGGCCGCCACACCCGCGTATGTGGTCTTTACTATGGCCTCCTTTTGTCTTTCAAGGGCCT